>JAODHX010001344.1:90633-109928 GCA_027576295.1 Cossypha polioptera | reverse complement strand
AAAGCCTTGAATCCTAAACCACCTGCATGTCCTTTCTGAGGAGGTCTCACGCCTAGAGAGACCCTCAGACTCGGACACCTAGTGGGCTCTCCCTTTATTCGAATAAAGTTGAAGGACTCCTCCTTCTGCTTTATGGACATTGGCTTTTCATACATCACAGGGAAGGCACAGTAGAGAGCTGTTTTTTTTATTAGCGTACTATGAACAACTAGAAAAATCAATGTATACAGCATCCTTATAGCTTGTGTCAAAGCATCTTTATTATTTTATCTTTATTATTTCAGAAGGAAACGGGGCCATACAGCAGTATAAACACAGAGAAATTAAAATAGAATCTTTGAAAATTCTTTAAAAATATTTCAAGCGCCATTAAGTAAGAGTTGTAGACCCTAACAGAAAAACAAACAAAAAACAAACAAAAAACGACCCGCAAACAAAAAACAACCCCTCCCCCACACAACTGCAAAACATCCACAACAGATCAAAACCCGCCCCGCAAGCCAGCCAAGACAAACGGTAAGGTCAGAGCTCCGGGTTTAGGTAAAAAGCCTGAGAGCCGCGGGTGGGGCCATTGGGAACAGGAGGTAAAAATCCCTTAGGACAGTGACGGTGCGGGTGCGCTCGGGCAGCGGCCGGTGCGGAGCACACGGTCCCTGCTCGGAGCACACACTCCCCGTGCGGAGCACACGGTCCCGGCTCGGAGCACACGGGCCTGGTTCGCGGGTCCCAGTGCGGAGCACACGGTCCCGGCTCGCAGCACACGCTCTCCGTGCGGAGCACACGGTCCCGGTTCGGAGCACACGGGCCTGGTTCGCGGGCCCCCGTGCGGAGCACACGGTCCTGGCTCGGAGCACGCGGTCCCAGTGCGCGGATCCCGGCTCTGAGCACACGGTCCCGGCTCGGAGCACGCGGTCCCGGTGCGCGGATCCCGGCTCTGAGCACACGGGCCTGGTTCGCGAGTCCCGGTTAGGAGCACGCGGTCCCGGCTCGGAGCACACGCTCCTGGCTCGCAGCACACGGTCCCGGTTCGCGGGTCCCGGCTCGGAGCACACGGTCCCGGTGCGCGGATCCCGGCTCTGAGCACACGGTCCCGGCTCGCAGCACACCGTTCCGGTTCGCGGGTCCCGGCTCGGAGCACACGGTCCCGGCTCGGAGCACACGGGCCCGGTTCGCGGGTCCCGGCTCGGAGCACACGGTCCCCGTGTGGAGCACACCTCCCGGCTCGGAGCACACGGTCCGGGTTCGGAGCACACGGGCCTGGTTCGCTGGTCCCGGTTAGGAGCACACGGTCCCGGTGCGCGGATCCCGGCTCCCCGCGCGCGGGGCGGGGCGGGGCCACGCGCGTGCCCGGGGAGCGATTCCCTGGCTCGCCCCCTCGCGGGGCGGGGCCGCGCCGTCCTCTCGCGATAGCTCGGCCGTGCCCTTGTCGCCATGGCGGGCTATTGGGACGGACCGGAGGGCGAGCAGTGCCCGCAGCGCACCTGGCTCGCCACGCGCGTGGGCGCGGCCGCGGGTGGGCACCGGGGGAAGGGGTCACTGGGGGGAGCGGCCGGGTGGGGCCCGGGCCCGGGCAATGACGCGCGGTGTGTGTTGCAGGCCTGGTCGGGGCGGCGTATCGCATCATCCTGCTGCGGCCCGGCTCGGCTCTGGCCGCCCTGCAGACGGCGGCGGCGGACAGTGTCACGATGGGTAAGCGCCGGGCCCAGGCAGTGTGGCTGTGGGCTGGGACTCCCGCACGCCGCGGGGCGCCGGCCTCGCCTCTGGCTGCGCCTCTCGCTTCTGCCCTTGCATTTGCCCCTGCACGGTTTCAGTGGTTCTCTCCACCGGCCCTGGGTCGTTGTTTAGCCAAGAGCCAGAACACTGAAATGTAAAGACATATCCTTGATTTGCAGGTCAGGTAGCATACGTTTGGAGTCTAGAGTAACAGGTACGTAGGGGGTTTCTTTGGTATTTCTGGAATACTTAGTTTGTGGGCAACAACGTAGTGTAAGCAAATTCAGGTTTTTGCTTAATGTATTTAGGCATTGTATTTAATAAACTGCATTTGCTAAAGAGCAATGTAATGGTTTTGGTGGCAAAAGGAAAATAACAGTGGGGGTTTTCCCATCATGTTCTGTAGACAAAGAGAAACCATGTAGTTGTATTGAATTGTCTTTGGAAGAGAAAGTGGATGCTGAAGAGAGGAGCAGGGAGCTGGAGGGGCTGCATGGTTGAAGCTCCCTCTACTTCTTGTCAAGTGCAGTTTTCCTCTTAGCAGACTTTTGCTTTTCAGTCTAATTCAATGGCTTGTGCCACCTCTGCCTCTCCCCAAGTGCTGGTGCTCTCAGCTGGGGCACAGGCAGTCCAGGTTTGCATTTTTGAATGGTTCGACTCTAAACCAGGATCTGGTATCTCCTCTAATGAGCTGAGATTGTTATGAAAGGACTGGATCATGTAACCAACTGTGATATCAATAAATCCCTTAATCCTAAACAGGCATATTGGGTCCTCTTACCAGTTTCATACCTGAGGAAGGATTTGTCCTGTCTGCCATTCAGGGGCCACACCTCACAGCCTTAAGCTGTGCATTTTACCTATAGATGCCTTGGTCCAAAGCAGGGAGAGCAGGAAAGTTGAAATGCAGTCCTAGGTCTGGGGATTTTGTTTCTTCAGTGCTCTTTTCAGTTGATTTTGGCATCAGCATAATTTGTTTTCTGCATAGGTTTGTAACAGGAGCTGCTGGTTTTATATAGGGTTTGAAAATTTTTATCCTGTTGTTCCCAAGAAGGATTAATTGAACTTTCCAGATGGTGCCTAGTAGACAGTTTCACGTTTCGTGATCAAGAGTTTGTATTAGATACAAACCCAGCTTTTCTTGATACGACTCTTTGCCGAAGGGTCTGATGAGATGAGGTTTGTAATTCAGTGGACAGGATGCTTGTACTTTACAGGTTTTTAGTTCAAAATTCTTAATTCCATTTCAAAGTCAGTTTAAAAACAAGAATAATTTGCAAACTCAATTATTTTTTCTACTATCCAGTAATCATTGTGAGCCCCAGGTAGGCAGAGGAGGGAAGTGCCAGGACTAGCAGTGACAGAGAGAGAAGAGCCCTTGGGGCTGTTCTGCCTGGTGCTGTGAGGTGGCTTCCCAGGGCCTTGAGGGCTGAGTTCCAGTGCAGAGTCCAGGCAAAGCTGGGGCGGTGGCTGCAGGGACACGCTGCTCTCCTCAGCTCCCCGGCTGGCAGGGCTGTGGGGCCGTACCCGGCAGGCTTGGTGTGGGGTGCTCTGAGGCTGCAGCTCACAGCTGAGTGGGATCCACGTGGTGTGGGAGGAGAAACCCAGGGAAGCTGGGTGGGACTGGATGAATGCTGAGTCTCACTGTGGCAGCTGGGATAGGATGTCCTGGGAAACGGATCTTGCTCCATTTGCCATTGTAGTCACTGTGAATATTGAAATCATGTTGAGTGTGAATTCTCTGATCCTTGAGGGTTTTTTTTTTACTTCTTATTTATAGCTACACTGGGAGCTGTGTTTGGCTTAAGTACCTGTCTCAGTGCCCAAGTCCGGGAAGAACCAGAGGATCCTTTGAACTATTTCATAGGCGGCTGTGCAGCAGGAGCTGTCTTGGGAGTGAGAGGTAACTGTGGACAATGGCTGCCTTGAATTGTGCTCTTGCTGGTTTTAGGAACTTTACTGTTGGGGAAAAATGTTAAAGAATGTTGATGTCACACTTCTTTAGTAACAATTCATTTGAGCCTCTATTCATGCCAGTTTCATTGACATTGTATGAGCCTGCTAAAATAAATATGGCTGCAGGAGGGGAGGACACCAGAGGCAACATGAAGTGGTAAACAGAATGAAAGGAGAGCTGACTCAATACTGCCAGTAAGAGCTACCAGTTATACCTTAAAATTGCAGGATAGGGAAAATGTAGTTGTGGAAATCTTGGCAACAAATGTGATTTATTTTAGACAGCTAGTACAATCTAATATCTGCATTATGAATTCTTCATATAGTCTGAGGGACAAGCTGTGCCCTGCTGCTGTTGCTTCGATAACTTGTAAGGCTTAAGCAGCTCCTGCAGATACTGACTCAGCTCTGTTTTCTGTAGACATTCATACTTGAACCTAAGGAAGTGAAGGATTTATTTAAGTTGTATTTGTGGTGAAATAGACTTAATTTTTACTTGTCCTAGTTGCTGAGCTTATGACAGTTCAGAGCAATGATTGTTATTTGTGTCACTCAAATGAGCCATATAGGATTGCCCACTTAAGGGGATGGGGCAGTGGAGTACTGAAGTTGGTATTTCAAATTGCAAGCCATAAGCATGAAAACTCAGTTTTTTAAAACAGCCACTTTTCCAATTCCTCTGGCCAGATAATGTTGCTGATGGTCAAAGGATTTACAAAAAATGGCAGTCTGTCAAGATCTATTGTGAAGGACTTGTGCCTTAATGGGTCTTTTTCTGGTTTGATGTGTTTTCTTCAGCTCACAGTTACCTCACTGGCACCACAGCATGTCTGGGGCTCGGAATCACTGCAGCTCTCATGAAGATCGGTAACAAGGAGGGCTGGAGGCTGACGGGACCTCCCAAGCTCTGAATGTCACCTTTCCCTCCTCTGAGCTGGCTTCCAAATTTCCAAAATGTATGTCCTTAGGATGTTGTGTAATAAAGGTTCGGTCCAATCAGCAGTTGTCACAGCATTGTGGTGTCACGCGGCTGTTTCCCGGAGTTTGAGCTGAGGTGCAGAGAGCTGGAGCTGCTGAAGGGGAGGCAGCATCTTCTGCTCTGGCTGCAGTTTTTGTGCAGATGACTTTGCCTCCATGTCTCGGTGTTGCACCACGCTGCAGCTTCAGTGAGGTCCTTGCAGCTGAGTGAGGCTTCTTGACAGGGAGTGGGATTGCACTGCACAGTGAGGGTCTGGAGCCAAAGCTTCTGAAGAAGTGCTTGGCTCTGAGCTGAAGGTGGGAAAGGTGGGGTAGGGAAGAAGTTGTGCATTCCCCACAAGGTGTCTGGGAGCCTGGGGTCTTTCTCTAAAAAGCATTTCAGGAAGTCTAGAGCTAAGTGCTTCAGGGTTGAAATTGAGGAATATCTGAGGCTGGAAGGGACCCCTGAACGCCAGCTGAGAACTGGAGCAGGTTGCTTATAACTATGTCTGGTTGAATTTTCTGTGAACAAACAAGTGTGTCCTGCAAACCCACTAAAGAGGTGGAGAGCATGGAGTCACAGGATGCACAAAGAGAGGTGAAAACTGGATCATTTTGCCTGGAGAAAAGGTCAAGATTTGATTTAATAGCACTTTTACACAACTTAGTGGCTACAGAAAGTGCAGGCTCAGATGTGCAGTGAAAGATGGGAAATAACAAGATAGGGTGATTTTAACTAGACAGAAAAAAAATGTCACGCAGGATAGGTAAGTGCTGAAAAATGGACTTAGAGAGGATGTGAAAACACCTCTGGAGACAGAATTTAACTGGACATGTGGGAAGAGTGCGGTAGAGATGGGACATTAGGAGATGGGTGCATGAGTTACAGAGATAGGGAATGTGGGCTTGCTGGATGCAGGTGTGTGGGAGAGGGGAACTTGGGGTGTGAGGGGAGGGGACAAGATGAGATTGGGGCACCAGAGGACAGCAGAAGGAGGAACGGTGGTACCTGAACACAGTCAGCCATGGCGGGCTGTGTTGCCTTGAGCACTTGAGGGCACTTGAGGCTGGGCCGAGGGGCTGGTGTCTCCATGTGCTCCTGGAGCTGAGACCCTCAGCTCTTTAGGAGTCAGTGGGGCTGGGCTGCAGCTCAGGAGCACAGCAGGTGATGGTAAACCTATCACCTCCTAATGGGGGTGGGGGTGCAGACAATTGTCCGTCTCCTACCCGAGGGCTTGGGAGGGGGCTCTGCTTCACCGTGGGCTCTGGAGAAGAACAAGGTTTAGAGGGGGGCCTGAAGGGCCAGGGATCCCCAGCAGGACTTGCCCAGGGTAGCACGGGATTTACAGAAGCTCCTGTCAGCTTCAGCTGGCCCTGCTTCCTGTCCTCATAGAATCCACTGTCCCAGCCTGGGGACTCTGGGGCCTTGGACCTCCCTCTGCCTGAGCCTCTCCCAGCTCCTGGCTGGGGCCACGTGTTCTGTCCTGTCTATAATTAGCTGGGCACATTCCTAGGGGGTCACAGGAGTTCTGCAGAGCAGCAGCAGGCGGTAAGGGGGACAAGTGCACGGCACAGCACAACAGGCCACACAGTAATGCAGGGGCACGGCATACAGCAAGCACTTCACTGGGCTGCAAAGTGCATGGCCTGAGCAAGGACAAGCAACACTGCAAACAGCGAGCAGCACAGCGGGGGCAAGGGTGGCAACATCATGAGGGTCAGCACACCTTGACAGTAAGGTGCAGGGGAGTATGGTATGCAGCAGTGCAGACAGCTAGCAGGATAATGCATCACAATGTGTGACAGCAGCCTGACACGCTCCAGGCAGTGCACAGCAGGCACTGCCATGCACTGAGCAGCTGTGGCAGGTGCTTTGCGGGGGCCTGCGGCTCGGCTGCTGTTGGACCATTGTCGGTAGTTTCAGCTATGGAGCAATGGCTGAGGAAGGGCATGGTTGTGTGTGCTATAGGAGTGAAGGTCTGAGTGGTGACAGTGACCTGAGCCACTGTGGGGCACTGGCTGTGGAGCAGCAGTGTTGGCTGTGGGTCAGTAGCTTCATGCTAAGGGTTCAGAGATGAGACAGGTGAGGAGATCAGGCTTAGCTATGGGGCAGTGAAATGGGCTGTTGTTCTCAGCTATGGAGCTGCAGTTTTGCCAAGAAGCATCAAATTCAGTAATGGGGCAGTAGCAGAGCCTGATGATCCTGGCTGTCGGGTAGAAACTTTGGTGGTTTTGCTTTGTGGCTTTGCTATGTGGCAGCACCAGTAGCAAGACCCTGTGTCCTCAGCCAGTACTCCAGCCATAGGCCAGAGGCTCCAGTTTTGGAGACAGCACCCTGACACCTTGCTTCATGTATTTCCACAGGCAAGATGTGGGTTGCAGAGGGTCCAGCCCCAGACCAGTGGAACCTGCGGGATGGGGCTCATGCTGGGCACTTCCTGGCCATGGCTGAGCAGCTCCGTGCCACAGGACAGCTGGTGGATGTGGCCGTGGGCCCAGAGGGTGACATGGCCCATGCTGTGGTCCTGGCCTCCATCAGCTCCTTCTTCCACCGCTTCCTGGAGGGCAGGACCAGACAACTTCACCAAGATCCTCCACCCCATGTGCCCCTACCACCTGGGACTACGCTGTGGGGCTGGCGGGCTGTGCTTACCTTTGCCTATGGGGGAACTGTGCCCCATGGCCGGGCAAAAGAGGTGGAGGAGGCTGCCCGGGCCCTGGGTGCCCCCCGGCTGGCGGCTGCCTGCGCCCTGCGTCTGGAGATTGACCACCAGGAGGAAGGTCCTAAGCCCCTGGAGGAGCAGTGGGAGACGCTAAGAGCCATGGAGCAGCTCCATGCCAATGGTGTGGGCTGTGACCTCCAGCTCCAGGCAGGGAACGAGGTCATCCCAGGTGGGCAGGAAGTGGGGGTCCCCTATGAGGGGCTGAGGAGTGGGACAGGGTGCTCTGGGACGGCCAAGTCCTCTGGTGGGGATGATAAGACTGCAGCTGCAGGTGGGGATCAGGCTCTAGAGGTGCCTGCAGGGCTGCTCCCTTTGCCAGAGCTGGGGCTTTGATGGGCACAGGGCCAGGACACCTGGGTTCTGGCAGCTGCACAGTGCAGAGGGTCCCCTGCTGCCTCCCACCATTATTCTTCCTTCCTCCTAGTTCAGCGACTGGCCCTGAGCTGCTCCTGTGACTTCTTCCGGGCCCTTTTCACCTGCCCCATGCGGGAGGCCACCCACGACCCTGCCGATCCGCTGGTCACAGGGCTGTCCCCAGCCGAGCTGCGTCTCCTCCTCTCCTTTGCCTACACAGGAGCTGTAGCAGGGCCATGGTCCATGGTCTTGGAGGCAGCTGAGACCTCCCTGCGCTACCAGGCCTGGGGACTTCTCACTCTCTGCCTGGATGTTTTCACCCGTGGCCTGACTCCAGAAACTGTCCCTGACGTGCTGGCCTTTGCTGTGGCCTATGGGTTGGATGAGGTGGTCCATGTAGCAGAGAACTACATCTTGGCCACCTTCCCTTGTGTAGTGGTTACACCAGCCTTCCTGGATCTTCCTGCACACCTTCTCATCCGCCTCCTCCGCTCTGATGGTCTCAACGTCCTCCACGAACTGGAAGCCTTGGAAGCAGCATCTCGGTGGCTTATGGCCAATGGAGATGGCCAGGAGGATCTAGCCAAAGAGATCCTGTCATCTGTTCGCTTTGCCCTTATGTCCAGCCTGGAGCTGAAGAAGGTCCCATCTGTAACTGCAGGGGTAGCTGACCCAAAGATCCTCCGCGAGCTCATGGTAGCAAGTTTCACCCCCACGGCCCAGCTTCCGTGCCGGGTACGCTCCTTGCAAGAGGTCTTGGTAGTTTGTGGTGGAGACAAAGTAAAGGACAACCTGGCTGCCCGGACACCCAGCAGACACCTGTGGTTTGCAGACCGCTACCTCAGTGCTGTGGGCTTGGTGAAGCAGGTGGAGTGGCGGGCACTGGGACATTTTCCTGATGGCCCACGCTTCCGTCATGCTGTAGCTGTGGTGGGCAACAACCTCTACATCCTGGGTGGAAAGCACTACTACGGAGTCCATGACACCCTAGCCAGTGTCTACAGGTGAGAGCTACAGAGGACTTAGGGTTGCCACGTGGTACCAGGACATTGTGGGAGGTATTGGTAGCGCTAGAGCTGCCCTGTGGATTCAAGACACTGTGGCATTGCAGCTGGTCAAGTGGCCCCAAGACATTCTGGAAGCGTTGGGTGTAGGACTCAGAGGTACCCTTCTACTCTGGGGTGTTACAGGCTTTTTGGGAGTAGGAGAGGGAGGCTTCTATTTGGAGATGCCCCAGGACAGTTTGATATTGTTCATAAGGAGGGGATATTCCCATGCAAGGTGACCATGTGACCTCAAGGCATTATAGGACTGGCAAGTTGTAGGTGGGTTGTTGCTCTCAGCGGTGCCAACATCAGCTCATGGTGTTGTAGGTAACAGGTAGTCTCTTGCTTCTTTGCCTCTCAAACCCAGGTACCAGCCTATGGATGATTCCTGGGAGCGTCTGGCCAGTATGACATGTGGGCGGAGCTACTTTGCTGCTGTGGCACTTGGTAATTTCATCTACGCCCTGGGGGGCAGCTCAGGGGAGCTGTACTGCACAGATACTGTGGAGTGCTATGACCTGGCCAATGACACCTGGAGGTGAGGTTGCTCTGGCAGATGCCTAGTTTCCCTTTTGTCTCAGAGCCCCTTGTCTTGGCCGTGGTGCCCAGTGAGTGCTGAGGTCACTAAGCCTCCAGTGGAGGATGGAGCTACAGTGTATTTGAGAGAGGTTTACTGGGTATTGAACAACCATGCCCTTGGGGACTGGGTGTTGCCCAGTGTTGCCCAGTGGGTGGCAAATGAGTTTTTGGCCAGTAGTGTGTTCACTGCGAGTCTTGTTGGCCATCTGCCAATGTGAATAGTAGTTTGATTCCTCTCATAGGCAGAGTGTTCATGGGGTGATGGCCAGTGTTGTCCATTGAGAGAGCCCACTGTGGTTGACCAATGATGTGGCAACTACAAAGTGTTGAGCAGTGACGCCCCGGGGGCATTCATTCAGTGTCAGCTGATGTTGTCCACTGGGGCTCATTGGGTGTTGTCAAGTGCTGCCTGCTGAATGGTCAATGAAGCCATGGCTCACCAGGGAACCCCTAGGTAGTCAGTCACTGCAGGACCTGCTTAACCTGTCCTTCACCCTTCTCTCTCTCCTTGTCCAGGCGGTGCCAGCCCCTGCCAAGGGCTCTGTGTGGGCACGCGGCGTGTGCCCTGGACGGTGAGCTCTACGTGTCGGGTGGGTGTGATGAAGCATACCAGTGCCAGGCATCCTTGCTCCGCTATGTGCCAGGTGCACCTGTCACACTGCTGGCCCCCATGAACGGCCAGCGAGCTGGCCACGTCATGGAGGAGGCAGGTGGGCAGCTCTATGTGGCTGGGGGCCTGTGTCAGCGGACTGGGCAGACTGGCTACAGGGACCAGCTGACCTTTGAGGTTTACAGCCCCAAGCAGAACATCTGGGTTCTCCTCAGCCCCCTCCCCCGTGCACATGTAGTTGGGGGTGCAGCTGTACTGGGAGGGGAGCTGCTTGTACTGGGAGGGTACAGTCATGAGACCTACCAGGACACGCACTTGATCCACGCCTATCAGCCGGGTACCCGGCGCTGGATCACCCGAGGCACATTGCCCCATGCCTACACTGACCTACAAGCCTGTGTTCTCACTGTACCCCCTGCCTTGCGTGCCCCCAGCTCCCTTAAGGACCCCTTGAGATCAACAGAAACTCCCAATAATGCTTAGGGTATACTCTCTGCACCCCATGCTGGGATACCCAGGTAGCATTCATGGATACCTCTATGACAAAAGTGTCCAGATCCCTCCCCCAGAGTGGGTTCTTTCTGTGGTTTCCAGCAACCCTTCACCCTCAGGATACATGACCTAGACTGTTGTGAACTTATGGAACATAAAGATTCCCCACACTGTAGCCCTGTGCCTCCAGGAATACTCAGTCCCCTTGTCTGAGCCCTTCACTGGGAGCTGGGAAATCCCCAATTTCCCCTCACACTTGGGTTGAATAAAAGTGCTTCCCGAGCTGTCTGTCTAGGTCTTGTTTCTGGTGGGGAGCCCAGACATCCAGGTTCTTCTCACAAGGAAGAGGAGGAGAGCAGGAGACCAGTGACCTGAGTGTTCTGGGTGGGTGGTGCTGGGCACTGGGGCTTTGTGTGCCTGTGTTCACTGGGCACGAGGGTGTATGTGTGTGTCTCAGGATTGACAGGGATCTTGGACTGTGTAGGCGATCCTAAGGGAATAGAATCCTGGGGCTGCCAGGATTTGTGGGGGTTGATGGTGGGGTAGAATAGGGGGTCCTGGGGGCTTCGAGGTTCCTAGGTGGTATTGAGGGGTCTTGGATTCCTGGAGTGACCTGGAGTGCTTGTTGTGTGAAGAATTCCAGAGAGGAGTTGCAAGGAGAGGCAAAGGTAATGGGATTCTGATAAATACTGGGGTACTAGTAGTGCCTGTGGGGAGGGAACTGGGTGGCTTCAGATGCGTAGAAGGTGGCAAAACATTGTAGTCTAAAGGTTCTGAGGAGAAGGGGATAATCACTTCCCTTGGTCTGCTGGCCCTGTCTCTGTTAACCCAGTCCAGGTTTTGTTGCCCTCCCTTTGCTGCCAGGTGCACGGCTGGACCTTGTTACCTTTCTGTCCACCAAGATACAAAGATCTTTTTCCACCACTCTTCTTCCCAGTGCCCCACTGTTGGGGCCTTCAGACTGTGCCAGCACTGGAGGTGCTTGCCTCATTGTCCCAGGAAACAGGGATAGAGAGGATGGTGTGGTTAGAGGACAGCCACCAACAGACAGACAAGTGCCTCCTTAGAAATGCAGTGTGTGTAAGTCCATGGACACACTTGCACACCAAACCTTCACCAGCAGACATTCTCATGCTGGCCAAGCACAGGCACACATTCCCACCTGTGGACCTAGCAGTTAATCTGGCAGAAGGCCATGCTGCCTCACAAGTGGTTTGACATTTGGGGCAATTAGAACTGGAACTGCATTTCAGGCTGGAAAAGTGATTCACAGGATGCAGCTGCACCAATTCTGGGGTGAGCCATTTGACCCCCACCAATGGTGACTATTGCCTCCTTCTAATACATCCCAAAACATTTGAGTGACATCTAGACAGGTGGTCATGAAATTTGGCCAGCTCCCAGCCCCGGTGTGCTTTGTCCTGGTATAATCCCTTACAAGTCACATCCATTGTCCTTCAAAGCCTCTCATGCTACTCCTCCATATCCGACCATCATGCAGAGGCATCAACACTTGCACTTTCCTTATTACCTGCCAGCGGGATGCTTTTCCTGTGTGATTCAGTAGCACAGGGAAAAATCACACATTTGGGGCCAAAGTCAGAAAAAGGAATGTAGGTGTGCTGTTTTGAATGCCAGAGTACAAGGAGGATCTAAAGTTGTTAAAGAGTATCCAAAGGAGGCCACAGAAATAGGGAAGGGTCTAGAGGGGAGGAGTATGGGTAGCAGTTGAGGGCACTTGACGTATTCAGTCTGGAGGACATGGAGGGGAGATCTCATCGTGGAGGGGAGGCAGAGGGCCAGCTCTGATCTCTGCTCCCTGGGACCTGAGACAGGAACCCAGGAACAGCTGGAGCTGTGTCATGGGCACATCCCAATAGATCAGTATTGGAAAAAGTTCTTCCCTCAGATGGTGGTCAGGCACTGAACAGTCTCCTCAGGGAATGGTCACAGATCCAAGGCTGCCAGAGCTCCAGGAGCGTTTAGACAATGCTCGCAGGCACAGGGTGGGATTGTTGTGGTGTCTGTGCAGGGCCAGGAATTAGACTTGATCCTTAGGGGTCCCTGCCAACTCAGGATATTCTAGGATTCTGGGATTCCATTGACTTTTCTTCCCTGCCTTCACTATTCCAAATACTGCAGACAAATTTCTCATTCACTGTGCCCTGCCAGGAGTTGTGGTAGGTCCAATGAAATCAAACCAGCACCCCTTGTAAGTTCAGGCACAGAATATTTATTATGTGATTGAGAACCTGGCACTGAGTAGAAAGTGTGCATAATTTGAACAGAAGCAGTTGCAACAGAGCACAACATAAATTCTGCTTGCTCTCACTCACCCCAAAACCAGGCAGTGGCAGTCCCAAACTGTCACTGACCAGTTTAGGACATTATCTTCCTCTGCCAAACACCCAAGTAATTATTTTAGCTCTGGAAACCTCAGACTATTTGAGAATACTAGAGAAAGGAGCTGGATGGCTTCCCTCTAGGCAAGTAGATCTTTCCCTTGTAAAATAAAGCATACAAAGCAGAGCTGCAACTTTCAATCTCTTTCTCTGAGTGTACAGAGACATTTACATGGTGTTACCCACATATTTCACTCTGACATCACCAATGGCCTTGACACCCCTGTCTAGGCTGTAAGCAGATGGGGTCCTCAGGGAGCCAAGGTCTGTGACCATCAGCTTCCTGGGGAAAGGCTTGACTGATGTGTGCCGAGGACTGTGGTGAACCCACAACTCCTTTGTGGTGCAAAAGGAGTAACTTGCAGGAGGATTGCACTGTATCCCCAGATCTTTAATTGTGCAGTAGGTGACCTCAGGGCACAACTCCACTTCTTTGATTGTACAGAATGTGGGTCGCTGGAGAGGGATTTTGAAACTGCTGAGATGCATCATAGGGTTCCCTGTTGACTCCCTCCATTCCAGCAGTGGATACCACTCCTCTTGGGTCTGCAGAGACTGCTGCCTGGAACACTGTCCCACCAGACACATCCATGCCAGCCAACCTGCTAGAGCCAGCATGATCAGGATTAGCAGAGCCAAGGAAGCCAGGTAGAGCACCCAGTGCAACAGGCAGCAGTGCCTCAGCACCCACTGTCCCCACTGTGGACCCCCCCCACCAACCTGCAAACGCACCACGGGTACAGCCCGTCCTGGGATGGAGCACGGGCAGAGGGGAGGAGCAGCAGCTGGGGGGGAACATGCAGCCTGGGTGAAGTGTGTGGTGTCCAGGGGAGGTGGTAGTGTTGGAGCATGAGTGGAAATCATGGTGTTGGCCAGCATCGGAGGAGGAGATGGAGATCTGACAATGGAAGAGGCCTTTAGCATGGCAGTAGAAGGCACTGCTGTGGAAGTGGTGGGAAATGTGCTAGTGGAGCCCATGAGACTGCCATGGATAGTGCTGGCAGCAAGGATGGTTTGCGGATGGCCGCCGGTGCTAGAAGGGCTGCTGCTCATAGTCATTGGCAGTGAGGTGGCATTGTCAAGAGTGGCAGGTCTGTGCAGGGTGATGGTGGTAGCAGCAGTGAGAATGGTGGCAGTGCTGGGGGTCTGTGTGGGTGTCGTGGTGGGACTGGCTGGTACAGGAGTGGTGGTGCTGAGAGCTCTGATGCTTGTCAGCACCATAAACAAAGTGCTTGGGGAAAGGGTGGAGGTATGAGGCGTGCTGAAGGAAGGTTGGGTGAGGGGAGATCTTGTGGTAGTGAGGGTAGGAAGGCAAGATGAGGTAACAGCACAGGGCATGGTAGTGTGCTCTTTGGGGATGAATGGATGTGGGGGGAAGGTGGTCATGGTAGCTTTCTCTGTTGTTTCTTCCCCATAATTATATTCATCCCCTCCTTCCTCATCCTCATCCTCCACGACGCTGCAGTTAAGCTTGAAGTGAATGATGGGCTTCTGCCTATGCTCAGCAGGGCTGTGGCACAGTACCTTCTCAGGTGCAACCTCCACCTTTGTTTCCTCCAGGCCCCTCTCTGGCCGATAAACAATGTCAGCATTCTTCTGGATCCAGGTCTGGAGGTAGTGCAGGTCACAGTTGCAATGCCAGGGGTTCTCAGTGAGGAAAACATACATGAAGAGGTGCCCCTTTGGGAAAAAGCCAGTGGGCAGGGTCTGCAGCTGGTTTCCTGAGAGCCAGAGAGTCTCCAACTTTTGCAGGTCCTGCAGCAATTCTTTGGGTAGCTCCTTCAGGAAGTTGTCTGAGAGGTCCAACTCCCTGAGCGCCCTCAGCCCTGCAAAGGCCTCCTGGGGCAGCTGCTGCATCTTGTTGCCTCGCAGGTCCAGGTTCTGCAGCTGCGGCACTGTGCGGAAAGCTCCCGGGGCCAGCGTCTCCAGGCTGTTGTGGGCCACAGCCAGGTGGGTGAGGGCAGGCAGCCCCTCCAGGACAGGTAGGGCCACCAGGGCATTGTGGGAGAGGGTCAGCTCCTTCAGGGATGGCAGCTGGGCCCCTGTGTGCAGAGCCACCAGCCCGTTGTTGGCCAGGTCGATGTCCTGCAGCTGGGTGAGGGGCAGGAAGGCAGCGGTGGAGAGGGACTGCAGGCGGTTGTCGCTGAGCAGCAGGATGCCTGTGTCTGCCGGCAGCTCTGAGGGCACCGAGCTGAGAGCCTGCCCAGTGCAGTTCACCTCCAGGAGATCCTTGACCTTGTTCATCTCTGAGGGGCAGGGCTGCGCTGGGGGCAGCAGGACCAGGAGAGTGACCAGGGTCAGGGCAGGGACCTGCATGGCCTGGAGGGGGACAACCGAGGGGTGTGGGTGCAAGCAGGCATGAACCTACACATTACTCTTCTTCCCGCCCGAGCACCATTTGCAGCAAAACTGGCATCTCCTGCCAGACCCTCTGGCACCCTCTGAGCCCTGCAGCTCCTCCCTGGGATGGTGGAAGGGAGGGATGAATCCCACGCCTACAGCCATCTTGTCCTTGCAGGCCAGCAGTGACATTTTGGCCCTTTTGTTCTTCTCATTCTCTCCCATAGTGGGGAGAACTTGACTCATTGGCCTCTTCACAGCAATGCCTTCTCCACTGGGGCAGCATTGCTGCCTTCACCGCTGTAAAAGCTGTGCCTCTGCAGGGTTTGTGTTCCAGAGTACCCACACCCAGCTCAACCCAGACAGATCATGTGCTGGAAGAATCTCCCTGAATATGCTCTTACCCAGCATCAGCTGAGCCCTCTGCTAGATTTGCAGGGTAGGAGCATGAATTATGTGAAAGGAGCTTCCTGTGCACAGATGTGTCTTCCATGAGCAACCAGGCCCCTGTGAACACTGAGACTCACCTGCAGATCTTCCAGCATTTGCTCTCGTGCTGCTCTGCCTCCTCCTGTCCACGGACCAGGCAGTGCTCTGGGACAGTGCTAGCAGGGAGCTGCCCAGCCCTCTATCAGCACCCACAGCTGTGGGAAGGGAGCTGTGGTTTCCTGAGCAGCCAAACCCATCTCCTGTCCTTTTGCTCAGCCCTTGCTTTGGCTGCACTGCCACATCACCATCTCTCCTTGTAAAATGTCAAGAAGGATCAGCAGGCATTGCCCCAGCAGCAAATGGTCATAGCCTACTGCAGTCTGCACTGGATCCTGCTTATTTTGCTGCTCAAGCCTGTTCCCCCCTTAGGATTTGCAGGAGTGCTTGCAGAAGATATTTCCATTGGCTTCTGGAGAGGAAATGGGCAGGAGCATTGGCCACTGCTTCTGAGAAGGGGCTGAGGTGGTAATGAAATGACTCTATGCCCACGATGGTGGAGAAGCCCTTGTGTATGGATGCAGGACCATCTGGACCTGGATGCCTTGAGGCTCAGGACATTGCTTGCTGTCTGTGACAGAAATGGGATGGACTGAGGCTCTCCTCCCCCAGCAACTGTAGTTTAAAGCCCTCTTCTCCAGCTTGGCAAGCCTGTGAGTGAAGATGCTTTTTGCCGTTTCTGGCAGATGGACTCCATTTGCCCCCAGTAGACCAGACTGTTCAAAGCAAGTCTAATGTATATTCAAAGCAAGTAGCCAAACCCCTAGCTGTGGCACCAGTCCTGTAACGTTTTGCTGATTCCCCAGATGCAACAGGCCCTTTCATACCCCTTCCCTTTGACTGGGAAGATTGATAAAAAAACTCCCTGTGTGCTCCAGTGGCAGCAGCTGATGCTGCTCCCAGGGCTCTGTAATCCTTCTTGGTGCTGCTTGAACTGCTCTTGACTGTATCACTGGCACCCACATGAAAAAACAGCAGCAGGTAATGGTGGAATGTGAAAGGCATGGTAGTCTGTCAGTGACATCTCTGATATGAGTCCATGGTAAGCAGCATAATCTAGAGAGTGCAGCAGGCCAGTAAATAGTGCCTCCATACCTCTCAGAAGAGAATATCCTCCTACTGCTACCCTCTTCTTAGTTGTGCTGATTGTTATATGAGCAGCAGATTATGCTGCCTTACTGGTTGTTATATGGGGAGTAGATGGGGCTGCCTTACTCGTCTTCAGTGCCTTTCCTGCTGAGTCTTTCCTGCAGATCAGTGAAAGGTGCAAGATGCAAGCGCACCTCTGTCTTCTGGAAAGGTTCTGCAAGAGCACCTGTGCCTTCAGGGGAGACTGTTCTTCCTGCAGGTCTTTGCGATTCCAAGTTTCCATTCTTCCTCACCAGCCCTCCTCCCTTCTGTGTGTGCTCTCTTGGCTCTCTTCCCTTCTGTGTGTGTCACGGGGGGAGTCTCTTGCTGTTTGGCTTTGGGCTGTGGGCCTACTGCAAGCTGTGCTTGGAACCAGAACACTCCCTTCTTCCTGGCAAAGAACTCTTTCTCAGCCTCCCTGACACTATGCAGCCTTCCCACTGCCTCTTGCCTTTCTCAACCATTTCCACAGGTGGTCCTCCACCTGAGCACACCTTTTGCAGGTAGGTCTGCTGCCTGTCCATAGACTAGCAAAAGATCTATTCACTCCCTGCAATGAGAGATCTGCACTGCAGCCTCTCCCTTTGGCACCTCTGTCTCGATGGAGGCACTGGCAGTAGCCAGGGTAGATGGTGCAGGCCTCTGCATTGGAGTTGCAGCCTTTTCTCTCAAAGAAGTGTCCACCATTCTCCCTTGGGAGTCAGGTAGGAGGAATGTCTTCAGCCTTTGCAGATGGTCACACAACATGCCTGGTTGCTGGAAGACAGAGCTTAGATACAAGTTATGAATGGTTTGTGTGATGGTAACTGCACTGGGGTACTCATCTACAGAAGCATTTCCCTCTGCCATGTAATCTTTATATATAATGGTATCTGCAGAAGAAATGGAGTCTGAAATGATACCTACATTTACAACAGTAATTGCAATAGCATCTGTGTCCGTCTACAAGACATGAGTTACTTAATCTTGGAATATAAATTGTTCTTAATAATATTCTTGCCCTCTTTTAATTTTTTTCTTTTTTTTAATTCTTCCTTGTCCAAACAAAGAAAACATGGACAGGATCTTTTGGGATTGCGACAGGGCATGTCATTTTAACTAGAACCTCTGATTCCCCAGGCCCTTTTGCTTCTTTTTACCTTTCATTTTCACAGTCAGATGCACCTGTGTGCTTTTGGCTACTCCATTTCCTAGACCCAGTTGTTGGAAATTATATAACTTTTCTAATTTTTAAATTAATGGGTTTAATTAATTTCTAATTATTTTTTTAAAATTACCATAACCAGTATGAAAGTTTAAAGTAGTGTATTAGTCTTAAATCACTTTTAGCCAGTATTTAGTAAAGTTGTTATATGCTCCTTTTATGGGAACACAGCTTGGGAAAATTACTGAAACTTTACGTTTTGCTAAACTAACTCTGATATGTTTCAATGAAAAAAAGCCTCGGAGAGAGATACATTGTTGAAGCTGGACATCTAGAATGCAGAATTTATGGACTACAAGGACCTTTTGCAGAAACCAGAAGATAAAGGGCTAGCAAAGACTAAGTACTTGTGTTGGAAAGTCCCTACTGGAGGAAAAAGATACTAAAAAGACTAAAAATATGGCCTAATTAGCATAAGAAGCAAGAATTCAGCAGCCAATAGGAGATAGAATACTAATTATAAGAGTTATGTAATTTAGAACCAATGAACATTAATTTCTTGGTTTGTTAACAATGCATAAATAAGTGAAAAAGTTTTGTATCAATGTTTGTATGGGTGCTGGAATTTAGTTGGCCTTATGCCTTAGACCTCTGGACTAAGGATAAAGTAATGCCTCTCTTGTTAACACTGAAAAGACAGTGTTAGAGGGTTTTATTTATCCTGACAATGTTGGGGGATTTAGTGACAGAAAGATAGCAGAAACATGCTGGCAGGTAAGACTGGCTTTCCCATTTTTTCTGTTTTATATATTGTCTGGCTCACATCTGTTTGCCCATTGCTAAAGCAGTGGTGTCACTGCAAGTGCAGAGTGTGTTCTCCAGTGAGGTCTGGAGATGCAAGCACAGGCTCCACTGCAGTTGTTGGTGGCTCCTTATCCTCTTCTGCAAGAGAGTAAGGGAAGACTGTAGTCAGGTCCATGCTGAAGCTGCTTGAGTGTCAGAGGCAAAGAAATGGATTTTTTTTGGCATGTACGACAAATGCAGTATGGGCTGTGAGTGTCTTCTAGTGATCATTTCAGCTGGAGCTGCTGCAGGCTGGAGGAGCATTGCTGGGTCTTTCCTCTCCACTGTGATCCATGGTGTCTCCTCCTGCCAGCTACCAGAAGAAAAGTCTGGCTGAAGCCCCACACAGTCCTGGTGGGCTGTATAAAGCCCTGAAGCCTTCTCCCCAGGCTGAGGTGGCCAAATGGATCTCTTATCCCCCATGGACTTCATGCATTACAAGGGGACAGTTTGTTTCACCATAGTTCTCACTACAGTTTGCAGAGCAATCTTGGCTATGACACTTGAAGCACCTCCTCCTCC
>JAODHX010001337.1:5361-16586 GCA_027576295.1 Cossypha polioptera | reverse complement strand
GTGGGTTTGGGGGGAAGAGGGAGCCGGCAGTGGGTGCTGGGCCTGGGGGCAGCAGGAGAAGGGAAGGAGAAGCAGGGCTGAAGAACAAAATGGTCAAACGATGCACGTGGGAGGAGAAGGTGGGATAGTGCAGGAGAAGGAGGAATAGTAGGAGGTAGAGGAGTGTGAGGAAAAATGGGGACACAGGAGGAGGAGGAGGAGGAGGTGCAGAAACTGACAGCAGCACAAGGTTCCACCCCTCCCTGTGTTTGCAACCTCACAACCAGCCCCTGGAGCGTTGCCCCCCCCCCCACATGCAGGAGCTGACCGGAGTGGGGGGGTCCATGATCTTCACAGAGGTGAATCTTCGTGTTTGTGAGCTTTACTGGGATAAGGGTTCTTGTAGTGTTTTTTTCCAGGGTCTGAATATGTGTCGTAGGGGGTTTTCGCTAAACCATGGTGTTTGTGAGGTTTTTCATCTGTGTTGTGCTCTTTGGAGAATTTTTGGGCTCAATCTTGGTATTTTGGAGGTTCTTACAGGCACGAGATGCCCAACGATTTCCTGAGATGAACTTGGGCAAGGAGGAACCCCCAGCCCAAGGCCCTCTCCTCTTGTTTTTTCCCAAACCAGGATTTTTCATTCCCAAGGCAGAGGCAGATGGAGGAGGAGGAAAAGCCCCGGAGATCTGTCAGGAGGAGGGGCTGCACACCCAGCCCAGGGAGGTGCGAGGAGGAAAGACCCTCCCTGAGCCGGGAAGGTGGCCAGAGATCCAGGCAGAGCTCAGAGCTGGTGGAGAAGCCTCATGGAGGGGAGAAGCCCCACAAGTGCTTGGAATGTGAGAAGGGTTTCAGGTACAGCTCTGACCTGATCTGACACCAGAGGGTCCACACTGGGGAAAAGCCCTACGAGTGTGGGAAATGTGGGAAGGGATTCAGCCAAAGCTCTGCCCCCATCTGGCACCAGCTGATCCACACCGGGGAGAAGCCGTACGGGTGTGGGAAATGCAGGAAGAGTTTCTGCACAATATCTGATCTGATGCGGCACCAGGTGATCCACTCGGGAACAGCCCTACACCTGCTTGGAATGTGGGAAGAGCTTTGGGGACAGCTCCACCCTGAGAAAACACCAGCACATCCACACTGGGGAGAGGCCCTTCGGGTGTCCTGAGTGTGGGAGGAAGTTTCAGAGCAGCTCCAATATCCTCAGACATGAGCGGATTCACACAGAGCAGAGGCCCTTCCGCTGCCCCGACTGCAGGAAGGGATTCAAGCACAACTCCACCCTCACTGTCCACCGGTGCATCCACACTGAGGAGAGGCCCTTCGAGTGTCCTGAGTGTGGGAAGAGCTTCTCACAGAGCTCTAACTTGACCCAACACCAATGGAGGCTCCACTAATGGAAGCCCTGTGAGTGCCCCGAGTGCGGGAAGAGCTTCGTGCTCTGCTCCAGCTCCATCCCTCATGGGAGGATCGGTGTTGGATGATCCCCAGTGAGCCCAGTTGGGCAGAGCCCTGGTGATCCGTGTTGGGAAGACACCTGGCTGGGGGTGCTCTGCATCATCCTGTTTCTCTGTGGGGACTTGAATGAATTCAGGGGCAGGAACATCCATTGGGATGCAAACCAACATTGGGAATTCCTTGGGGAGAGTGGATTTGTTGACTTTCAACCCCAGAAAATCTTCTGTGTTCAATCCTAACTTCTGGTAGCATCCAGAAATACTGAATGGTCTTGGAGGTCTTTTCCAACCTCAGCAGTTCCAGGATTGTGATTTCCTACTGCCCAAGGCTGTCTTCCACAGCCAGATGCTGATGAACTGGGGCAAAGACCAAGATTTTGAAGACAGTGGGATGGAAATCCCTCCAAAAATGGTTCTTCCATTCCTCCCATGTACATGGATTCTCAGCTTGCACAGACACAGAAATCCTTTTCTTTTGGCCTTGATTTGCTTTTGATTTCTCTTCATCCCTTTAAAACATCCAACCTTGGGGTAAAAATAAAGACATTGAATGAGACATGGATGGGGACATCGGGGGATGTAGTTATTATGTTGAGATGGACACAACTGGCATCAACACCAACCCTTTATTTAAAGCTTCTCGTGCCTTCTTTCAATGAACTTTTCAGGCAACTCTGTCTCCTTTCCTCATAGGCAGCTCCACACAGCACTGACTCCTTCTCTCCTCTCTGCAAGTTGCCTTCTTCCTTCTACATGACTGGCTAAACCCCAACCTGTTCCTCACACAACTTCTTACCTTATCTGTCCCTTGCACGGCTGCATTTCCCTTACCTGCTCAGAGCACCACCAGCACACCATCCCAATCTGCCACAGACACCAACTCCATCAGCAGCTTGTGGCCAGCTGACCACTCTTTTATAACACCCACCCTCCTGGGGCAGGCAAGGCTGTTTCCACTCCTCGGTAATCAGCACAGCTGTAATTCATTGGGAAGGATTGCCTTCTGCACTATCCTTAGAACCTATCTTCCCACACCTGAGCTTCCATTTCCGGGCACCGAGAAGCCCCTGAACCTCCATTCCCGGGCAGGGGAACCCCCGGAATCCCCATTTTGGGTCCCGTGACCCCCCTCAATCCTCTTGCCTAGCACTGAGACCTCACTGTACCTCCTTTCCCAACATCAACACCTTCCTGTACCCCCTTATCAGGCATGGAGACCTCCCTGAACCCCCATTTCTAGTCACTGGTACCCCCTGAATCCTCATTTTCGGGCAGAGGAACCCCCTTGAGCCCTGAATTCTAGGAAGGAAACTCCCCCTTAACACACATTCCCCAGCACGGGAAACCCTGAACCCCCATTTTTGGGCACCGGGACTCCCCTGTACTCCCTTCCCCAGCACCGGGACCCCCCTGCACCCCCTTATCTGGGGCTAGGATCCCCCCGCAGACCCGTCAGTGCTCTGGGACCCCTCTGCACCCCTATTCCCGGCCATCCCACACCCCAGATCCGCCCTTTTCCTCGGCTTTTGGACCCCCAGATCTCCCAAATTTCTGCGTCCCCTCAGTTCTCCATTCCCGGAGTTTCCAGCAAGAGGGTTCCAGAGCGTCCCGAGGGTCCCCCGGGGTCCCAGGAGGTCTCAGCGGAGATCCAGTGGGATCCAGATGAATTCCCTGGAATTCCCCTTTACTCCCGTCTCGCTTTAGCGTCTCCCAAACCGCGTCCCCGGGATCCGCCGCGTCTCCCAGCCCCTCTTTCCCGTGACCCAGGGACCCCCTGGACCCCCATTCCTGCCTTTCCCAGCTCCCAGACCCCACTTTTCCCAACACCGGGGACCCCTGGACCCCCTTTCCTGGGCACAGGGACCCCCTGGATCCCCCATCTCGCCTCTCCCAGTCCCTTCCTTCAACCTTCCTTCCTGGCTCTCCCAGTTCTGCTTCCTGACCCTTGGACGCCGCCAGACCCCCCAGTCTCTGCGTCCCCTCAGTTCTCCACCCCCTGCTCGTCCTGCGGGGGGGGCCCTGGGTGGTCCCCGGCGGGTTTAGGGGCATTTGCAGGGTTTCCTCTGTCCCCTCCCCCTCCTCGCGCTCCGCCGGTCACTTTCGCGTCTCCCAAGCTGCGGCTTCGGGATCCGCCCCGGGACCGGTGACCGGCACCGGGACCCCCTGAACCCCGGTTCTTGGCACGGGGACCCCCCTGCACTTCCATTTCCGGGCGAACTCCCCTTCCTGGGCACAGAGACCCCTTGAACGTTCATTTCAGGGAAGCAGGACCCCGCCGTACCCCTTTCCCCAGTCCTGAAAACCCCTACACCCCCTTCTCTGGAACCTGGAACCCCCCTGAAACCCCATTCCTGGGCACGGAAACTCCCCTGAACCCCCATTTCTGCGCACCGGGCCCCCCCCGAACCTCCATTTTCAGGCACCAGGACCCCTTGAACCCCAGAACCCGGGAAGGGAACCCTCCTGGACCCCATTTCCTTGGCACCGGGACCCCCCTGCATCCCGTTATCCGGCCCTGGAACCCCCAGTTCTCCACTCCCGGCGCTTTCTTAAGGGCCGTCCCAGGGGGTCCCAGGTGGTTCTCAGAGGGCTCCAGGGGGGTCGCAGCGGAGATCCAGAGGAATTCTCTGGAATTCCCCTGTCCCCTCCCCCGCCCGCGCTCCCTCGGTCACTTTCGCTTCCGCGTCCTAACCCGAGAGATCTTGATCTACCCGGCGACTAGTGACGTCACTTAAGCATTGAGTTTCCATTGGTAGGCAGGAAATAGCGGCGCCAATGGCGGTGCCGGAGGCGGCTCTGAGGGCGGGGCCGGTGCTGGGGGCGGGGCCGGTGCTGGGGGCGGGCCCGCCGGGGAGCAGAGCGATGGCTCCAGCGCTGGGGCTGGGGCTGGGGCTGCTCTTGGGGCTCCTGGGGCTCCTGGGGGACCCGGGGGGCGCGACGAGAGGTGAGTGGGACCCCCGAAATCGTGACTCCCTGAACTTCCATTTCCAGGCAGTGGGAATCCTCTAAACCTTCATTCCCGGGCACGGAGAAACCCCTGAACCCTCATTTTGGGTCCTGTTACCTCTCCATCGCCTTTCCCAGGAGAAGGATCCCCCTGAATCCCCATTTCTGTGCACCAGCCCCCCCCCTGAACCCCCTTATCTGGCACCGGGACCCCCCTGAACCCCCATTTGCGGGCACGGGGACCCCCTTGAACGCCAATTTCCGGGCACCGGGACCCCCCTGTACTCCGTCATCTGGCACCGAGACCCCCCTGAACTCCCATTCCTGGGCACTGGGACACCCCTGAATTTCCATTTCCGGGCCTGGGACCCCCCCTGCACTCCCTTTTCGGGCATCCCCCTTTTCCCAGACCCGAGTCCCGCCCTTTTTCTTGATCTTTGGACCCCCTGGACCTCCCAACTCTCCGTGTCTTCCCCGTTTTCCACTCCCGCCACTTCCCGAATCGGGGTCCCAGAGGGTCCCGGGCGTCCCAGGGGTCTCGGGGGTCGCAGCGGGGATCCAATGGGATCCAGATGAATTCCCTGGAATTCCTCCTTTCCCCCGTCCCCTCTCCCACCGCACTCCCTCGGTCGCTTTCCCGTGTTCCAGGCTGCGCCTCCGGGGTCCGCTCACCTCTCCCAGCTCCAGACCCTCCTTTCTCTCAACACCGAGGTCCCCTGTGTTCTGAATGGATATTGGATATGTTCGATTTTGTCCGATTAATCAAACAACAAAGTTAAATTTAGCAGTAATTTATTAATAATAGCAACTGTACAGAAATGAATACAATCAAAATATATGAGTTATATAAATTCAAGTAAATACAGAATTTAGCAGCAGTTTAAGTACGATAGAGGTCCAATGGTTCGGTTGAATAAAGCATAAGCAAAACCGACCGGGGGATACCCGACCGGGGGTATGGGTACGGCCATTCCTCACACCGTACCAAATCAGTCAAGCTAAAAATTCCACTTATATACTGTTTCCTAATGCATATTAATACAGAGTCTTCTAGAAAGCTCCTCCTTGTTTCTGTTCCTAAAGTCTATGTCACTGTGTTGTGTTGCGCATGCGTCACCAGTGGTCGGGGGTCTCTGCTCCTTTCGGGGGTCTTGTTTCCAATGAAGGCTCTGGGTCTTCCTCGGTGTTCGCTGTTTGACCTCTCAGGTAGCGCAGGCACACTGAGCTTAAAGTTATATTATTAAATATATGTTCCCAAAACAGGCCTTAGTCCAGCGTCCAATGCTTTGGAATCATCCCAATCTGGCCCAGTTCAAGGTCAAAAACCTATTTCTAGACGCTGTTCTTAGACCTATACCCTTCCTATCCTCACTCCCACCAAACATCTGGAGAACGATTTTTTCCTGCTTTGTTTAACCATTTCCTTTATCTCTTTTTGCTTTAAAGCAGTTAAATACAATTTTTGATTATTTATAATGCCACAATTTTGCCAATATTGTTACAATTTAATTAGCATGAATCACATATATAGTACCTGGATCCCCTTTCCTGGGCACGGGGACCCCCTGGATCCCCCATCCCGCCTCTCCCAGTCCCTTCCTTGAACCTTGGACCCTTCCCAGCTCTCCCGGCTCTCCTCGTTCCGCTTCCTGTCCTCCCAGTCTCTGCGTCCTCCCAGTTCTCCACCCTCTGCTTGTCCTGAGGGGGGCCCCAGGGGGTCTGGGAGAGTCCCTGGGGAGTCATGGAGAGTCCCAGGGGGGATTCTGAGGTCTGGGACCCCCCTGAATTTCCAGTTCTGGGCACTGGGACCCCTGTGCACTCCCTTACCCAGTACCAATCCCCCCTGCACCCCCATTCCCATCCATCCCACCTTCTCCAGCCCCAGACTCCCCCTCTTCCTTGACCCTGAGACTCCCCTGGACCCCCATTCCTGCTTTTCTCAGCCCCCAGCCCCTCTTTCCCTCCGCATCAAGGACCCTCAAGCCCCCCATTCCAGCCATCCCAGGTCTCCCCACCTTGTGACCCCTCTTTCCTTGGCACTGGGGACCCCTGAATCCCCTTTTCTGGGCACAGGGATCCCCTGGAACCCCCATCCTACCTCTCGCAGTCCTTGGTACCTCATTTTCTTGACCTTGAGACCCCCTGAGCCCCCATTCCTGGACCCCATGCACCCCCTCCCTGGCTCTCCCAGTTCCCCTTTCATTGATCCATGACCTCCTCAAGCCCCCAAATCTCCTTGTCCCCCCAGTTCTCTACTCCCTGCGTTACCTGTATGTGTCGGTGTCAAAGCCCAGCCCGGGGATCCCCCAGTTCATGGCCATTGGGTACGTGGATGGGATCCCCTTCACACGCTACGACAGCGAGCGGGGCCGGGCAGAGCCGCTGACACAGTGGATAAAGGACAGAGCCGATTCAGGATATTGGGATTGGCAGACCCAGATCTGCGAGGGGAAGCAGCACGTGTTTGCCAGGGACCTGGAGATGCTGCAGGATCGGTATAACCAGACCGGGGGTCAGTGGAGGGATCTGTGGGGCTGGGATGGGGATCTCTGGGGTTGAGATTGGGATCTATGGGGCTGGGATGGAGATCCATGGGGCTGGGATGAGGATCCGTGGGGTTGGGAAGGGATCCATGGGGCTGGGATGGGATTTATGGGGCTTGGATGTGGATTCACTGGGCGCCAAGGGGCTGAGGTGGGGATCCGTTAGGCTGGTATGGGATATCTTGTGATGCATGGGTTGGGATGTGGATTCATGGGGCTGGGATGGGATCTGTGGGTCATCGTCAGACTCTGGGGCTCCATAGGGCTGGAATGGGGCTCTATGGGGCTGGGACACAATTCCATGGGTCTCTGTGGGTACAATTTCCCCAGGTCTTCACACAAGGTTGCGAGTTTCCGGCTGTGACCTCCTGTCCGACGGGAGCGTCCGTGGATCCCGCCGGGATAGCTACGACGGGCGAGATTTCATCTCCTTTGACCTGGGATCCAGGAGATTTGTGGCGGCCGACAGCGCTGCTGAGATCACCAGGAGGTACTGGGAAGGTGAAACGAACGAGGTTGAGAGGGTGACTAATTACCTGAAGCACACCTGCCCAGAATGGCTCCAGAAATACGTCGGATATGGGCAGAAGGAGCTGGACCACAAAGGTGGGAGCAGAATTCCTGTGGGAATGTGAGATTTGGGAATGGAGGACTTGGGAACCCTATAATTCCTGTGGGAATTCCATGGGCAGATCTCATCCCCATCCCATTCATGTGGGAATTCCATGGGCAGATCTCACCCCCATCCCATTCCAGTGGGAATTCAGGGGCAGATCTCACCCCTGTTCCATTCCCATGGAATTCCATGGGCATATCTAATCCCCATCCCATTCCAGTGGGAATTCCGTGGGCAGATCTCACCCCTGTCTCATTCCCATGGAGTTCCACAGATGTCTCTCACTGTTATCCCATTCCAGAGCCCCCTGATGTCCATGTGTCCGGAAAAGAGGAACACGGGATGCTGATCTTGTCCTGCCACGCATATGGATTCTACCCCCGCACCATCGCAGTCAACTGGATGAAGGGGGATGAAATCCGGGATCAGGAGACGGAGTGGGGCGGGGTCGTTCCCAACAGCGACGGCACCTTCCACACCTGGGCCAGGATCGAGGCGCGGCCGGAGGAGCGGGAGCAGTACCGGTGCCGGGTGGAACATCCCGGAATGTCGGAGCCCGGGATCTTCACTTGGGGTGAGGCTGGGAGTGTGGAATGTGGGAATTGGGAATTTGGAATTCCCAAATGGGGATTCCACCCCCTCTCGTCACCATCCCACAATTCCTAGAGCCAACATCTGGTGGGAATCTCACCGTGGTGGTCGCTGTGTCCATTGTTGCCATCATCATCCCCATTGTCCTCATTGGATTCGTCGTCTGGAGGTGCCAATCCGGTAACACACGGGATGGGGGTCGGGAAGGGATAGAGATTCACCTGGCACCATTCTGGGAATCCTGTGCCACTGACGCTGATCCCACTGTTTTTCCACAGGGAAGGGGGACAGGAATAAATATAGCATGGCAGCTGGTGAGTGCCAGTGGCGGATCCAGCTCTGGATCCCCTTCATGGGGATCCCAGGATGGATCCTGGGGTTAATCCTGGTGTGTGATCCATGCTGGAATCTCATGGATCTCCTCTTTCTGCAGGAAAAGACGTGGGAACCAGTGGCTTGAGTGCAGGTACGGAGCGAGATCAGGGTGGAATTCCAGAGGAGGATCGGGGCAGGATGGACAGATTGGGATCAGGGAGGGATTCCAGATTAGAGCAGGGGTCCAGAGCAGGATCAGATGGAATTGTGGAGTGGGATGAGGGCTGGATTCAGGGGAGGGATCAGGTGGGATGAATGATGGATGGATGGACGGATGGATGGATGGATGGATGGATGGATGGATGGATGGATGGATGGATGGATGGATGATGGATGAATGATGGATGATGGCTGGATGGCTGATGGATGATGATGGATGGATGGATGGATGGATGGTGATGGATGGATGGATGGATGGATGGATGGATGGATGGATGGATGGAGGGAGCAGGATTGGGGCAGGATGGTTGGAATGGGATCAGGTTGGGATTCCAGAGTGGGATTGGGGTAGGTTGGATGGGGCGGGATCACGTGGGAGGAATGGAGCTGTATTGGGGTGGGATCACGTGGGATTCCAGAGCAGCTCCCGCTCTCCCACAGGTCCATCCTGTGGGATGGGGACAGGGACAGTGTGACACTGTGACCCTCTCTCATCCCAGCAGAAATCACCGCCTGAGCGATCCACAGAGCTGGATCTGGCCCCTTCCCTCTTCCCAGGAAACCGAGACTTGCCAGCAGAGCTCACCCCTGTGCTTCTACCCATCCACAGCTCTTGCCAACAGATCAATTTCCCATTTTGACTTTTTTAAAGCCAAGAACCACAAATATTCCCAATGCTTTAGTTCTGGTGTGAAATTATCCTGCTTTGGGCAGTAAATCCTGCTTGAGGCAATAAATCCAGGTTCCCTCCTCCAATGTCCGGCAGTTCCTCTCTGGGAGCCAGGAATCAGAATAGGGACACCAGTAACAGGTTGAGGACACCAGGAACAAGATGGAGACACCAGGACTAGAATGGGGACACCAGGATTGGGATGGGGACACCAGGACTGACATGGGGTCTTGCCAGTCATGTCCAGCTCCATCCCCAAGGATTCATTTCCCACTCTGTGTCCCATGTCCAAGGTGTCCCCAGGAGGGTTTGGCCGTGTCGGGCGCCTGGAGGGGCAGTGGGATGGGGGGAGGGGTCAGGCCAGGCCTCGTTGTCCCCAGCGGTCCTTGAGTGTCCCAAAATTGGAGCTTGGGATACTGGAGAAGTTCCCTGGCCATGACCATGGCCATGAGATGAGAGTGGCCATGAGTGATACGACCATGGCATGACCATGACCATGGGATGACCATGACTGTGACCATGACCATGACACAACCACAACCCTGACCATGAGATGATTTGGACCAAGAGTTGGCCGTGGCATAGCCATGGCCTTGAGGTGACCCTGATGTGGTCATCTCATTGTCATGATCATCTTATGGTCATGGTCATTTCCTGATCACCATCATCTTATGCTATTGAGTCCCCTGGGGTTTACACCACTTCCCACCGAGGGGATGGATTGTCGCTGGCAATCAGGGTAGGAGTTGATGATCATGTAGGCCTGATCTTTGGTTAGATTAAAAAATCTTAAAAGGCATGGGACATTTTGGTGAGCCTGTACCCTGGATACCTCCAAGGGGAGAATCGCTGCAGTTTATCTTTGGCTACTTGTAGACCAGACTTATGGATCTCCTCCAATATGTCGGTGGTGACAAGTTCCAGAGTGGTCTCCTTTTCTGAGGCAATCAGGCTGTCATCCATTGTGGATGATTCAGACACCCCTTTAGGGCCCCCTTGGAAACTTACCTCTTAGATAGGAAATCCTTCCTTAGGATGACTCATGCTAGAGAAAAGTTCACCCCCCACCCTGTAGACCCCCATGTTATCTTTTAGTGTTCCAATTGGTCTTCTTTCCTTCCAAGTAATCGGTCACTCTTTCACCTAAAACTTTAAAGTAGTTGGATAGTTTTTCAGTCTCTAGTTTTATTGGTCCACTTCTCAAGCCACCCCAACCCTATAAAACCCCCTTGATATTCTACGTACTTGGATTTGCTGCTGGATCCCTTCATAGAAATAAAGTTGGCTGCGGAATTTCTGTGTATCATTCCCGGATCTCTTTCTCGCTGGCTAAGAAAGTGCTGCAAGCAAAATGAAATCACAAAAGAACTGACAGCCTGTTGGGGGTTGAGTGTTTTTCTATTACTGTGTCAATTTAAAAGAATTTTTCCCATTATCATGCCAATGGAGCTGACCGGGTTACACCCAGGATCTTCGAGGACTCTAGACAAAACGGGTAGGTGGGAGCGGGCTTCCAGAGCGGTTTCCGGCGGGCCTACTCGTGTTTCCGGCGAGCTCGGAGGAGGCCCCCTCTGTCTCCAGCCACGCAGCCGAACGCAGGAGAGCCAGATGGTCTGTGATCACCTGCCCTGCATCTGCCCCGTTCCAGCCTCCTGCCTTCTGAGGACACAGCTGACCACCAGAACCTAAACGGTGAGCGAGGAGCTGCCCTCTCCAGCCCACTCTCCCCTGAGACCGGCGTGGCCGCTGCCACCCCCTCCCGCCTCCACTCCCGCCCACTTCTCTGCAGCTGCCAGGCTTTGCCTGTCTGGAGCACCGGAACCGAGTACAGAGAGAGTGTGCCTGCAGCTAAAGTAAGGACTGGAACCGAGTTATCTGTTCTGTTGGTA
>JAODHX010001276.1:6609-19557 GCA_027576295.1 Cossypha polioptera | reverse complement strand
GCATTTCCAGGCACTGAAACACACAGTCCTGTTGGGCCTTCTCACCACTCTCTTTTGATTCTATCTACACAACTCAGGCAACATCACGCAATGTTTCTTATGGTCCTGACCACTGAATATTGTTTTCCACAAAACATTGGAAAGAAATGCTACTGAGAGCTGTTATCTGACAGCTATCAGGTGGGAAGCCGCTCTCTGCTTTCTCTTCCTCCATTGGTGTGGCCGTATTACTTTGTATCATACAAAACCATGTCTCCTAGGAAAATAAGCAAACTGCTGCCACAGACTTGAGGGGCAGGAGAGCTTCCGGGTCCTGCTCCTTGAGGCAGGCAAGACATTGTCAGCATCCAGTTATCTTTGCGGATGCCCAGTGATCAGTACTGAGGCAGGAACAATCTACAGCCAGGGTCCAGCAGCTTGCCTGACTTCCCACTTGATGTTACACCAGCAAAATCCCTGGCCCAGGGTTCTGTAGAAGTAAGCGTGGCTGCACTCACCCACTGCCAATAACTTCCCATTCGGTGTATTTCTTTTCTAGATTTCCCATGCTCACAACACGCCCTGGAAGAGACAAAATGCAAGAAGCAAACTTCAAAACAGAGACCCTGACTAGCAGGAGGTCGGAAACTCAGCTCCACTCTCTGGGGCTCTGAGCAATTTATGGTCACTTGGCTAACAACCACAGCAACAATGACAACAACAACAGCCCCAGCAAGACAGGCAGCTCTGTAGCACAAGTGGCCTGAACAGAGTCAGATTGTCCACACTCCTTTGAAGGATTACCTTGAGAGGAAACTAAGGCCATTGAGAAAGCATCAGAGCAAACAGAGATGAGAAAAGAACAGGCACCAAGGCAAGTAGTTGTCATCTACAAACGGGAAGGAGAGCTGAAAAATCATGACCCTTCCTTTTCTTGGGAATAGACCCTCTCTTGTAAGATTCAACAAATGGTTTCACACTTGCAAAGATTAAATGCACCCTGGGATCCGGAATGGATTTTTATCATCAGCTGCATTTTGTAGAGCAGATAGAATATTGCAAAGTGGTTTCCAGGAGAGGAGGGGGCCTTCTCTAACTCTCAGCAGTTTGCCTAAAAAATGCCTTGACATTTTTAAAAAACAGCAGCTCATGCTAGAACCAAGAGGAATGACTGTAAGAATTAGGACCCTCTTGATTTATAAGCAGACTAAGTTCTGAAGACAACCTCACCCATTCCCCATCTAGTGAAGAACTACACTGCTTGTCTTCAGCTTGAGGTGCAGCAGTCTCTAGCACTGGACTCGGCCCCTTGAACACCGCCCACACGCCCCGTCATTCCAAACGGGCACAGCTGAGACGGTAACAAGGACAGCGCCGCTCCTCAGGCCCTGCTGTGACACAGACAGCTGCCCACATGAGATGCTGATCCTGTCACGAGCACAGGCTGCAGCAATGGGCGGGCAGCTGAAATCTTAGCTGGCAGCTAAGGAAGGCTCCAGCCTCTGCCGTCACACCAGCCGTCAGTGGCAGGGCAGGTATGACAAAAAGGTTGGCAAAGCCCACAAATGGCCACTGACAAGCACTGTGAAGAAGCCAGAGCCAGAGCGAGCCCCGTTACGAGTCGTTGACCCCGCTCAAGTTAGAACACCATTGTCTTTGAGTTCAGACACACGGAGGAAGAGATCAATCCACCTTTTCTCCCAACGGCTGATGGCAGACACTGAGTCAACTGGGCTCTGTTCTGTACCCCAGACAGTGCTGTCTGTATTCTCTGACAGCACTGCACTGACAGCTATTACCAGTTCCAAGAAGCGACTCTGTTGGTTGTACTGCAGAGACACCAAGGCCTTGGTATGTTTTCCTAGAGTATGATCTGTGCTGGGATTGAGGCTGGTGCTTAGGTGCATCAGCTGGTGCTTGGGCATCAGCTGTGACAAAGTGCCTGCTACTAGAGGAACATAGAGCAGAGGGGCTGCAGGCTTGCTCCTGAGAATTGCCTGCAGGGCACCTTCATTTGACTGTGCCACATAGATGTGTCTCCTTGATGCATTTCCTAAGCATTCAACTAATATATTGAAGTGGGACTGTAAAAAAAGTATCCAGTTTTTCTTCTTCTGGTGCACTTTGAAAAGACGTCTTCCTCTCTAATTCCTAGGGATTGTTCTAAGAATGAAATTTTTAACACTTGGGGTGTACTGAAAAGACCTCTTCGTCTGTTATTTGTTCTGTCACCTGATGTTCTTTTCAAAGAGGTCGAGCTAACCAAAATGTAGCATTCCTATCAAAATGAACAACAGAAGGAATTGTAGAAGTACTACCAGTCATAAAACCAAGACCAGTATGAAAGCAGCCCTACAGTCACTCAATTCCTCAATTGACTGGTGACAAATCAGGGGATAAAGGGCCATCTAGGACACCAGCTGTTCTGACCAGTTTGGCCAGACTAGCACACACACATCCACTGGGTCATTTGCTGTGCTGCAGCCTTCTGCTGCTTGGGAAACAGTCCAAGCTTTTGCCATTGCTGCACAGGGAAGCACAGGCAAAGCCCACCCACTCCCAGCTGCCCTCAAAGGCAAAAAGAGTACCCCAAGTGCTCCCTGGCTGCCTTGAAGCACAAGAATAGCTTCTGTAGGGAGTCCAAAATGTCTGACACCAATGTGAGGAGGAACATGTGGCACAGCTCATGCTGAGGCACACACACAACACACTGCTGGATCACACAAGAAATGCACAGGACGTACTCAGCAGCTCCAGGCACTGCTTCTTTCTCTCCCGGCGCAGCTGCTCTGCCTCCTGGCCTGAGCTGGGCGAACTGCCGGTGCTCGGGTTTTCCGGCTGTGGAGAGGAGGCTTCTTTGGAGGATGCTGCTGCAGGGGCAGCTTTGATGGCATGGCCCGCATCCATCTGGGACAAAGAAATTTGTTTGTGTCAGAAAGCAGCTGGCAGAGATGCCTTAGAGAGCTCACTTCAAAGGCAAGCCCTTAGGAACAACACTTGTGTTAGGCTGCAAGCTGAGCTGTCAAGTCAAACCCCCACTAAGCAGCCAGAGACTCCAGCTTGTCACAGCCAGCTGTGTTAGAGACTGTGCAAGGGAAAGAAAAACATTAAATTTCATTGCGTTCTGAGGACTGCATTCACCACGGAAGGGACAACTTGTTCAGAATCTGCGTGGGTCACCATGTTCACGTGAACAAAGCGCTGAAAAAGCAAAGTGAGCAGTAACAAACCAGCAGAAATACATTCAGAGGATGGCTGGCCACTGGCCAAAGCACTAGCCCTACTGGCCAGGACAGCAGCTGAGGTTCAGCGGCCCAGCAAATGTCCTTCTGATCAGTTGTGATGGAGACCACAGAGCCTGGCAGCCAGAGGCATTGCCCCCATCCACCTGCTGCTCTGCTGGGGAAAGGTGAGGGAAAGAGAGACCACTTGTTACATGACTGCACTGCCTACTGCCCCTTCACTCACCTGCTTTTCTTCAGCCAGCCTCAACTGCAGCTGCATCTCTTGCATCCTTTCTATTTCTTTTTTCTGCCTCTTCTCCATGGCCTTCATCTTCCTCTGAGCTTTCTGCAGCTTGTCCTTGATATTCTATCAAGCAAAATCTTACTGGCACCTGCCATCATGCTCAAGTTTCTCCTTTTCCAGTCTCAGAAGCACCTTCATAAGGCCACTTCCTGCTGCTTCTCTACCCAGCTCTAACCCTTCCATCCTAACTCTTCTTCTTGGTGCTCACTGCTGGAGCCTGACAGTCTCTGTGCTTCCAGTGCCTGCAGTAGTCCTTGCCTCCTCTTTCCTAAAATCTACAGTTCATGCCCCCAATACTGCCCTTCCCTCTGCTACCTGGCTAGTCAGGCTCACCTGCCCATTCTCTTGCTCCTCCTTCAGCTCTTGCCTCAGGAGCTCTACAAACTGCTGGCTTTGTTTTAACTTTTGCTGCAGCCGGCGCAGCTTGCAGAAGAGCTCGACCTTCTGGTGCTGCAGCTGCGCAGAAACAAAGAGAAGACGGCTTTAAACTTCCTACACAGCACTTGGGTGGCAGCCAAGACTGATGTGCTCACGCTTTCCAAAAGCATTTTGTTCTCGCTCTTGTGTTCATAAAGGGCCAGCTAAGAGACAATCCCACCCAGACAGTGTTCAGATAAGCAGTGCCCATTTGCCTCTTGACTGGCTCTGCTTTGTAGTTTTTCTCATTCACGTTGCATGCTGGCAACTTCCTGCTTCATCTCCAGCAGGATTTTCTCCTGCTCCCTCTGTACCTCTGCCAGGGACTTGTCCCGTTGCTCCAGCAGCTCCTGCGCCTCCAAACGCTGTTGTTCCAGCTGGCTCTCCTGATGAGAGGAAGAAGACAGTTCCAGATCAAGTCCCAGCCAAGCTCCCCAAAGAAAATAACGGAAGCTTCTTCCCTCCCACAGTCCCCCACCTGAAGAGTGCACAGTAGTGACTTTGTGCCCTCCAGCACTCCTGTTCCAACAAGAAACTTGGGAGGAGGGTCAGAAGGTGGAAGGAAAGGAGATGCCACCTTCCTTCCCCACTCAGTTGGCTGCCTGTTTCCTAGCCTCTCTCTCCTCAGGATTTCTCTTCTCAGAGGCTCTGTGCTCAAAGTCCCTGTGTCCTTTGATCAAGGAAAAGCTCCAGGTGGACTGCAGGCCTAGGAGGAGGCCAGCACACTGATGCCCTAGTCACAAGACAGGCCTCCAGCTGAAACACCAGCTACATTGTGCCTGTTTCATATGGTTCAAGCCCAAAGGGAAGACCTCTGTCCACCATGAAGGGAGAGCAAACAAGGAACCCAGTTGCTGATACTGCAGTTGGCAGCAAGCTTAGCAGTCTGCTGCATGGCACGAGGGTGTGAGCAAGATCCTGCCCCTTGGCTGCCTTGCTTTGCCTGGAGACCACCCAGTCTCCTGGGCAACTTGGCTTATGCCCATCCTGAAACAGTGGCTGCATTGACTGTCCCAGCACTTTCCTCTGGGTCTTCTCAGGCTCTCAAATATAAGCCCTTGAAGCCCTCTGCTGCCTCGCCCAGCAACGTGTGACCTACAGCAGAGGCTTGCAGCCATGCCACCTACTCAGGCTGCTCTTCTGCTAAGCCAGCCCACCAAGCCTGCCTGAAAACTTCAGGTGCATATTGTTTCCTACCAGTTTTTCCAGCTTCCTTTTTTCTTCCTCCTGAGCACACTGCCAGAGTCTGAGAGCCTTGCTGCACTGCTCTTCTGCCCAGCGGAGCTGTTCTGCCATTTCTTTGCGCTGCTGCTTGCTGAAAGATCTTACAGCTTGCAGCTCACGCCAAAGGCCCTTCACATCCTCTGCAAACATGACAAAAGGCAACAGTCAGACACTACACAGGCAGAGGACCCTGCTGAACTTCAACCCTTTCAGTTGCAGGCAAGGAGGGACCTGCCCCCAGCTCCTTCACTCCTCGGAAGCCCTGCGGACAGAGCTGGCTTTGGAGCAGCTGCACTAGGCAGGACCATCACCAGAAACAAAGCGCACGAGGCTCTCACCCAGGATCAACTCCTTGGCCTGTGTGGCTGAGCAAACTTGGCCTTCCAGATGGCTCCTGGCCATCTCCAGCTCCGACACGTGCTGCTGAGCCTCCAGCAGGCTGCATTGCAGGCTCTCCTTCTCTGACCTACAAGTTGTGAAATTGAAGAGAAATTGTTTCTGGTACAAAGGGGCAGTTTTTCCAGGAAGGTGTGCCTAAAGATCTCTACACCTGAGCATGGAAACAGCAAGACTATTTCTACCACTTCAATTAGCAAAGCATGCCCCTCCAGGTGATGTGGCAGCGTTTCCCCATCACCTAGCCCAGCACAGAATGCTCAGCTGTGTTTGATCTCAGCAGCCAAAGCTCAAACTGCTCTTGCCTGACATATCCCACACAGGTGGCTGTGCCCACAAAGTCTCTGCCAATGAGCAAAAGCCCAGCCTCTGCTCACAGCCCTGAGCTCATCAGCGCTTCCAAGTCACTCTGCCAGTGGACAGAACACAGTGTTCTTCTGCCTGACTCATCAATGTTTAATGCCATTCACAGTGTACCTAGAGATACTTAGTTTGTCAGTGGCTCTCTTTGTAGAAGGGACTAAAGGAATGCACTGAACCGTATATGAAAATTTCCTCCTCCCTCTAGCAGCATGGGTAAGAAACCAGAACCAGGTTTTTATCTGAATAAGAACTATCTTGGAGGTGGGACAAGTGTCCTATCATTTAAAATACTGGAATATCACGAACAAGAACACTTGCTATATTTATGTAACTGCTACATAAGCCAGCAGTGCCCAAATGTCTTGGCTCTCTTTGAAAAGGAAGTGGGGCCAGCCTAAGCCATGTTGACAGGTTATAGAGGTGGCTGGACAAGTGACCAATAACCAGTGCTCAGCAAGAATCCCTAGAGATGGTTGAGATGTCTCACGACCTTTCCCTTCTGCTGCTGTGCCTTGTAAGGAAATCTATGTCCTGCACCATGCTTCATCAGAGTTAGCTCAGAAGGGTCTCAATATTTTCAGCATGACCCTCGATTCATGGAAAGCATCAGTGTCCTACTCACAACATTTACATGTAAGAGCCAGGAAAATAACTTTCAGGTCACAGTATCCTTTTCTTTTTCCTCGTGTCTCATCACCTTTCTATCTGAGAAACATTTGGAGAGCACACAGGAGGCAGTAAACCCTGACGTAACGCTTACCACCTTTGTAGTTACACACCTTCAATAATGTCCCACCCAGGGTGTTCTCCTGCCTTTACCTGGCCTCTGCCAGCTGCTCGGAAAGGCCTCGTAGGTCCTGCTCTGCGGCTGCCAGTTGGGCTTGCAGGGCAGCGTTCTCTTGTGCCAGCACTGCCTTGTCTCTGCACACCTGGGACAGCGTGTGCCCCTGGTGAGAGAAGTCCTGGAGCAGCTTCTCCAGACTCCTGGGGGCTGGCTGCTGTGGGCGGCAAACCTGGAAGACGGGAGGCAGCATTTCTGTAGAGGAACAACAACACCACAGTCTCAGTCTTAGCTTGCTGCCAGAAGCAGCATTCAGAGTGGTCTTGGTAGGACAACTCCCTCTCCCACAGATGTTACCTATGAATAAGGTGAGCACACCTTTGACACTTCCAGAGGATCTTCCTCCTTCTGCTGTTCCCTCTGAGGTTGCCATTCATCTGCTGGCTCTGCTGCCGCTTCAAATGCCCACTCTAGTGAGGAGTGGCACTTTCTCTCAAATGCAGCCAACTCCTTCCATCTACAAGGGGGCAGACAAGGAAACCATTAATAGCAACACAGCCTCCTTGCAAAAGCAGGGCTACTTAGGATGTCCCACATAGGGCGGTCTCAAGGACTTCCAACAGGCCTCTAATTCTACCTCAAGAGAATACTGGAAATCCCTCCCTAGGCCATCATCTCTCTTTGTCATTTGTGCAGGTGACAGGGTCACCAGTGAAAAAGTCAAACAAAAGCCACAAAACTTTTTCCAAAAACTCAGGTTCTCTCTGCTTAACAGCTTCCTGCCTGCTGGGTCGTTCTTCCACTCCTCTCTGATACAGAAGGTACCAGTCCTGCAAATGTTCTTCTTTATCTAAGACACACTTTGCAAGTTGAGATGAGTACTGCCACAATTACTCTTGCATTCAGTAGTGCAACAAGGCTGTTCCCTGTCTGTAGTACTCACACCTTACCGGCCCACCATGTTTGCCCGAAAAATTCAGATCCATATTGTTTCCTGACAGTTTTTGCAGGAGCTTCCTTTTTTCTTCCTCCTGAGCACACTGCCAGAGTCTGAGAGCCTTGCTGCACTGCTCTTCTGCCCAGCGGAGCTGTTCTGCCATTTCTTTGCGCTGCTGCTTGCTGAAAGATCTTACAGCTTGCAGCTCACGCCAAAGGCCCTTCACATCCTCTGCAAACATGACAAAAGGCAACAGTCAGACACTACACAGGCAGAGGACCCTGCTGAACTTCAACCCTTTCAGTTGCAGGCAAGGAGGGACCTGCCCCCAGCTCCTTCACTCCTCGGAAGCCCTGCGGACAGAGCTGGCTTTGGAGCAGCTGCACTAGGCAGGACCATCACCAGAAACAAAGCGCACGAGGCTCTCACCCAGGATCAACTCCTTGGCCTGTGTGGCTGAGCAAACTTGGCCTTCCAGATGGCTCCTGGCCATCTCCAGCTCCGACACGTGCTGCTGAGCCTCCAGCAGGCTGCATTGCAGGCTCTCCTTCTCTGACCTACAAGTTGTGAAATTGAAGAGAAATTGTTTCTGGTACAAAGGGGCAGTTTTTCCAGGAAGGTGTGCCTAAAGATCTCTACACCTGAGCATGGAAACAGCAAGACTATTTCTACCACTTCAATTAGCAAAGCATGCCCCTCCAGGTGATGTGGCAGCGTTTCCCCATCACCTAGCCCAGCACAGAATGCTCAGCTGTGTTTGATCTCAGCAGCCAAAGCTCAAACTGCTCTTGCCTGACATATCCCACACAGGTGGCTGTGCCCACAAAGTCTCTGCCAATGAGCAAAAGCCCAGCCTCTGCTCACAGCCCTGAGCTCATCAGCGCTTCCAAGTCACTCTGCCAGTGGACAGAACACAGTGTTCTTCTGCCTGACTCATCAATGTTTAATGCCATTCACAGTGTACCTAGAGATACTTAGTTTGTCAGTGGCTCTCTTTGTAGAAGGGACTAAAGGAATGCACTGAACCGTATATGAAAATTTCCTCCTCCCTCTAGCAGCATGGGTAAGAAACCAGAACCAGGTTTTTATCTGAATAAGAACTATCTTGGAGGTGGGACAAGTGTCCTATCATTTAAAATACTGGAATATCACGAACAAGAACACTTGCTATATTTATGTAACTGCTACATAAGCCAGCAGTGCCCAAATGTCTTGGCTCTCTTTGAAAAGGAAGTGGGGCCAGCCTAAGCCATGTTGACAGGTTATAGAGGTGGCTGGACAAGTGACCAATAACCAGTGCTCAGCAAGAATCCCTAGAGATGGTTGAGATGTCTCACGACCTTTCCCTTCTGCTGCTGTGCCTTGTAAGGAAATCTATGTCCTGCACCATGCTTCATCAGAGTTAGCTCAGAAGGGTCTCAATATTTTCAGCATGACCCTCGATTCATGGAAAGCATCAGTGTCCTACTCACAACATTTACATGTAAGAGCCAGGAAAATAACTTTCAGGTCACAGTATCCTTTTCTTTTTCCTCGTGTCTCATCACCTTTCTATCTGAGAAACATTTGGAGAGCACACAGGAGGCAGTAAACCCTGACGTAACGCTTACCACCTTTGTAGTTACACACCTTCAATAATGTCCCACCCAGGGTGTTCTCCTGCCTTTACCTGGCCTCTGCCAGCTGCTCGGAAAGGCCTCGTAGGTCCTGCTCTGCGGCTGCCAGTCGGGCTTGCAGGGCAGCGTTCTCTTGTGCCAGCACTGCCCTGTCTCTGCACACCTGGGACAGCGTGTGTCCCTGGCGAGAGAAGTCCTGGAGCAGCTTCTCCAGACTCCTGGGGGCTGGCTGCTGCGGGTGACAAACCTGGAAGATGGGGGGCAGCACTTCTGTAGAGGACCACCATCACCACCACCACCACAACCACCACCACCATAGTCTTGGTCTTAGCTTGCTGCCAGAAGCAGCATTCAGGGTGGTCTTGCTAGGACAACTGCCTCTCCCATTGCTGCTGCCTAGGAATAAGGTGACCATACCTTTGGCACTGCCAGAGGAACCTCTTCCTTAATCTGATTCCTTGGAGGCTGCGATTCCTCTGCTCTCTCTGCCTCCACTTCAAACGCCCTCTTTAGTGAGGAGTGGCATTTCCTCTCAAATGCAGCCAACTCCTTCCATCTACAACATGGGGACAAATGACAAAACCATTAATAGCAAAACAGTCTCCTTGCAAAAGCAGGACTACATACAATGTACAACGTGGGGCAGTCTCCGGCACTTCCAACAGGCCTCTAATTCTGCCTCAAGAGAATGCTGGAATTCCCTCCCTAGACCAGCATCTCTCTTTGTCATTTGGGCAGGGGACAGAGTCACCAGTGAGAAAGTCAAACAGGCTTTCAGAAGCCACAAAACTTTTCCAGAAAGCTCAGGTACTCTCAGCTTAACACCTTCCTGCCTGCTCGGTTCTACACTCCTCTCTGGTACAGAGGATACCAGGCTTGCAAGTGTTCTTCTTTGGCTAAGACAACCTTGCCCAGATGAGTTCTGCCACAATGACTCTTGTTTTCAGTAGTGCAACCAGGAAAGAGGCTGCAAGTTATAGCTTGGGGAGGAGGTGGGTATGAATTTGCAATCCAAGAATCAAAGGATCCCAAGATGGTTTAGGCTGCCTAGGACTCCACGAAGCTACAAGCTCAGTCTTCACCTCCAAGTACTTGGGGTCAGCTATGGAATCTGGACAGGCTGATCAAGCTCTATCCAGCAGTGGCTTTCAAATTTCCAGAGGTGGAATCTGCACAAGCTCTCTGAAGATCTTCTTCTACTGCACTATTGCCTTTGTGATTCAGTGCTTCTCCTGAGGCCCAGCCTGAAGCTCTCTTGCTTCTACCCTGGTCCACTTTGGAATGCTGTTTGTCAACGTTTCAGAAGTGAGTCCCAGGAGGCAGCTTTACTGTAGGTTGGTTGACAGCCAGACCTGCCCCCAGGCTCCCTTCTCCTCACTGTGCTGAGCAAGTCCAATGATGAGAAAGCCAAATTTGTTCTCTGATGCTGGGCCTCCTAAAGCCCAGCAAGGCCCAGCCCTGCCCAGAGAAAGTGAGAAAGCTCAGCACACACCTGAGCTCCCAGGCACTGCGCACTCTACCCGTGCTCTCCTGCCGCTCCGCTCTTCCTGCCTTGGCCGAGGAGTCCTGACTGGCAAGCAGCTGTCCTGGTGGGGCCTGTGAGGAATGGGCAGGGGAAAGGTACAAACAAGCAATAAGGAGCAGGGAAGTTGGCTCCTGAGAGCTGGGAGAAGCAGCAAGCAGACACATGGCTCACCTGAAGGCAGAAGCTGTTGTGTGGGGGATATTGATGGGAGTAACTAAATAACTCTTGAGTTGCTCTCTAAGTGTCTGAATAGAAGCAGGGAACATTGCACTGCTCTGCTCTGCTCTGCTCAACTGGCTTCCCCTCAGGATTTCAAGCATTGAGGGGCAGCCACTAGGAACTGCATTCCAGCCCTTCAGAGACAGACTTGTCTCTGCCATGCAGAGCTGCTCAGGATTCTTCTCAGCAAACATGGGTCATGTAAAAGTTAAGAGTGTCATCGAAACACTGACTGTAGCTACCTAGACAGTGCATGGAGAGGGGCAGCTCCCTGCAGGCAACCATGGCTCCTCTGTACCCCACAACGCTGTGAACTGTGCCTTGGGACCGCTCTCTCCACTGACAACAGGGAGTATGCACAGACACGCACAAAGGGGCTCACTTGCACACCAGTAGCACTAAAGGACATCATGTTACTGCTCATCTAACACCAAGGGAAGTTCACAGTCCCTGTCAGAACGCCAGGAAAATGATGCCTGCATGTAAAAATTCAGATCCCACTTCCCACAAGTCAGTGGCTGGGCTGAAGCACGAGGTCATGGCAGGACTCCAGCCCTCAGCATCTTCAGCCACAAAGGGCAAGCGCTGCCTGATCAGAAACCTGCAGCTCTGCCCTGCACCAAAGCTTTGCACTGTACCAACCAAAGCTCCACTCACTGCTTCAGGATGCTCAGGCCCTGGACTGGCAGCCCGTGGATGTTTGTTGTCCTTTGCCTCCCCTTTAGTCTCTGGAGGAAGAGAGCGAGCCAGAGGAGGTTCTGCTGCTGGTGTGGTGCTCTGCAGACAGACAGACAGACAGCAGTGTGCGGGATAGGGAGTAACCTGTCATTTAGAACCGTATTTCTCCTGAGCCACATCCCCAGCTGTCCTAAGCAGGAATAATAAATAATAATAAGTAATAATAAATAAAACGCATTGGAGTTTGCCAGACCCTCTGTACCCATCCGGGCTGTGTGGGCAGGGAAGCCCGGGGCCAAGGGGCAGAGGCCATGCCAACCCTGCCCTCCATGTCCTGCTGCTCTCCGCAGCTGGCACAGGACAGGGGCCGAGTGGCCGAGCACCTGCGGCAGGCCCTGCCGTACCTGCAGAGCCCAGAGGAGCCCCTGGGAGAGGCGGCCGTCAGGCTGCAGTAAGGAACGAGGTCCAGACTTTCTGAGAAAGTCCACTTTGTTTTATTAGAAACACTGAAGGCAGGACCCCAGGATAAGCCCAGGCCCCACTCGACAAGCCAGACAGACAAACAACTGTGCACTGCACACAGAGCTTCTCCAGATCCCGAGTTCCGTGGACGAAGGAGAAGAACCCGGGTGCTGGGCACTCGGGGCTTTTTTAAGTCTCTGGTGTTTCCTGGTTAGTGCGTTTCTCAATGCTCGTCTTGGTTGGTCCTTTGTCTGTATGCTAGTTGGCCTATATTGGGGTGCAATCTTGACCAATCATTGCAGAATACCCCGATCCTATAGGCCAGATCATCCTCCCACCACAGTAAAAACCGCTGTCATCATCCCATGAGGCAATACTCCACAAAGTTCCCTGCACTCCACCGATCAAGCCCTCGTCAACCCCCCATAGTGGGCACACACACCCACAGCACATGACACTTCATTAAAAATTCATACATACCTTCACTATATTAACCAATAACTTAAAACTGCATGCCAAAATCTCAACTCATTTATAAAAAAATTTATTGGTGAGCCACAAGCCTGGGTCCCTCCCCGCCCCGCCACAGCTCGGCCCCAGCCCCGGCAGCTGCTGCCATCCGGGCCGGGGCCGTGGAGCCCCGCCTGCCCTCGGGGCTGCTGCCGCCCTGTGCCAGCCGTGCCCTTGGGCGGCAGGATGCGGCGAGGGCCCGGGCTGAGCCCTGCAGGGGAAGGAGGCGCGGCGGCCACAGGGCTGGCAGCGCCGCCGTGGGGCAGCCGTGCCGCTGGGGCCGTGACGGGCTCTGTGTTCCCAGGGCTGGCCG
>JAODHX010001272.1:14541-29742 GCA_027576295.1 Cossypha polioptera | reverse complement strand
GCAGAAAACACATCTATTTGGCCCTGGCATAGAGCAGTTCCTAGGACAGTTATCCTTTTCCTCTTTCTCTGGTCCTCCTTAAAGGAGCCCTCATATTCTTTGTTGCAATCATATCCTGGCCGTTCACCTGCATCATTATCAGCTGCTCTGTGATCATGCCATGTACCTTTACCATGAAGGAAGAGAGTGAAACATGTAAAGGTATTTTTACATATGATGTTAAAAAATTGGCTAGTTGTTCTTTTTACCCTGAAGTGAAATATACAACCCAGAGAATTGTTCCCAAGTGAAGACCACATGGACAAAAATGATAAAACCTTTTGTGGCAAATAGCAAGCGCCAATATTTTAACAGACCATTCATCTGAGCAATTTTTTGAGCAAGTCAGAGTTAGTTTTGCTTTGATGGTGTCCTGGTACACTTGATTAAACAACATCTACAGTATCTATATTATGCAAATAGTTTAACTGGCTATATGTCTGGGCTTTCAGTGACCCAGCAGTGACCTTTCTTGTTAATGCATACACTTAAAGTGAGCGTGGAAGGTACACATAGAGAAAAATAGTTTAAAAATTCAAATTAATCTACTTAACTTTTTTTAGAGTCTATATGCATAGAAGGCCAAATCAACAGCTATGACCTTGTGAGCATCTAAATTTTTCTTCTTTCATAGTACAATTAAATAAAACCAGTACTTATATTCCATAGCACTTCACATTGAGGACAGCATAAAGTATATTAGCAAAAACATATAAAATTGAGTACCTCTGTTTTTTTTATTTTTAAATAAACTCAACACTGTAATAATTCCAGGCTGGCTTTCTGTGGAAATTTCAGGGTTTTGCACCATGGAGTCAGAAAGCTGCAACAGGAACCCAAAAGAGAGTGCAAACTTTTGGTTGTACTTTTTTATACAGGTCAATACCATTTCCTCATCCAGCTTTAACACCTGAGACATTCACTGGGGAAAAGAAGAGTGTGGATATATCTGCATTGCTGACCACAAAGCCTGATGAGGCAGAGTAACCTCTGGTTACCCTCACCTCCAGATGCTTTGTTTCTGAGACCTGAGCTTGCTAGGCTGGAACAGTTCAGGTATAGCCGCTACTGTGAGGTCTGCACAATACTCACACCCATACTTTGGTATTTTCACTTTAACACTGTGCCTAGGAAAAAAAAAATGAAGTTCATTATTTTTGACTCAAACCTAACAGAAAACAAAAATTATGGACAAATAGCTATTCTCACTTGGTATAGTCCTGTTTTTAAAGTTATTAAAAATGCCTCTGCCCGAATTAAGGTGCAAGTGAGACAATATGCCAAAGTCAATTTTATTTGATAGTAAATATGAGAGAGAGGAAAAGAGAGAAAAAGGAAGAGAAAAAAATAGAAAACGGTGGGGGGATAGAAAGCTAGACAGATTAAAGAAAGTATCACCACTCCATGGATCCCAACAGAGTCCTGTTGATCCTCGCCAGCTGGTCGTCTTGGTTGGGAGAGTTCTTTTTCTCCAGAACACATAAAATCCAATGGATTAATTTATGCTCAGGCCAGGTGGGAATGTTCAGGTACCTCCCCCAGAGGGGGGCCCTTCTCTTGCAGCAGACTCTGGATCTGTTGCATTATTTTGCATCACATCCAGTGCTGTGGTTCAAGGCCTCTGGGGAGCACTTTGGGGGTCTTTGATGGATTGTGACCCCCCCTCAGCTGCCTCTCACAGGAATGTCCCATGGATGTGTCCTGTGGTGATGGGGGTTTCACACCTGGGCTGGTTTGTGTGAGGGAGGATGGGTGTTCACTGCCTCTGACCAGAGGTCACACCACACATCCAAAACCTCCTCCCCTGCCTCATTTGGGGGGAGTCTGTGCAAACCCAGCCAGGGATGATTCTCAGCACAACTGCTGGGTTTGGCTTTCTTGTGGATGCATTCCTTTCCCTCAGCCTTGTTTGTTTCTCCTGAGATGATTTAACAAGAGTGCCCCTTTATCTTACCTAGGCAACTTAACTCACAGTCCAAAGTTCCAGTCAGGAATCTCCAACGAGGGTTCTGTGGCTGTAGCTTCTTTGTACAGTTTTGGTTATAATGGGCAAAACTCCTTCATAGCAATGTTTAAGGCGTGAACCATTTCCATCCCTGACAGTTTTCTTCATGGTTAAATTGACAAGTATTGACTTCAATGTCTGAGCCATCCCAAGAGTCCTGTGAGAGGGGATTGCTCCATTCACACAGATCTGGTCCTAAATCTACATGTGGAGGTTTGTCTTGAGGCAAATCCTCTGATGTTGGTTGTGTGCACTCTCAGCACCAGCACAGCCAGCTTCTTGCTACAATATTGATTTCTTTGCAGCATCAATGAGTATTCAGCTGATGGTTATGGATTTAAACTCAGCTTATTGCCATTACATTCAATGTGAAAAGAAAACACAACAGTGACAAGGAAAATATGTTCTTCCCATTGCTACTTACCATCCTTACAACTCCAATGTAGCATACAAAAGCCTATGACAAAGAAAATATATCTTTTATTACATGACAAGACAAAGCTGAAAATGCAAAGAAAGCATGGACAAATTGCCAAAGCAGATGCCAACCATAAGCTCTCAAGGCTTATCAGAACTACAGCAAGTTGACTAACCTCCATCAGAGCCCTTCTGCACCTGCTTCAAGACAGGGACAAAGAAACAAATTTACAGGTAGTGCTCCAAAATCAAAGCTCTGACATAAAACTGGGTGTCTAACTCCCACACAAACAGACTGTTGTGGTTTAACATAGCTTGGTTTTTAATTAAAGAGAAAACCCATCAGTTACAGAAGTGGTTCCTTTGCAGGAAGTAACCTTTGCACCTTAGCTGCAAAGCAGCTTCCTTTGGACCTGACAGAACCAGTCAATTGGCTAGTTTAAATATTGACAACCTGTTAAACCACTTAAAGAGCTAAATTCACCTCTGTGAATCACATTTCAGAATGAACAAACCCCGGGAATCTGCAGGCCCAGGTGAGATATTAACTTTTTTAGTGCAGAGATGAAACCTGCAAACATCAATCCTCTCTCAAGGGACAAAAAAAAAAAAAAAGGAAGAGTGAAGACATGTAGAAAAAACAACATGAGACATGAAGGTCAAGTAGAGAAGGAGTCAAAATCCCAGATGGGAGGAGAATGAGGAGATAGTCTTAGGCTGACATTCTGTTGTAAGGCTACAGTGATAGACTATGATACACTGAAATATCCCTGTGAAATATCCCTGTAATTTATGAAAAAAACATAGGGGGAATGGAGCATTCAAACTGCAGACGAGCAGAGGCACCCGTGCTGAAGTGAGCAGATATTGAAGTAATTGTGATCCAAATGAGAAGCTTGAACGGAGAGAGACAAAAGTGATGAAGACCAGGGAAGGAGAAGAAGATCTCTGTTCCCAGAGATGAAGATGATCTCAGAGATAAATGAAGAGAACCCTTGCTTCTGAACAGATCATCCTTAAAAGTGTACCCCATTAGAAAATATTGAGCCCTCAAAAACAGCTGTGGGGAAAGCTGTAAGTCGAGGGGAAGAACTTCCACTGGGAACAGGTTTTCCTTTCCTGAGGAGGTGCTTCACTGTGACACTGAAGCCACGAGAGAACTGCTTTTTGTAGACAAGTCTCCAAGGCATGGCAGAGAGACTCCTCTAAAAGAACTGAAGAAAGACTATAATAGAGGTGGTAAACTGACTGCAAGTCCCAGGTTTTGTCTCTTTAGATTTTCAGTGGGAAAAAAAAGAGAATGTGAGGGGAGGAGAAGTATTCTGAAGGTTTATTCTGATTTCTTATTATTTTTCTTTTAATTCTGTTAATAAAGTTTTCTTTATACCCTTTAAAGTTTGAGCCTGCTTTGCTCTCCTCGTAACTCTTATCTCACAGCAGAAAATGAGTAAATTATTCTAGTGGACTCATGGGCATTTGACCAGCATTAGACCCACTACATGAAATTGGTGCATAGGCTGGGAAACTCAGATTGGAGAACCAAAACCACCACACAGACCTAAAGGACAAAATTCATCTCACCTAACACAGGCATCCATGTGAATGAGGCCTCCATGTGAGCTAGTCACCCCAGGCTGTCTTTATAGTCAGTGAAGAGAAGCAGAGCATGGTTCTGACCTAATAGAAATGTCTACATGAGGCTGAGATGAATTGCACCTCAGAAGTGCCTGTTTTCCCCTCTTGACTCCAGTGCCTGGGGAGTGTGGGCTCTGCAGCTCAGATGGAGAAGTCTGCAGGCACAGGGTTGGAAAGCCAAGTAAGATGAATTTCACCATGATGAATGCCCCCAGAGTGACAGTGAAGGTGCTTGCCAGTGGTGCACACTGTATCTTAGGTCTAATATTTTAGGAGTTAAATGCATTCTTTGCACTGAAAGGAAAAAAAATTGAGCAGAGTGGGAACAGCACATATAAAACCAAACTCACCATAACTCAGAGGCAAAGGAAGTCAAATTCTATCCTAGAGCTTAGAAACAGGAAGGACTTTGTGTTAACCCTGTCTGATCTTCCTGAGGACAGTGGCTGGAGAAATACCAGTGTGTTAAACATAGAACAGACAATGAATCAGAGGAAAGGAGATGCCTCAATGAAGTATTCTGGTCATGCAATGCTTTGTGATTGTTCACTAACTTGGTGCATTGCCAATTGCATGTTAGTAGAATAAAACTCTTCCCACTTGCCGCTTCCCCTTTGGACATTTTTAATCAGCTAATTTCTCCCAAGGCTACCCTGGCAGGCCAGAGTTCAATCCAAATTCCCACTAGAAATGGGAAGGACCTGTCTGATCACTGAGTTTATCCAGCTGCAGAGTTTGCAGTGAATAATGACTACTGGGGCTTCAGCAAACAGTGGGAGCAGTGGGGTAAGGGAGGGAAGTGACAGCTATGAATTATCACAGGCTTGCTGGGTCTGTGGAGACTTGTTATGATATTTCCCATTGATGTCTATTTTCTGTATATGTTTGTGCAAATAATGATTATGGCATCTTTCTGCTAGATTTCCCTGCTATGTTTTTCTATTCATGTGACAAACGTATAGGCAGAGATTTTGGTTTTTGGGGGGATGGGACCAGGACAGGTGCAACTCCTTTTTAGGATAATTGCACTGTAACTGAGAATGAATCAGATTTGTTTCTCCTTTGCGTGCAGCATGTGAGCTCTTGGCCAGTCATCCCAACCAAGGCCTTCTGGAATGATCTATCTTCCCAGAAACTCCAGAAGAATCCTTGGGCAGCTGTCTGCCTGCCTCAACAAACCCAGTGGAACAGAATGAATCCCATACAAGAAGCTTTGGCTCACGTGAAAGATGTTTCACAGGGCTGCCCAGTGAACTTGTGCTAAAAATTCTGTATTGTGTAACCACCACCTGATCCTTCCTCTGTGTTGTCCTGCAGAATCAGGAGTCCTTCATATTCTGCAAGGTCTTAAGGCCACATTTCAGTGAAGATGATGAGCTGTTGCAAGTTGTCACTACCATGGGCAGAAGGAACGTCTGCAATTTCAGAGCTTATATTTGTGGCCTCATGAAATCAGCCTATGAGAAACTGTAGAAAAGAATGTGGAAATTGAATATAAATGAAATTGAAGGCACCTGGAAACTGGTCAGCATAAAACTGATGGTGACTGATGATTCCCCTTGGGAGCTGAAAAATGGGAAGCAAGCATGGCAAAGTGACACCACTTCAGACATCTTTCTTCTGGGCTATACTTGATAGTCTAGGAAGTATCAATTTTAAAAACATTCTTGTCATGACATTGGCCCTATTAAAAGTTTCAAAAGGAGGCTAAATTAAAGTCTCCGAACTGCAAAGGCAAGAGCACTCCAGGTGCAAAGAGGAGCCAGCAAATCTGAGAAACAAACAATCATCTCAGAACAAAGACATCTGGTAGAGATGAGAACAGGATTCTAATCAAATCAAATAATAGGCTCATGTAATTTCTCCTGTCATGCTGCAATTAAAGAGTGAAGTATTGTGTGCAGGGTGGGTGTTTTGTCTCTTTCAATAATCTCTGAGTACTCACAGCTAGTTCTCATGTGTCTTATATTCTATATTGCAGGGCACAGCTAAAGCTGCTTAGTGTAAACCAGTGATCCTGGCTTGTGGCTTGCAGTTAATCCTCTGGTGTGCTTTATTTCTCAGGGTACTTGTGTGGTCTGTTCACATATTTATTCAAAGTAAAGTACCACAACATCAGGGGGACAGACCTAGGGCCTGTCTCTGCCAACCTTGCTCTTTGTTCCAACTAAGCTGTGTATTAGGATCAATGCCAGTTTAGTTGTTATCTTTTAGAACTCTTTTTTCAGTAAGATTCTGAACAAAATAAAATAATTTGGGTCCATCAATTACATTTCAAAGGGGTTTTGTTTGTTTGTTTAATTGATTTGTTTACTAATTTTTACAATTTATTTGTTCACTAGTTTTTTCCTGCAAAAGAAAATATTAAAGGAACAGAAGAAAGTGTAAAAGGAAGAAATTGCTATTGGACTTCAATGGTGCTGGAAGAGTGGCTGATATTTCAAGCAAAGATAGAAAAAGAAAATCATCCTTGTAGACCAAGCCCAGCTTTCAGAGAATTTATTGTATTTGCCCTCTAAACAGAAGGATTGACTTCAGTGACATTCCTCCAGCCCTGATTTCTGTCAGCAAAGTTACATATGAAGTGCATTTGACAGAGGATATTTTGATGGGAAACCTGCCCCTCCACCCTCACCCCCCTCTATTGTGTTACATTCCAAGAAAGTAGAGACATAAAAAGACTCCAGGATGAATTCTCCAAGAGCAGCTTAATGTGGCTCTGGAGGAAAATCTCAGCTATGGGACACCAAATGTGTGGTGAGGCTGCACCTTTAGTGACAAAAACAAGGCAAAAAAAAAGAAACTTGGAAGAAATCTTGTGGGAGCCTTTCAGTTTTCACCAGTCAGCCTCTTCTGCATGTTCTAATTCCTGAAGGACAAGTTTGCTTCTGGTGGAAGCAGGCTCAAGGCCATACTTATCCATGCCAAACCTGACTCCATCTCTTGTTCTTGTCATTTAGAGCAACAGGAAATCATCAGCAAACCAATTGCTAAAATGGCAAGTCTTTGGTAGTTTGGGAAAGTGTAGAGGTCTGGTAGCTGAAGTTTCGGGGACAAGCCTGAGCAAGATGATGTGAGCTGCAGACAACCTCCAGGCACCCATCTCTTGTGTCTCTTCAATCAACACCTCTGGCCATTATGTGTAAGATGTGGCACCCATTGCAGAAACCCTGTTACTTTATGTCCCATTGGCAGACCCTGAATTTGCAGAAAAGGCAAAGGAAAGTCCAGAGTCAAGTGGGATATGATCAGCATTCAATAAATTCATCAGCTGTTGTTATTGACAGAACTTGATGAACTCTTCCCTCACACAGAGATATTGTGGATCTCAGTTTCCCTGCAGGAGCTTCTAGATTGACATTACACCTTCCACTCCCTAGCAATTGGTTATTGATTAATAGCTTCATCTGAAATGAAGATTTTCAGCCCATGCTTTTAACCCAGGTCTCTCTCATCACCCTGCAAAAACAAGCTGGTAAAGTGCAATGGCCATGGGCACTGAGACACCCACTGCTCTGCACATAATACAGATGATACAGCTGCTTCCCATCCACATCTCAAACTGGTCCAGAAGGCTAATCCTTTGAAGTACAGGACTGGCCATAGTAAGCCTCATCTTCTTCCTTGTGCCATACCTCCCCCTCAGAGCTGCATGGGTAGAATGCTGATGGCAGAGTACATTGTCTTTGGTGAGAAGAACTCCGGAATGAACAATTTCCAACTCACAAAGATCTCATTAAATCCTTGTTTGATGAGAGAAAATGGATTTCCCTCCCTTTGTATATTAGAATGACCATCTCAGATGTGGACCAGAGAATAATGCCACAACGTTTTCAAGATCTGCCTTGAAGGCAGAGGCATCATAGAATGGTTTGGGTGGGAATGGACATAAAGGAACAGCCTCCTACCATGGGCAGGGACATCTTCCACCAGACCAGGGTGGTCCAAGCCCTGTCCAACCTGGTCTTGGACACTTCAGGGATGGGGCACCCACAGCTTCTGTGGGCAATCTGTGCCAGGGCCTCACCACCTTCATAAGGAAAAATTTCTTCCCAATATATAATCTAACCCTGCCCTCCCCATTTGTTCTGGCCTCTTTGCAATGAAATCATAGGAACTGAGTACCAAAGAGCATTTCCAAGATTTTTTTTTAGTCTTCTTTACCTGTGTGAAGCCATTCCCCCATGTCCTGTTCCTCCAGACTTTTGAAAAAGTCCCTCTCCAGTTCTCTTGGAGCATCTTTAGGCACTAGAAGGGGCTTTAAAGTCTCCTCAGAGCCTTTTCTTCTCCAGGGTGAACACTCCTGGCTCTCAGCCTGTCTCCAGAGCAGAGGGGCTCCAGATTCTGTTGCTTCCTCTCAACTTGCTCCAACAGAGGTTTAAGTCCTTCTTGTGTTGGCATTACCAACAAAAGAAGGACCCAGGTGATGGTTACCATCAAATTTCAGCTAAGACACTCCTGGTGTGTCAGCAGCTACTGCCATGGGGACCATAATCTAGCTGGGTAAGATAGTAAGGTGGTCAGATGGGTTCCTTTTGAGATGGTATATCTGGTGAACTTCATTAAGTGTTATGCTGGTGTTTGCTTTGGTCTGCACAGAAACCTGATGGCATGAATATCCCTGCAGAAATCGAGGTGTGAGGTCACACGTGTCTTCCAGGTGTTTTGCTGTATGAAAAGAAACCTTGCAGTGGTGTGAGATGTTTATGAGGTGATATCCATACCTGGGAGACATGAAGAGAGGAAGAAAGCCAAAGTTCAAGTGCACTGCTAAGTAGCCTTAAAAAACTTGCCAAATGCATCTTAAAGACATTAAGTCACTGATACACCACTCTGAATTTCCATTGTACTTTCTACATGAGTTTCTGAAGTTCAGCACTACCATCCTTCAGATACATTGTTAATTTTTTTCCAGGTGGTTGTGTCACTGTTGCCATAGTGGTGTAAAGGAGATCAGAAAATGCAGTAGGCAAACTGCTGGAGGACCATTATAAGCAAGAAGCAGGACAGGGGAGAGGAGAGGATGGAAATACATGTTCTGTGCCTGAAGTCAGGAATCTGGCTTTCTTCTTAAGAGAAAGTAGGGACAGGAGGCATGGATATGGATCTACAGGGAAAAGGAAGGAAGGGAGAGGAACAGAGCATCACCAAGATAAAAAAGCTACTAGCTGTGAGATGAGATAATACTGTCAGGGGAAATGCAGTTATGATCAGCATCTGCTTTGTACTGAGTTTCACTTTCACCAGTACCTTCACTGGAGATGGATAGAAAAGTTGTTAGAGTGTGTGTGGGAGTCAGTGCTCCAGTCTGATGGGTGTCAGAGAGGCCAGATGCAGGGCTCAGATTTACAAGCCATTCCTGTTGCCTTGCAAAGGATGGACAGCTGGGAGGAAGGTGGGAATGTGCTGCTTGGGCAGGGGAATAGATTCAGGATGCTCTGATCTGTACGTAATTGTGCTGGGAGCCAGGAACTCCTGCTAGCTCTGACAGTTCCCTGTTCAGCCATGGATGTGTCAATAAAACAAAAATGTTCAAAGCTGGAAGCTTAAGATGTAGGCTCCCATGATGACATACCTTGAACTTCAAAGGAGCTGAGTAACCAGAGAGTTTCATTTGTTTTGGCTTCTGCAATGAAATAGTACAAACCAAGTACCTGAGAACATTCCCAAGAATTTGTTTAGTTTTGTTTACCTTCTGTGCCTCAGTTTCCTCCAAGTAAAAGAGGATTCTGTTTGCCTTTCCCATGGGGTCACAGTGAGGAGCTATGTGTGAGATCTTAAGAAAGGGACAAGTGACAATCTTGACTTGGATTTATGGAGAAAAGGGAAATTTCTAGTTCAGGTAGTGTGGTGGGATGTTCCCCTCTGCCATGAAGAGCTTATCTGTTCTATCAGCTGGTGTGATAACTCAGGGTATCTTCCTCCTCACATGAATTTGCTAATTGGTGAGATGACAGCCCAATACTGAGACAGGGATGGCCACTATCAGCTGACAACATGATCTGTGGCCCATCTGCACAATTTACCTGATGATAGAGCCTGAGGAATTCACCAAGGTAGAAAAGCTTCTTCAAATACATGGTGATTTCTTCCTGGTTGGGCAGAAAGCAGTGATTTATGGGCCTCAAAATAACAAAGTTTCAAGGAAGATGAGGTCTAAAGCTGATTCAAAAATGAAATTACTGTGTAATACCTTTTAAAAAGCCATATCAAACTCTTGGATCTGGACACACCAGGCTTCTGGAAGTGTTCAACAATTTTTAAGACTAACCTATATTTTTGCTCTATTAAGAGACTTTTCCAACAATTGAAGAAGCAGCACTTTTACAGTCTGTCAGCTTGAGGAGCCCTGTGCCTTTGACCATAGGGAAAAAATGAGGGCATAGCTATGCTGTATCTACTAGGGCTGGAGAGCTCCAGCTAGCCTGACAAAATGCTATAGAGCTTTCTCCCTTGATAATATCTGGCTTTTCTTACTGAGCAGTGAAGAATAATGGCTTTTTCTCTGACTTTTGCCTCTCCATAAAGTAATTTTCAAACACCTCAGTGGGCAAAAAATCACAAATAATCACTCTGGCCCTAGAATCAGCCACCACGTTAGGGATTATGAGAAATCCCCGTGCAGATAGATGGCTGAGGAATAACCCAGATAAAAAAAGTCCACTCTTCAGTTCGAGGGCTGAGTTATTTAGTGTTTGATTAGGTTAAAATCTTTCTCTGCTTGCTTGGAAATCTTGGTACCTTTATGGGATTTGATGGACAGGTGGAAGGTGATGCCCACAAAAATGCATTCACCATATGTGCAACAGAAGCTTTAGCTGGCAGTGGTGGCCCCTGAGCAGAAAACTGTCTCAAAACCATGCAAGAATGAAGACTATTAAAGTGAAAGTCATCAATGCTTCTGGTCCACTCTGTCCCAACAGCAAATTACTCTTCACAGCTTTCCCTTGACATGAAGGAGCTCTTCCCACATTACAAAACGTGGTTGTCTAAAGCAGGAGAGAGGCTGTGCCATGTCCCCTTTGGTCTCACATTGTGTGACATGGATTGTTGTGATGAGAGGCTGATTGCCTTCTCCCTCTCCCTTCCCTTCTTGGGGACAAGTTCCCTTCTGCTTTGTGTTCCTGTATTGTGGAATTCCTTGGTCAGTCCATGTCCAGCATGTCAGACAAAAATGTTTCAGGTTGTAGGTGAGGAGACATGATGGGCCCAGATCTTGGCTGCAGGTGGGGATACTCTCTAGGCAGTGTCACCTCAGTGTCACCAGTGTCACCATTCCTCATGTCACCTGCACCTGCAGTGCTCTGTACAGGAGCTGTGGGCTCAGCTTTTCTGTGATTTCAGCCTCAATCAAATGGCACAGTGTTGGGTGTTTGGATACACTTGGGGGAAGGGAGAGCAGGATCCTGTCTGAATGTCTGCTGTTACTTTCACACTCCAGAGAAAGCTCTGGGTTATCATGGGGAGAAGGCCAAATCTTCTTCAACTCACAAGAGGAAGAATTTGGCAGCCTTTTCCCTTACTCTTCCCTTACTTCCTCTTCCTACTCTGATGACAGATACTTGTCATCATCACAAAGACACTGTCCTGGTCTGGCAGCTCCTGCTCAGGAAAATCCTTGTGGGTCTGGGAAAAAGGGGGCTGGAGGAGGTGAAGTAGTATAGGAAAAGGTTCAGAAAGGCTTGAGTGAAAGTGGTTTGGGTCAGAAAAGCACTGAAGCCTCCTGCATATTTATGTGAACCTTCCTGCCCTGAGAAATGAGTATGAGGTTTCTGGAGTAGCCCAGCTGCACAGCTCACTTTGACTGGCTTTCTGTAAGTTTTTGGGTAAGCAGAGAAAGGTGCAAGAGCAACCTTGGCTCCAAACAAGCCTGACACACTGCTCACCCTTCTGCCACGAGATGCTAAAAACCACAGGATGGGACAGATGTGACGACATCCTTCTCAATGAGACTTGGTGTGCTCAGTCCTGGCAAAAAGGGGGCACAAGCTGCTCCCAGCATAGAAGCAAGCAAATCCCACTCTGCAACCTTATCAATTATATAGGGGCACCTCTGTGTCCAACCAGGAGATGTTCACCAGAAGGCATAGTGGGCTGGGGGCTGGATTTGAGACCTGGGATCTGCATGGGTGGGAAAAACTGATGCAAGGCTCCTCATTTTTGAGAATTGTAATGGTAAAAATCCTATCACAAGGAGTGCCACAGTTTTAATTTCTTTCTTCCCTTCTTTTTAATATTGGGGATGCATTTGGACTGCACACTCAGCTGACCTCACTCCCATACAGGGACTGCATGTATCATATCTCACTTACACCTGGCTCAAAATAGGTCACAAGCATTTGGGCCATGTAAAACATTTAGCAGAGGACTTCTAGTAGCCTTCCAGTACATAAAGGGGCTCCAAGAGAGACAGAGAGGGACTTTGGTCCTGCAGGGACTGGACAAGAGGAAATGGCTTCCCCCTGACAGAGGGCTGGGTTAGATAGGATAATGGAAAGGAATTCTTGGCTGTCAGAGTGGTGAGGCCCTGGCACAGGTTGCCCAGAGAAGCTGTGGCTGCTCCATCCCTGGAAGTGTTCAAGGCCAGGTTGGATGGGGTTTGGAGCAACCTGGTCTAGTGGAAGATGTCTCTGCCCATGGCAGGGGGGTGGAATGGGAATCATTCTATTATTCTGTGATTCAATGCTCTGGTCCTTTCCTGCTCTGAGGTGTGCTCAAAGAATAGGTATATGTACATTTCTGTCTTGAATTGATGCATTATGTATAATATCTATTGGTAGACAAGAGTGGGGAGCATAGTTGATGTTCTTTCCTTCTTATTTCCTTTGCAACATTTCTCTCTCTTTCCACTCCAAGGTGCTCTTTGCAATCAGATCTACCCAGGTCAAGCAAATGATGACAAATGATCCACCAGCAAGATGACAGCAGATGAAACCATGCATCCTGTCAGTCTAGCCTAAACCTAGACACATCTGCTATGATAAAGCCACTCCATTGTGGAGATTTTTAAATTGTGGAGATTTACTTGTAAAATGAGAAGAAGGGATGAAATCACTCTCTCACTCTTCATGTTTCCCAAATACACAGCAAGTGGAGAGATGGGATTTTGGGGTGTGTATCTGTGTCTGGGTGTTAGACGGCATTTTAAAAATAATATTTCCCCTTACTGGAACAATTAAAAAGCCAGAAGAAAGATTTCAAAAAGAAGAACGAGCAAACCAAACCCTAAAACAGCTAAACTCACTGGTTTCAAGGTGGGTTAACAACGTGAAAAGCTCATGCCAGAACATGTGTTATTAGCAATAAAAAAGTTCTTTATTTGTCTGTCTGGGGAATTTCTTTCACACTCACTTTTAAAAAAACTATCTTTATTTGTTTCCCTTCTATCACACACACAACCAGATCAGTTAAATAAAACAGAGTTTTATATTCATTCCAGGAAAGGATTCTTGCCAAAATCTGTGCCTCCTTTTTCTCCCCCCACTCATTTTCTTATATACAGACCAGCGATGAAAACACAAAAAAATCTGAAGCCTATGAGGTGACAGATGAACAAGATGTGGAGGCAAATTATCCAAATGGTGCTGTGAAGGAATGGCTTTTCCTGGCAAAAGGGAACATATTTCTGCAAAGGTCAGAGGATTTTTTTTCTGTTTCTGTTAGATTTTTCCAACGTTGGAAATTTTAATTTCATGAGGAGACTAAGATCCTGCATTTTAGATGTTTCAGACAATTCTTTCCCTTGATTTGTTGCTTTGTTTAGGATTTTCAAGTGACCACAAGTCAACCAACTGGATTTAGTCCCATTCCCCACCACTTTCTGGGCCCAACCATCCAGCCAGTTTTACCCAGCAAACAGTACACCTGTCAAAGCCATGAGCAGACAATTTCTCCAGGACAATGCTGCAGGAGACAATTCTTTACTAGAGTCTGTGCAGACAACACCCACAGCCTTTCTCTCATCTATCAAGCAGGTCTCATTGCCAAGACAGCCATCAGGTTGGTCAAGCAAGACCTGCCTGTCACAAACCCGTGCTGGGCCTGGCTCCCTGGTTGTTCTGTGTGTGCCAGGTGATGCCACACAAGCTGGTTTGCTCAATCCCTGGCACTAAAGTCAGGCTGGGAGTCTTGCAGTTCCCTGGAGAAAGATGGGCTAGATGTTGACATGTTTATATTTATATCTGTACTTTGTATATGTGAACATGCTGGATGTGGGAGCATGAAATTGCAACAAGCTCACTCTGATCAGGCTACCAGGTTCAACAGCTCTTACCCTTATCTAACACTGCAATGCTATGGCTAAAACAGGACTTAAAACAGGTGACTTGCAAGAGCAAACTACTGTGTTGGATGAGATGTTATCTGCTAAATATTCTTGCTTTTGTGAAAATGGAAGTTAGGGATCAAAGCATCTAAAGGCATCTAAAGGCATCTAAACCCATGCATCCCACCCCAGATCTGATATTGTGCTTTATAACATCTGTGGAACTGGCATTGAGTCACTGGAAGACATTGAGTTCAACAGGTATCAGATCAGCCCAAGATTGCAAAACATCCTCATGAATGTGTCCCAAGAGAGGCTTCTGGCCAATGCAGCAGTAGAAGCAATACAAATAGTCTCACAGAATCACAGAATTAACTAGGTTGGAAAAGACCTTTGGGATTATCAAGTTCAACCTATGACCTAACACCTTCTCATCAACTAAACCATGGCACTAAATGCCATATCCAGTCATTTTAAACACCTCCAGGGATGGTGACTCCCCCACCTCCCTGAGTAGCTGATTCCATTGCCCAATCAGTCTTTCTGTGAAGAGTTTTTCCTAATGTCCAGTCTAAACCTCCCCATTGTGCAGCTTGAGACTGTGTCCTCTTGACTGTGTCCTCTTGTCCTGTCACTGGTTGTCTAGAGAAGAGACTGACCCCCATGTGACTACAACCTCCTTTCAGGGAGCTGTAGAGAGTGATAAGGTCACCCCTGAGCCTCCTTGTTTTCAGTTTGAGCCCCCTCAGATCCCTCAGCCATTACTCACAGGGTTTGTGTTCCAAGCCCCTCACCAGCCTTGCTGCCCTTCTCTGGACACATTTGAGCATCTCAATGTCCT
>JAODHX010001266.1:9176-19573 GCA_027576295.1 Cossypha polioptera | reverse complement strand
AGTTTCTTTTTCTGCCAGAGGATGAGGAGGGGAGGTATCCCAGAATCACGGAGTCATGGCATGCTTTGGCTTGGAAGAGACCTGGAAGATCGCATGGCTGCAACCCCCGTGCTGTGCCTGGGACGCCTTGTACCAGAGCAACTTGTCCTGAGCTCTATCCAGCCTGGCCTCGTACACTGTCAGGGGTGGGGCATGCACAGCTTCTCTGGGCAACCTGTTGCAGGAAAGTCTTTTTTTCTGAATGCCTCATCTAAACCTACTCTCTTTCCGTTTGGATCCATTCTCCCTTGTGCTCTCTCTGCCTGCCCTCGTACAAAGTCCCCGTCCAGCTTTCTTGTAGGTTGCTGTCAGGTACTAGAAGGCCACAGTTGGCTCAAGCCTAAGCCCAAGTCTCTTTTGCAGGCTGAAGAAGCCCGGCCGTGCCAGGCTTTCCTTGCAGGAGAGCTGCCGCGGCCCTGGCAGCAGCTCGGTGTCCGTGCGGGGCTCCTGCTGCAGCGCGTCGCTGTCCTTGCCGGCCGTGCAGGGGAGCCCAGCAGAGCCGGACGCGGCCCTGCAGGAGCAGCGCCAGCGGCGTGCAGGAGACACGGCCCCGACAGCGGCTGCGGGAGCGGCGATTGGCGATTGGCCGCCCGCTTCGCGGAGAGCCGGGGCCTTTGTGGCCGCCCCTGTCGCCGCGCCTTTCCCCGCCGCTGGCCCGCTGGCTCGGGGGAAGTGCGGCCTGTGCCGCCCCTCAGAGCCGGCCCTGCCCGCTGCCCCGGGGGCTCCCCGGCGCCATCTTGAGGGCCCCAGGCCGCGGCCTCCCCGTGCTCAGCCGAAGGTCGCGGAGCAGCAGCTAAAAACAGCCAGGGCAGAGAAAGTGCCCTGGGATTGCAAGGCCAGTCTTTGCTCTACTGCATGGGTTTGCTTTCAGAGTCTTTAGAGGAAGTGTAAAGCTTTTATAAACACTTTAACTCTAGAAAAAATGTGTTTTAATGTCTTTGAAACTGCTCTTAGCATCTCTAGTAACTTGGAGTACTAGGTTGTTACACAGCCGAGATATCTGGACTCGTGAAACACTGAGGTCGGTCTGCGCAACGCAGAAGTTCTGTCATTTTGGGTTAAAATTACAGACTCCATGGGAGATACATGATACGTGATTCTGGAGGGCTGCATCTTCCTTGTATCTTAGCTAATGTTGGAAGGAAGAAGGCAACATGCAGCCGTGAGTTTAGTACTAAGGGAGGCTGCCCCCTGCTAAACCTTGAGAGAGAAACCCTGTTGGTGTGTGCCATGGTGGACTCTCCCTCTTTATTTGCATAAAGGACTGCTCTATCTCGTTTTTGAACATAAACTGAAAGAAATTGGGGCAGGAGAAGAAGCTTGTTTGGAAGGCCTTTTTTGAAAATCTGTTTTGGTTGGGAAGCTGAAATGGTTGTGCACACCACTGCCACTGATAGTCGTGCCAAAGGAGGAGAAATGCCACTTTGTCTGCAGGCAGATTTGAAGCTTCTGCTTTTGCAAAAATCTCAAGAAAGATAAAGAGTGCTTGTTGTCAGGGTTTGTCATTTTAACCAAGTGCTGGTTGGCTGTGGCAACAGGAGAAAGCAGCTCTGGATGATAAATTCCTTTTCTTCACTGTTTTCTGGACCTGGCAACGCCGTTCTGAGTTCCTGATATTATTTGGGCTCATTGTTTTAGGGGTTTTTAACTCCGAATACTGTCCCCAGTGTCCTTTGCGCCCTCCTCATTTGCGTATATTTTACTGACTTCACTCTTCTCCTAGTCACAGGCACCATTTTAGGGAAGCAGCGGAAGCATTTCCCTACGGGAGGGAAAGGGCATATGGGTAAGCCAATTGGGGACCGAAACAGAGTGCTAATAATTTAAGATTTGCAATTAACATTAATTAAGAACCAGAACAAAGCAAGCCGTGAAATTTAACATTAACGATTAACATGGAAACCGAAGAAACTTAGGAACTTGTTCCTAACATAAACCACTGGTGTTTGTGGATTTTACCATCAATTGGGTCTCGTCTGGGGGCCTTCCACTATCTGGGTCCAGCACATGGCAAGAGGAGCTAGAAGCATCCAGCCAGTTTTGGTGGCCAGATCCCTTCAGTGCTGGCCGGCACCAGGCAATTGACTGGATTCCCAAGACTGTCCAGGAGACAGATGAGAGGCAGACCAGGGGTGTTCCTGAAAAATTGACAGGATATAGATGCCCAGAGGTGACAGTAAGGGGAAGCTGAGAAGGGTCTTGGCAAATCTCGTCGAGGAGTACAACTTCAGGGAGTAAAACATGGCATAACATCCAGGGTGGGCAGCAAAGACAAGACTACAGGGATGACAATCCCGAAATACCTCTGAGGGGTCTTTTGGGAGAATGTTGAGACATTTTGCACATTCTCTCGGGAGTAGTTAAGGACATGGACGTCCAGAGGGTGCAATAAGAGGTGCCAAGAAAGGGTCTCAGGAACCCACTCCCAGAGAGGGCCATATGGTGTTAGTTTGGGAAAGGGCTGGTTGAAGAGGAGTGTGGAGAAATATGGTTAAGGCAAACAGCAGCAGGAGTCTGTGATAAGGAAAGAACAGTAAGGACTGGGAAGTTCTCTGCTCTGTCTTCAAAATCTGCAGTCTCATATGGGGCTGCCTGCAAGTTTATTGTATTCCCTGCTTCCAGGAGTGGGCAAAGAGGGAGGTATTGTTCGTATGTCCCCACCCCTTCCCAGGCCATTATGGAACCAGGGTGGAGGATTTGGGTTTGCTTGCTACTCAGGACTTAATGGGCTTTCTCTATGGTGAGGAGTGCTGAGGCCAGGTGTGGAAATGCAGGACCAGCAGCCCGGCCGGGGGGCAGTGGGGAAGGAGCAGGACCAAGCTGACGCTGTGGGGCAGCCAGGGCTCAGCTGGGGAGTGCCTGACCCCGCCACCTCTGTGGGCAGGGGCTGCTCCCCAGCCTCATAGGGTTGCAGGATTCCCCAGCCCCTGCCTGTCCCCGTGGCACCATCAGATGTGCCACCCACTGAACTGCGCCAGCAGCTGGTTCTGTCCAGAGGGTCTGGGAGAGCGTCCCAGGGGCCTGGACAGGTGTGTGCCATGGGACATCGGGACACTGCGGGTGGACGGGGGGACAGATGGCAGAGTGAACCCTTGCAGGAGTTGGTTGGAAAGGTACCTCCGGTGTATGAAAGGTAGGAAAGGAGAAATGAGGAAAAAGTAAAGTACAGGCAAGAAAAATGGCACAGTTTTTACAACTGCCAAAGGAAAAAGTGCAGGGAGCCCCAGGACAAAAGAGAGGGAGGCAGCCACCAAGACAGCGATTGGGAAGGAATCAATGTGCCATTTGTAAAAAATAATATTAGAAATGGACTGTTAAGGGTGTCAGGATGTCACCAAAACTACGGGAAAAGCAAAAACCCTCCAACAACATTTTTAGTGCTAGAGAATCAAGGTATCACTATATTCTGGCCAGGATGTGCAACAGAAATAATTTCATCCACACATAGTCCGAGTGTGCATAGAAATTTTTTTTTGTTTGTTTCCTGGCAGTTTTTGTGACAGAAGCATCCATTCCTCAGTTTGGTAAAGCTGACCCCTGACATGGACTCTCCTCAGCTGTGTCTCTGCCTCTCTGACACAAGAGAACACTGAGAGTCCTGAGAGCTCTTGTTGCCTGTGGAATGCTCCAGCTGACATCCACCAGAAGCTGTGGAGGTGCAGTCCTTACACACCAGTCCCTCAACAGGCTGGAATGTGCATCAGCATTTCCCAGAAGTGCCAGGAGCCCTTGGCTCTGTGCTGCTTGTCTGGAGAGAAGGTCCTGGACTACAGCTGTGCTACAATTCAGAGGCAAAGGGGTTTTTGGAGTTTGCTTGGGCCCCATTTGACTTCCCAGATGAATGGCTTTGCTGTTGGCTTGAAAGGACACTGACTCATCAGAGCTTCTGCAGAGCACCCTCCTGGAAGGCTCTACAGTATAGGCATAAGCTGCATTAGTATAGCAGGATCACTTCTTTACTGCATGCTTGCAACAAGATGATTTGGGACCTTCTTTTTGTATCTCATGCAGGAAAAGAGCTGTTAACAATACCATGCTACTTAAACCCACATTGGGATGTAGCTCTGTATTGGCCCACAATGAAGCAGATTGCCTGCTTTGTCACTGCCAGCCCTGCTGACCCTGCAAGTGACCATAGCGTATCCCATGCCTGTTTTGCCTCCAAGCAATGCTTGACTTGCCTTATTAGTGTGGAATAAATAGAAGAGTAATAAAATGGACAGTTAAACTGATCACTTCGGAGGACATCCTCATGCTTTTGCATGTCAGCCCTGTACCTCATGCTCCCAAGGCTTGTTACTCATCATCAAACATTTTAATAAAAAATCTCAGCTCTTATGTTACGTGTGAATAAAATTGCATCAGATCATGAAGAATTCTGCTGGCAGGAACCGGACAAAACCCTTCTAACACTCACTTGCAGTTGTCCTGGATTTCTGCAGCCCTGTGTGGAAAGCTACAGTAGGCAGAGTGTTTGGAGTTGGTTTTATGGCCTTTATGAAAGATGTGTGGAGCAGTATGCAGGGCTCTCCTAGCAGAAAACTGTTTGTCCAAGAGCGGGGCCATGGTGCTGGCAGAAGCGGAGCGGCCCCGCTCACAGCCCAAGAGTCTGTGAGCTGAGCCGTGCTGGGGAGAAAAGACAGTGAGGGGCTCCAGCCCAGCTGCTTTACCTGCTGTGACTGTTCCATGGAGCGCTGCCATTGGGAGAAAGTCGACGCCAGACAAGCCACTGAACTTTCATCTGCTGCTGGAACTGCTCCGTGATAGCTCCTGTTTTTCCCGAGAGAGAACCCGGCACATCTTGTAATGCAGGTCATGGGGGGATTTTCCTCTGGCATTTTGGGTCTTTGTTCCAGTGGGGGGACAGTGAGGTCTGACTGATACCCAGAAGTTAGTTACTTTATTTCTTTGCTTTGTACGCATTCTGTTTGTTAATGAACAGTTGGGTTTTTTCCACTTTCATCTGTTAGTATTGATTTTGTGTTACTGGAAAGGGATTGTTGGAACAGTTGAGAGGAGACAACTTATTCCATAGTGTCCTGTTTTAAGGTGTCTCAAACTGTGTTAGACAGATGGCTTCACAGGAACATCCCCAAGGCTGCTGAGGGGAAGGCACAGAGTCAGACAAACCTGATGTTTCTGAGGGAAATTCCTTGACACCAAATCAACCTGAGTTGTCTAACAGCTGACCAGATGTTTCGAGACATGGGCCAAAGGGGAAACCATTCAGTGTGTTTGGTCAAGGCCAGGTTATACTCAAGGCAAAGGTGTGTCAGTGCACTTGGCTCCTTCTCATTGTGTCCAGCACACACAGGAGCCCAGAGCTCCTGCAGAAACCATCACAACACTCAGTGGGACCAAACTTGTGTCCAGTCATCACACAGAGCTGGGATGTCCAGCACTCCACCTCATTGGAATGAGGAGTTGTTCCAGCCCTCTTGGAAGGAGCTGAGAAAGTTTGGCCTTCAGATCAGCTCCTTCCCAGCTCTTCATTTGCTGCCCTGGGTAAGCTGCTGCTTGTGCCAACACTTGTTTCACAGCTGACAGCCCTGCTCTGCTGGCGAGCAGCCACTGCGGGAGCTTTTGCTGGTGACATTGAACCTTTCAGGTCTTCCTAAGGAAAGCTCAGGGCAGAACTTTTCAAAAGAGCATTGCCGGGGCGATGCTTTTAACGTTAAATCTTTCCTCTGTGCTCTATACCATGCACAGTAAATATTTGAGGATGCAAGTTTCCTGCTCCAGAAACTCCTCAGATCAGTCAGTCAAACCGTAACAGAACATGATTTGAGATCTGTAATTTCACTTTAATTCATTGTGCAGAAAACTGCAGGAGCACTTCTTGTGATCTCTGTGTTTAACCTAAGTGACTTTGCCACCAAGAACTTGGAAAAGTGGGGAGAGATGGAATTAATAGCACAAGGATCTGCATTGTGATTCTCCCACAGGCCTGAGTTCCACTGGGCCAGGGCTTTTTATCCTACATCAAAACTTCATGCTTCAGATTGTGGTGGTGAATCCTCTTAGCCTTGTCAGGCCACTCTGTGATCTGAGAAACACTTGTTAGACTCGGCCTTGCTGAACAGCCCCTGGGCTCAGCTCCTCTGGAGCTTATCTGAAACACAGAGTGCTCCCAGGAACTTGTGCTGTCTAACGAGCTCCTGGGGTTTCCAATGAACAGCCTTGGGAACTGCTTTTCTTAGCTGGATTGCAAAACATCCTTGTTCGTCACACTTTCAAAGACAGGGTGCTGACCCAAACTACGGCCATGACAAAGCATTTTATGGCTGAGGCCCACTCTCTTGTGGCCATAAACAGCATCCAAAAGGAGCCCCTTGGAGCTCTCCTGGACCACAGTGGCTGCCAGCAGCAACCTCCCTCAGGATGGGGCCTCTCCAAGCCAGCGAGCTCTCAAGTTTGCTGCACTCGCAGGATTGCCCATCAACAATGGATCCTGGGCCAACAGCCCCTCTCCTGGAGGCTCCAGTTTAACTACTGTTAAGTTTGAGTGCTGTTAAGCTTTTAGGCCATATTCCTTTTTATCCTTTTCCTTTCTGTCCCTTTGTCAAACCCACGTAAACACACGCACACACACACACACACACACACACACACACACACAGAGTTCTTCGTTAATTTCTGGTTTGATCAACTGCATTTTGTTTGCTGCTTTTTTTCCTTGCTGTGCCTTAACTGACTAGCAAGTACTAGTGTGAATGTTGCCAAGAGATTTTGTAGAGCTCTTGTCTAATATTCCATCTGTTTTTTCCTGATAAACATGCTTGTGAATTTTTAAGCAATATCAAACAGTTGTTTGTAACAAGCCTTGGGAGTATGAGGTACAGGATTTGACAATGCAAAGCAGAAGAGTCTTTCCAAAGTGACAAGTATTGTCCATTTTACTACTCTTCTATTTATTTCACTCTAATAAGCCAAGCCAAGCTTTTCTTGGAGGCAGAATGTGTGTGGGATGAACTAGGGTATTATCCCATAGCTCTGAGCTGAATGCCACTCAGGAGTATAAACAGATTTGAGGAACCCTTGTCACTTGCTGGCCTCACAGTCCACTCATCCTTCTGCAGAAGTGCAAACAACACTGTTGGACTGCTGTGCTGGGTAAATATACACACAAATGTATTTTTCAAAGCAGTGCATCTTTTCCCATGACCTCTTCTAACCTATGAAATTGTGATTGAAGACACCTCTGAGCCAGATCTCTGTGAGATTGCAAAGGAGCAAAGTTTTGTGATTTGGGCACACTTCTCTTTGTTTCTTTGCTCAGGCCTTTTGTGAGCACAGAATACATCTAGGTGGAAAACTTTTGACTGTACAGAATCTGTTGTGTCCATTGTCCCCCAAACATATCAATAGGGGGCCCTCTATTGTAATACCAAGTCAAAAATTGCAGCACAAATGACACAAAGAAAACATGGCAAAGGAGGAAGAGGAGAGGCCCAGCGAGGAACTGTATGGTGACACACGGCACACCAAGTGAGCTGCACTCTCATAGCCATAGCACATCTCATCTAGGCTAGCAGGTGCAGGTCTTGGATTCCCTTCTTCTTTTCTAAAAAAGTGAGTTTATTTAAAATTAAAAAAATGAAGCACATCATCAAAATAAAATATATACAATTAAAAATATATCACCAAAATTTTAAAGATACAATAAAATATTGAGACTATCATGGGTTTAGGTCTTCAAAAGAGCAGAGCAGTCATTGGTGGATGTAAAGTTGTTTATTATAAAGGCACATTAGTTTTCGTCAAAAGACGAAGAGTCCGAAGTGTTAAAGTCCATGCTAAAAGCTTTTGGTGTAGAGTCCGAATTAGAAGCAAAAGCTGCGGCCTGATACAGAGTCCTGAGCAGAGGCAGAAGCTGTGGACTGACAGAGTCCTGAGGAGAGGCAGAAGCTGTGGACTGGTCCAGAGTCCCAAGCAGAGGCAGAAGCTGCAGCCTGACAGAGTCCTGAGGAGAGGTAGAAGCTGTGGCCTGGTGGAGTCCTGAGCAGAGGCAGAAGCTGCAGCCTGACAGAGTCCTGAGCAGAGCAAGAAGCTGTGGCCTGGTCCAGTGTCCTGAGGAGAGGCAGAAGCTGCAGCCTGGTCCAGAGTCTTGAGGAGAGTTAGAACCTGCAGCCTGGTCCAGAGTCCTGAGCAGAGGCAGAAGCTGCAGCCTGACAGAGTCCTGAGCAGAGGCAGAAGCTGCAGCCTGGTACAGAGTCCTGAGCAGAGGCAAAAGCTGTGGCCTGACAGAGTCCTGAGGAGAGGTAGAAGCTGCAGGCTGGTCCAGAGTCCTAAGCAGAGGCTGAGGCTGTGGCCAGGAACAAAGTCCTGAGCAGAGTTAGGAGCTACAGCCTGGACCAGAGTCCTGAGCAGAGGCAGAAGCTGCAGCCTGACAGAGTCCTGAGCAGAGGCAGAAGCTGTAGCCTGGTCCAGAGTTCTGAGCAGAGGCAGAAGCTGCAGCCCGGTACAGAGTCCTGAGGAGAGGCAGAAGCTGTGGCCAGGAACAGAGTCATGAGCAGAGTTGGGAGCTGCAGCCTGGTCCAGTGTCCTGAGCAGAGGCAGAAGCTGCAGCCTGGTACAGAGGTAGAAGCTGCAGCCTGACAGAGTCCTGAGGAGAGGTAGAAGCTGCAGCCTGACAGAGTCCTGAGCAGAGCAAGAAGCTGTGGCCTGGTCCAGAGTCTGGAGGAGAGTTAGAACCTGCAGTCTGGTCCAGAGTGCTGAGCAGAGGCAGAAGCTGCAGCCTGGTCCAGAGTCCTGAGCAGAGGCAGAAGCTGCAGCCTGACAGAGTCCTGAGGAGAGGTAGAAGCTGTAGCCTGGTCCAGAGTCCTGAGCAGAGGTAGAAGCTGGGGCCAGGTAGAGAGTCCTGAGCAGAGGCAGAAGCTGGGGCCATGTAGAGAGTCCTGAGCAGAGGCAGAAGCTGTGGCCTGGTCCAGAGTCCTGAGCAGAGTTAGGAGCTGCAGCCTGGTACAGAGTCCTGAGCAGAGGCAGAAGCTGCAGCCTGACAGAGTCCTGAGGAGAGGCAGAAACTGTGCCCAGGTACAGAGTCTTGAGCAGAGGTAGAAGCTGCAGCCTGGTCCAGAGTCCTGAGCAGAGGCAGAAGCTGCAGCCTGACAGAGTTCTGAGGAGAGGCAGAAGCTGCAGCCTGACAGAGTCCTGAGCAGAGCAAGAAGCTGTGGCCTGGTCCAGTGTCCTGAGGAGCGGCAGAAGCTGTGGCCTGGTCCAGAGTCTTGAGCAGAGGCAGAAGCTGGGGGCAGGAAGAGAGTCCTGGGCAGAGGTAGAAGCTGCAGCCTGGTCCAGAGTCCTGAGCAGAGGCAGAAGCTGTGGCCTCGTACAGGGTCCTGAGCAGAGGCAGAAGCTGTGGCCAGGTAGAGAGTCCTGAGCAGAGGCAGAAGCTGCAGCATGGTCCAGAGTCCTGTGCAGAGTTAGAAGTTGCAGCAGCAGCTCCAATCTTCTTGTGCATGGTGATGATGGTGGTGAGGAGAGAGGGAGGGAGAGAGTCTCTCCCCAGTGCATGGATCCTTATTTACAAATTACCCCATGAGCTAAAAACATGAATCTGAAGCATTTCTTCTAAACCTATTAGAATTCTAGTATAACGTACCCATACAACCAATCTGTTCTATCTGAAGAATGTAAGCAATATCCTTACTATATTTTTATGTCTAAAGCTGTGTTTTTGAGCTCTGACTGAAGCTTGTTTTTGAAGTTTGGTTTTTAAAGTAGATCATAAGGCTTTTGCTCTTTAAGGCACTTAAAATATATTCTCACTTACTTAAACTTACTTACTTACTTAAAATTTAAGCTTACACCTCTATTTCATGTATGAGTGGCTTAATATATTTTAGATAAATATCTAATGGTTGTAATTCAATTCCTGCATTCTGATGTCTCTCTGAAGAAAATCAGAAAGGTCTCTCTGAGGAAGTCAGAGAGAACCCTGTTTCACATACTCCAACAATCAAAACCCTTTATCCAAACCTACAGCTAACTATCAGAACGTATGTACATCTATAACTATAAAGGCTAATGCATGCATCCTATTCTTCAATCAATCTTCGGGCAGTTGGCAGCTTCTTCCGGAGCTTGGAGGAAAGAGCTCTTCTGCACCAGAAGCAAGGACTTTGTGGGCAAATGTAAATAGGAATGTCCAGAGAAAACTTCTTGGAAACACTGTAGCCAGTCAGGTCTGCAAAATGGAGACACAAAATGCAACAGAGGCCGCAGTGCAAATCTAAAGCATCTGAAGCTCCATATTTCACGGGACACATTTCCTAGAAACTTCTAAATAGCTGCACAGGGAAACATGCTCCTGCCAGCAGCCCCTTGAGGCAGGCCAGGGGCACACCCTGACCCACTTGCAC
>JAODHX010001259.1:37919-86897 GCA_027576295.1 Cossypha polioptera | reverse complement strand
CCACCCCGCCGCCGGACACGCCCACTGGCCACGCCCATCCAAACCGGACACGCCTCCGTCCGTGTTGACCACGCCCACGAGAACGTCCCCGACCCACCCTCCGTCTCCGAGGGAGGGAAACTGAGGCAGGGAGGTGGGAGCGGCCCCACTGGCCCCCCTGCTCCGAGCGCGCGGGATTCCCCGGTGATCCCGGTCACCCGAGCCACGCCCTGTCCCCACGCTAGACCCCGAGCACTCCGAACGTTCCCGTGGTGCTGGGGACACCCCTGGAACTCGTCACCTGTGTCCCCACAGAAGAACACCCACGGGGGATGGTCCCCAGGGCCCGCCGCTACTCCCTGCCTCAGTTTCCCCTCCCACGAGGGACCACACTTTGAGACAGCCCAGGTGACCTCCGCGTGGCCAAGCATTCATCGCGGTCAGCCGTGGGTCCGTGGGATGGGAAGTCACCGCTGGTGGCCAAGGCCACAGTGCCAACGGGGCAGCCGCAGGTGGCACCGCGGGCACGGCCGGGCTGCGCGCAAGAGCCGCCCCGCGGGCCGAGCACCGGCGGGCTCATGACATGGGGACACGCGGCTGCGCCCGCTCCGCCGCCTGCCATCTCCATCAGCCTCGGCGGGGACAGCAGGACGCGATGGCAAGTGACAGGCGCCGCCAGCGCCGGGGGTGAGCAAAGGACGCGGGGACGGGGGCGGGGGACACGGACACACAGGAGTGGAGCAGCCTGGGGCCGCTCCCAGTTGCCGCCCGCCACAGCCGTTCAGTGGCCCCGGGTGACAATGCCGAGGTGGCGTCAACCTCGGTGGCACCTGTGAGGTCCATAGGGTCATCATCCCCCCTACCCACAAAAAACATCCTGAGGGTGCATCCCCTCATCCCCTTCATGCCTGTGCAATGGCCCCAAACCCCAGGGGACACACGGGCGACAAGCCTCACCCCCGCCCCAACAGAAGGGGGACCAAGGGGACGTTTGACAGCCATCGATCGCCCCCGCATGTCCCCCGGCTCCCGCAGAGGCTTTAATCAGCGAGCATAAATCAATTAGCTGCCTTTAAGGAGGCAATTATTCCTGGGGGCCTTGCAAGGCTGGGGAGGGGGACAGTATTTTGGGATGGGGGTGCTGCCAGCACCGTATTCTCCCCTCAAAGTTGTCACCATTATGTCACCAGCTGTTTCCCTGGTTCTTTTCTCCATCATTTTTTGTCACCCCCCCTCCACAGCCCCCTATTCCTCATTATCTTTCTGTTTTAACAAGCGCCTAAAAATACGCCTCACGAGGTCACGGGCTGCGTGAGTCACCATCAGCACAGGGATGGCCCGGGTGGGCAGGGGGCTTTGCGTGGGGACGGGGTGGCCATGGCAGGGACACTGAGGGAGGGCAGGCCCACGCTGGGGGCATCATCTCACCTGGAGGGTAAGGGGACATCCCTGGTCCTGGCTACTGCATCCTCATGGTGAGGACACAGCCCCAGGTCACCTTGTTGCCACAGGACATTGTGTCCCCTTGGCAAAGCCACCACCCCAGGCATTACTCTGGGCCACCCTGTCCCCATGGCAAGGTCACTACCCTCAGCCACCATGTCCCCACACTGTGGTCCTACAGCCAGGTGCAGAGCCAGGACAGCCTCAACACTGCTGTGGGACAGCAGCACTGTATGGGGGGTACAACACCCCAGGTGACACTGGCTGGAGTCCCTGAGGTGCTCCCTGTCCCCGTCCCAGTCCCCGTCCCAGTCCCCAAGCCCTGCATGGGGAGGGGGTGCAGTGCAGCCCCTCAAACCAGCTCCACCCACCTGAGCACAATGCTCCAAAGGGCCACGTTTGGGAGTGCAGGAGTTGGGAAAGGGATAAAGGTGGGAGGTGGCAGCAGCAGTGGCTGCCGTGGTTGTGGTGGCTGTGATGGCAGCGATGCAGCAGCGATTCCAGTGACAGTAGTGGCTCCAATGGTAGTGGTGGTGGCCACAGTGACTGTGGTGGCAGTGGTGGCAGTGGTGGCAGCAGCGGCTGTGGCTGTTGCAGTGGTGGCTGCAGTGGTGACAAGAGTGGCTGTCACAGCTGCAGTGGTTGCGGTGGTGGCTGCAGTGATGGTGGTGGCAGTAGCAGCTGGGGTGGCAGCGGTGGCTGCAGCTGTTGTGGTAGCTGCAGTGGCTGTGGTGACAGCAGTGGCAGTGGTGGCTGCAGTGGCTGTGGTGACAGCAGTGGCAGCAGTGGCTGTGGTGACAGCAGTGGCTGTGGTGGCTGCAGCTGTTGCGGGGGTGGCTGCAGTGGCTGTGGTGACAGCAGTGGCAGCGGTGGCTGCAGTGGCTGTGGTGGTGGCAGCGGTGGCTGTGGTGACAGCAGTGGCAGCAGTGGCTGTGGTGGCAGCAGTGGCTGTGGTGGCTGCAGCTGTTGTGGCGGTGGCTGCAGTGGCTGTGGTGACAGCAGTGGCAGCGGTGGCTGTGGTGACAGCATGGCAGCGGTGGCTGCAGTGGTTGTGGCAGTGGCTGCAGCAGTTTTGGTGACAGCAGTAGCAGCGGTGGCTGCAGCTGTTGCGGCGGTGGCTGCGGCGGTGGCGGTGGCTGCGGCTCCGCTCGACGCCCGCCGCTCCTCTGCAAAGGTTAAGCAAACAGCAGCTCCCGCAGAATCGATGCCGGCCAAGCCCTCGGCTGTTTGCTTTGGCAGCGCGGGCGGGGGCGGCTGGGCTGTGCTGGGGACGCCGGCAGCGGGAGGGGGACAATCAATGCTCCAGGGCCGCAGGTTTGGTGGGGGGTGGCTGTGCTCCCCCACCTCCTGCTCGCTGTGGAACTCATGGAGGAGGATTTGAGGAAGGCGAGGGTGGCCGGGCCAGGGCAGCGGGCTCGTGGGGCTGACACTGTGCCGTGCCTCAGTTTCCCCTCCTGGCATTGTAGCAGACACTGCTTACAGGACCACACCTGGCCAGGGGGACAGAGACATTGTGCCCTCCGCACCTGCCTGCAGACCCTGCCACCGTGGCTCAGCCCAGGAGTGGCTCAGCTGGAATTAAGACAGAGCTGCACACAACCAATGAGCCCAATGTCGGCCCACGATGACGAGCCTGGGGACGGAGTGGCTGCTTGCAGGCTGTCCCGATGAATTTGGACACTGTCCCCCGAATTCCAGCTGTGTCCTCAGGATGGGCTCTGGAAGGGGCCATGGGGAGGGGGATATTCAGCTGTGGGCAGGGAGGGCCAACTGTCTGGTGGCCTTGAAGGACAACTGGATGGTGAGCTTGGTGGCTGGTGGCCAACTGGCTCACTGGCAGTGAGCGGGCTGGTTGGACACCCAGCCTAGATAAGTGGATGGCTGGGGGTGGGCTGGCTGGCTGGTGGGCTGGTTGCCTGGCTGGCCAGTTGGCCAGTTGATTGCCTGTCTGGGTCATTGGCTAGATGGCTGGTTGGCTGGCTGGCCAGTAGATCACCAGTCAGGTTGCCTGTCCAGCTCTCTGCTTGCCTGGCCAGCTGACCCAGGGGCTGGCTAGCTGGCCAGCTCAGCTCTAGCCCCGGCGCCAGCAACATCCTAGCGTGTTCCAGCCCACAGCAGGCACTGTCCCCTGCCCAGCGAGGGGAGCCCGGCCGCAGGCAGGGGGAGGGCAAGGTGTGGGTGGCACATCCCGCGTCTCTGTCCCCGTCACGCTGCCTCTCTCTCATTACGGACACGGCGGGGCCCGTCACCCTCCCGCCGCGCGGCAATTAAGGGCTGCCAACACCGGCAGTTAATTAGCGCCAGCGGTGAGTGCTGGGAGGTGACGGCCGCACGGCTGGCGGAGGGGACGGGCTCGGGGACGTGTCCCCGGGGCCAGGGGGACATGGGGTGGGAGTTGTCGCGATTTGGCTGCTGGGACCAGCTGTGCTGTCGCGGGGTGCCCCATGGCCGGTGGGGACGGGGTATGACACGGAGAGGGTGCGCGGTGACAACTGAGTGCAGGGGGTACCGCTGGGGAGCATCCCGCACGGTGACGGTGTGTGGCACCCCAGGCTGTGCAGTGACGGTGACAGTGGGTGACACCCCGTGGGCCATGCAGTGACAGTGACACTGGGTGATACGCTGTGGGCCGGCAGTGACGGTGACAGTGGGTGACACCCCGTGGGCCACGCAGTGACATAGCATTGTGTGACAGCCCCAGCACCAGGCACTGACGGTGACTCTGTGTGACAATCCACGGGAGCTGCAGTGACACTGCGTGGCACCCGGCGGCCCCACAGTGACAGTGACACCCTGTGCACTGCGCGGTGACAGTGACACCATGTGACACTCCAGGGAGCAACAGTGGAGCTGTGCAACACCGCAGGGCTGCGCGGCAGCTCCGTGTGACACGAGTGGGGCTGTGCAGCCGTGGTGACACTGTGTGACACCCCAGGGAGGTGTGCAGTAACACGGACACTGTGCCACACCCCCGGGGCCACGCAGTGATAGTGACACCTGTGACAACAGACGCCATGTAGTGACACTGGCGACACCAGTGCCATGTAGTGACACCACACTCGGCCCCCCCGGCCTGTTCCCTTTGTGGGTATTTAGGCGCCACCCAGTTCACACCTGGGGGACATGCCCCGAGGAGGGACATCACCCTGTACCTGCAGCCTCAGGGGAGGACATCTGTCCCCACCCCCTGCCCCAGCGGGTGTCCCATGGTGCGTGCGCTCCAGGAATGGGATACACCAGCGAAGGGGTGCTCTGAGGAAGGCGTTACCCCAGGGAGGGGGTGCACTGCGGAGGGGCTGCTCCAGGGATGGAGCTCCAAGAAAGGGAGGTTTCAGGAACGGGGTACCTGGGGAAGGGGATGCTCTGAGGAAGGGGTGCTACAGAGAGGGGGTGCCCCAGGAAGGGGGCGCACTGGGGAAGGAAGCGCTCCCTGCAGGGCTGCTCCGGTTCGTACGGGGGTGCAGGAGCAGGGGGTGCAGGAGGAGGAGTGTCCGTCTGTCACGAGCCCCTCCAGCCGCAGCAGAATCGATCCGGCCGCCAATTTGCACAGTCAAATATTTGGCTTCGCGGCGCGGGGCCGGTTCTGCTCGAGCCGCCCCGGTGGGCGCGGGCCCGCGGTGCGGTGGTGGCTGCTCCGCGATCGATGGCGGGACGTGCGGCGAGCTGGGGCCGGGGCTGTGCCGGGGCTGTGCCGTGCTGCATCAGCACCCACGGGCCTTGGGAGCCCATGTAGAGCCTGCTAGAGGGGGCAGCACCTGTGCCACGAGCGCAGGGGCTCAGCCAGGGTGTCCGCCAGGCCCCTCCATGGCCCCTGATCGCCGATACCACCCAGCCCAGGGAGCTGAGCCATCTGTCACCGGCAGGGGACGGCTGAGGCTCGGCCACACGGCCACTGCCACGGCCACAGGGGGCCATGGGCTTGTCCCCGAGGGCGTTTGGCTGGGGGGTGGGATGGGCAGGAGTGGGACTGGTGGTGCTGGGGCAGCTCCCACGGATGGCCACTGCACAGCTTTCATGGACACAACTCCATAGCCAAGCTCCAGAGCCCTTCCTCCGTGGGTGCCAGCGCCTGGGCTAACACCCCACGCAGGGGCTCCGTGCTCAGCTTAGCCCAGGGCCCCACACCAGGCTCCCCCGGCCGTGCCAGCAGCCCTGTGCCTCACCATGCCCCTGGATCCGCTCGCTCCCTCGGCCCCGCTAAACTCGTTAGCGGCGGCCGAACGTCAGCCGGGCGGGAGCGAAGCGCCAAATGCGATTACGGCCCCGTCTCGCTCCCTCCTTCCACCCCCGGCCCCATTTATCGCGGAGGCGGGCGGGAGGGAGACAGAGCTGGCGCTTATCTCGGCCGAGAAATCCCGCTCCAGCCGTGATTTATGGCTGGCTGCGAGGGTTCCAGCGGCACTGCGCAATTACGGAGCGTTTAGAGCACGAAGGGTCAGCGCTCGAGTACGGATCCCCCAGCACAGCTGGGAGAATCGGGGTAGCCAGGAGGGCGCTCCAGCTCGGGGATGCTCCCTGGGGCTGCACAGGGACCAGCAGGTCTCTCTCCAGGCGGGTGAGACATGGGACGTCACCCATCCAGGTGCAGACTGGCACTCAGGACGGGGGTGGAAGAGTGCCTGGCCCCAAAAAGGGGCACGTGCTGTCTGGGGACACCCTGGGAGGGTCCCCGTGCCTAAAGGATGGCACAGGGGACAACGCAGAACACTGCCTCACAGGACCAAGGCCAGGCAGGAGGGTGGGAGCATGCTGGAGGACCCCAGGGATCATCATGTGCAGGGGCTGGCAGCACCCACCTTTCTCAGAGTGTGGCGACAAGTAGTGGTGACAAGGGTACCCCAGAGGGAACCCCGTGCTGGCCACAGAGAACCACAGCAGGTCCAGGATCACATCCCAGCAAGGCAGACCCACCCCGTGGGGTGCCCAGAGCCAACACTGAGCCACAGCCCCCCCCGGGAAGGTCGTGGAAGGGCTGCTGCTCCGAGCAGCTCCTGGAGCAGCTCAGGGATGTTTACTGGGAAAAGCAGGAGCGGCCGGCAGCTCTTCCTGCGTGTGCTGAACTTTACAGAGTGCAGCCGTGCCCCGGCATAGGAACAAGCTGGGAGCAGGCTGGGAGGAGCCGCGGGAGTAGCCGCAGGATGCAGAGCAGCTGCTGTTCAGTGTTTTATTAAAACAAAAGTGAATATCCAGCACCCGCCTCGCCCAGGCTCGGCTCTCCCACCGGGAAACTGCCGCCGAAGGAAGCTCAAACAGCAGGAAATGAGTTTGAACGAGATAGAGCCCAGCCTGTTACAGGGTGGATCAGAGCCTTGGATCCAAAGCCAAGGGTGACCCACAAGTGATGGCCACAGAAAGAGAGGGCAGGGGGAGGAGCAGCCATCTGAACACCTGATCCATGTGAACGACATGCTGTCCTCCTCCTTGCTGATTTAACAAATTTCCATTAAATCAACATGAAAGAGGGGAAATTCCAAGTCTAAATTTGCATTAGGAGGGCTGAGCTATGAGGAATCACCCAGGGGATACGGGAGGCAATAACTGTGTCTGAGAAGGCACCCAGCCCTAGGGAGGAGATGTCCTGGAAGACATTAAAGTGAGATTGTCCCAGATTAAAGTGCCTCAACTCGCTGAAGACCCACAATAGAGATCCACAATGGGACAAGGGCCTCATCCCACAGGCACAGCTGGTGGGTGAGAACCTGAGCAGGGAGAATGTGCCTGAAAAAACCTCTGGCTGTGTTCACCTTGGGAAGCGTGCAAGGAGACGCCTCATACCGCTGTCTGCATTCAGCTGGCAAAGCTCATTAACAGAGGTGGCCTTTCACTGCCCTTTTCAAAGAGGGAAATTCAGGCCCCTTCCCTGACTAAGAGAAAAGGTGAATTAAGAGATGAAATGCCGGATGAGGAGGAACACCAGCCCTCCGAGCCCGGCCACAGCCGTGCCCACGGCCAGCCGCGCCCAGAGGAAGTGCAGGGAATCCTCGAGCTGGGCGTGCAGGCGCAGCACCTGGCGCCGGGTGCTCTCCCGGTCCCCGCAGTTGTCGATGACGTGCGTCGCCCACTTGCGCTTCTCGTCCAGGGGCAGCTGCGAGCTGATCCGAGCTTCGGCCTCGGCCACGCCCAGCCCGTTCCTCTTCATCAGCCGCGCCAGCTGCGTCGGGGGGTCACTGCCGGGCGGAGCACGGGGCTGAGCGGGGGCTGGGAGGGAATGGGGATCTGCCTTCCTCGGGCACCAGGGGGTAAAATGGGAATGAGAGAGGTGCCCCCTGTCATTTCATACAGTCAGCCTGCACTTGGATTAGGAGAGCCACCGCTGCCTGGGCTGTCCTCAGCACTCACACAGCCTGTAACAGTGCCCCAAATGCTGCCCTGACAGAGCATAGGTTGTGGAAGGTCCAAATGCAGTGGATTCCCTTCTGTGATGGTGCCAGGTTCCAGGGAAAGCTCAGGAAGGCCCTCATGCACTATAAAGGGAGGTGTTGCTTCTCTCAATAGGCTTTGCACCAGAGCTGAAGCTGAACCTTCACCAGAGTGGAGGCACACAGTGGTCCCCTCTGAGGGAGGGGGCATTGCTCCTGTCCTCATGGTTCCCAGAGCACTTACCAATACACCAGCACTGTGTATTTCATAAACCTGGTCAATCCACGGGTCTCGAAGAGCAGAGGGATGTCAAGGATCACGTAGTGGTAGCCTGTGGAAATGGCAACGTTCCCCAGAAAAGGGAACAGTGTTAACCCCATTCCCAAATCCCTCATGCTGCACACATGCCATGGCCAGGAAAAGCAAAGCAAGCAGGAGCTCTACAGCTCCACGATTACAGCCGAGCAGAGCTGAGCCTCCTGGCCCTCCTCCCTCTCACAGAGAGGAAATGGTTCCAGTCCAAGTTTCCAGAGGAAAAAAAAAACCAACAACTCTAACCTGGCTGCTCCAGACCAAAGGTGAAACTGCAGAAATATAATGAGGAGCTGAAAAAAGGAGCTGAAATGAGAGCAGCAGTGCCTGGCTGGCAAGAGCAGCAGCCGTGTGCTGTGCTGGCCTCTCCCGGGAAGCAGTGCCCACAGCAGGATCTGCTCTCCACTCCTTCTCTTGTCCAAGACTTCACCAGGCTGCAGCCATCTGAGCCAACATTTCCCAGCTCAGCTTTCCTCCCTTTATGAAAAGCTTTGGCTAAACAGCTCAATTTTTGCATGGGGAGCAAGGAAATCCCCACAGACCTCCTGCAGCTGTGACACTGAAACATGAGGGAGCCTCCAGGCACAGCCTAAGGACTGAACCCTCACCAAAGGTGGCTGAGTTTGGTTTAAAACCTCTGTCACCACAGGGGGCAGAGCTTGTCACAGTCAGTCACTGTCTCCCTGGTTCTCCCAGTGCCTCTGTCCTTGGCCAGTGTTTGGGGAAGTGGGAGATGCCCTGCTGAGTCTGAGGGAGAAGGTGAGGGGAGGGGAAAGCTCTAAGTCAGGACTTCACTTCACTGGTGGCCCCAGTCATTGGGACACCTCAGGTTTTGATGGTGTTCCCTCTTTATAACCCCCCTAACAGCACACTGCCCACAGCAAGCAAAGTCTTGACAAAGACATCATCATCCAAGGAGCCACCGTTCCACCAGCATCTCCGCCCTCAGAGGTTTCTCGCTGCCCTCTGATTTGATCGATCAGAGCTTTCCTTACACAGCGATCCTCAGAGACAACATCCAGCTATCCCAAATCATTAAATCCTGACTAATGAGGACAAAGCAGCCTGCTGAAGCCACGCAGCGCTCTCGCCGAGGGCCAGGACAGCATCCGCCTCCTGAGCCCGCAGCCTCAAGTTCAAGACTCCATCTCTGGCTCCTGGCATTCCTGCCTGTTGCTTCCTTTGTGCTTCCTCCTCCTCACCCCGCAGCAGAGCTTGGCCCCGTGGTGCCCTGGCCTGTTCAGCTCTCACAGGGCTCAGCTCTGATAAGCACCACGAATCCAGACTGACTCTATTAAAGCATCCGTCTGTCTACATGGAGACCTCTGGAACAGCTGGTGATCTTATCTGGCATTTCCCCAGCCCAGCCTGACAGCTGCATTTGTTCCATTTGTCAGGGGGAACGCGGGACTTTGGAAGCCACAGCTGTCAGCCCATTCCTCACCTTATCGACACTCAAAGGGCTCCACACTTGCACTGAAGCTGGAGCAGGCTGGGGGCAGGGAGGGATATTTGGCCATTTCAGGAATGTGACATTATCCAGTGGGTAATCTCAGCAAAGCTGCTCTGAGGCCCTACAGATACACTTCAAACCGCAGAGGAAAGCGGTGAAGGGCAGCAGTGAAAGGCAGGAGTGAATCGGGAATGAATCCTCCAAACACTGACACCAAAGGCCACCAAAGGCAGAGCACAAAGGCTGTCACTCAATGTCCCTTCCTTTTCTCTGTCATTCCTGTCCCTCTCCCCACATTCAAACCAAAGGCAGAGGGAGCAGGGATGGCTCCTACCAAAGCAGGAGTCCTGGCAGGCTGGACATGGCCTCTTACCGAGTACAAAGTACTTCAGGACCTGCTTCAGCATCTCCTTCATGATCTCAGGGTGGGTGATGGAGTTCAGCAGCCGCCGTTTCTCAGGCTGGGAGAAGATAATGTTTCCGAGAGCCTCACGATTTATCTCTCCATTCTCCAGGAGGATCTCGGTGCCAAAGTGCTGCAGGATCTGCTGATGGGCCTTGGAGTGGGGCTGCACCACTGAGAACATCAAACAGCCGGGGGTGAGAGCTGGTTTTGCAGCACAGCCAGTGTTTGCATCAGCAATCACCCTCAGATGGGCTTTGCTCATTAACTAACAGAGCTGATGCTCCCATGGCAGCACATCTGCCTCCAGCACATCTGTCCTGGCACCACATCTGCACAGCCCAGCAGCTCCTGCCAGAACAGCCTCCTCAGCCCAAGGTCCCTTTGAGGGCTGACACCTGGGAGATCAAAGTCCTGCAGTCATTAATTCAGCACCACGACCCTCCTGGCACGTGCTGCTGCTCATGGTGACAAGTCAGCAGGGCGGGCAGGAGGACACAGAGATGGCCACATGCCAGGGCTGGGGCAGGAGCTGGGCTGAGCCATTACCAACAGGGATCGAGCAGGGAGATCCTAAAGGGAGCAGGACCAGCTGAAAACTTCAGCACTATGTGGATACTCACTGCTGCAACTTGGCTCTGGGTGCTGCTGAGGTGTTTTTTTTACTGTCTTTCACATCAGTCACTAAATTCTTCAGGAAAATGAACACAAAAACCTTCTAAAAGCTCAATCCCCAATCAGCCCTTGCAGGGGCTCTGACATTACAGGAGTGTATAACTTTAAAGCCACAAAAAAAAAATCACCAACAAAAGGGATGAAGCAATAAAACCATAATTAAGCTCCAGCTGAGGGTAACCACAGTGAAGGACAGACCGCAGATAATCATCTCTCCCAAATCCAGGAACATTGCCACAGGTTGCAACCTCAGGCCAACCTCATAAAAGTCTTTAAGACCAATTCTTTTCTCCCATGGAATATCACATGGAGGCAGTTTCAGGACGGGTGAAATCCATATAGTAAACAAACACATATAAAAAAGGAATTGGTGCAAAATAAAGTGATTGGCAGAAAACTTTCACAGAGTATCTGTAGTGTTTTCCTACCATCTCTGAGGGCTTTTAGCACCTCCAGCAAATTTCCTGCACCTCCAGGGGAATTACAGTGCAATAAAATGTTAAAGCATCACAGCTTTGAGTGGCTACACAGTAAGTTCTTCACCAAACAGAAAAGCTCAGGCACTTCCAAATGACACCATTGCACCATGGCTCAGCAGCAGACCCCAAACCTGCTGCATGCAGGATCCACAGCCCTCAGAATCCCAGACTGGTTTGGGGGGAAAGCTCATCCAGTGCCACCCCCTGCCATGGGCAGGGACACCTTCTACTGTCCCAGGTTGCTCCAAGCCCTGTCCAGCCTGGCCTTGGACACTTCCAGGGATGAGGCAGCCACAGCTCCTCAGGGCAACCTCTGCTCTCCTTGTTATCCTGGTGGGGTGAAGGGATTAACATCTCACAGGTAATCAGGGAAAACAAGGTTTGCTCTGGTCTTACTGAGTCAACAGATCTGTGATTCTGGGTCTTTTCTCCAGCCCAAGCAGCACATTTTGAGAGCAGCAAGAGGCAGGTGTGCAGTGCAGGAGCACAGACCTGGGATCTCTGGAGCCTCTTTTTTTTTTTTTTTTTTTAGCACATTAATTTTGTGGTCTGATCTTTCAGTATCACCAGGAAAACAACATCCAGCACAGAGGGATGTTCTCTCTCAGCCACCAATGTATCTGTGGGACAGGATGGGCGTCCTGGGGCTCAGGGGGCGTATTGGACTAGCCAGGGGATCCCACTTTACAGGGAACCACATTTACTTTTGCCCAGAGTTGGCTTTCAAAGCTGGGAAACATCACATGCCAGGGGGTGGAAACTCAGAGCACAATCTCCCCACAGTGTTTATTAGGTCACCATCTTATTTTTTCTTTATTAAAAATATATCCTAGTTCCAATCCCCCCCCGGGGCAGCTGCTCCGCAGCCCCGCGGACCGGGAAGCAGGAGGGAAACCCTCCTCCGATGTACCCAGAGCACCCTCTGCCGTCAGCGCTCGCCGGCAGCGATCCCGGTTGTCAGGGGAACCTCGGGGAGCAGGAGCAGCTCTGGAAAACTCACCCTGCCTGGCAATGACATCGGCATCGATGACGGCACAGCCCAGCTCCCGCAGCACGGCCACCACCGTGCTCTTCCCCGATGCGATCCCACCCGAGAGCCCCACCAGGAACATCGTGCTCTGCAAGGGAAAGAGAAGAGCTGGAAAATCTGCCAGAGCAAGGCCATTTTGTTCATGCTGAGCACATCAAATATTTAGTCCCTAACAGGCAACTTCATTTGAAGCTCATTTTCCTACTTTCTCAGGGTGTCACTGAGACATCAGCACGATTTTGGCACCCTCTGAGCTGGGTATCCCTGTTCCACAGGCAGGAGGACAGTGTTGGATTAAACAAGGTTTCTCTGGACCCCTCCTAATTCTGGATGTGCCACTTTAGCCAGGCCTAAGTTCCTGCTGGTTTGTCTGCAGCTCCAGCAACTCATTCTCCTTTAGCATGTCCACTCATCAAACCAGAGTCCCATCCACAGCACCCTGAGTCATGCAATCATGGAATGGTTTGGATTGGAAGAGATCTTAAAGCCCATCCAACTCCTCCTGGTATGGGCAGGGACACCTTCCACTATCCCAAGGTGCTCCAAGCCCTGTCTGGCCTGTAACACTTTCAGGGATGGGGCAGCCACAGCTTCTCTGGGCCTCAGCACCCTCACAGGGAGGAATTCCTTCCCAATATCCCACCCAGCAGTGGGAAGCCATTTCCCCTTGTCCTGTCACTCCAGGCCAGTGTCCAAAGTCCCTCTTGGAGCCCCTTTAGACCCTGGAAGGGGCTCTGAGGTCTCCCTGGATCCTTGTCTTCTCCAGGAGAACACTCCCAGCTCTCCCAGCCTGGATCCAGAGCACAGGGGCTCCAGCCCTTGAAGCATCTCTGTGGTCTCCTCTGGACTTACTCAAAGAAATCAGGAAATTTCTGGCAGGTTTGAGAAGGATGACCCAGGACCAGCTTTTTTCTTCAGAAAAAGGGCAGAATTCAGACAGTATCTCAGCCAGGACTGGGACACACAAGGCCTGAGGAGACAGCCCTGCTCAATCCCTGCAGCTGAGTATTGGAGCTCAGCCACCTCTGACACCATCAGGACCCAGAGCCCACAAGGCACTCAGGGAATCCCATTCCAACACTCCTGGCAGTCCTAAGGACAGGGAAATCCCAGTTCTGAGCAGCAAACTGGTGTCTGTGAGCTGCCAAACATGGCCCTAAGCACAGATCCGTGCTTGCCCTTGGCCTCGAGGCAGGGAGGGGGGTGGTAACGCTGCTCCCACAGCTCCTGCACAGACATCTCCCTGCTCAACCCAGACCCTGCAATCCTCTAAATCCTGCTTGTGTGCTCTCAAAACCAAAAGGTTCAGGCACACAGAGGCAGCTCTGGAGAGCTGAGGGGACTACTGTGAGTATCTGCATCCCAAAAACTCAGCAGGCTGGGTACAGACTGCAGTGTCCCTCCTGCAGCCCCAGCCCAGAGCGTCCAGGCCTTTGTGCAGCCAAGTCGTGCAAATCCCCAAGGACAGCAGCTCTGACTTTGCTGTCACCTCACCCAGGTGACACCATGGGTGAGGGGCTGAACCTCCCACAGCCCAGCCTGTGGCTGTTGCATCTGAGAAGGAATTGACTCCATCACCTTTGGCCAGGAGCCACAGGCTCCTGGCAGTCACCCTTTGACTTCCCCTCTCCCAGATCCTGCTCCCTCCTGGTAGCCCAACCCCAACAATCTCAGTCACCATCACTCTGTCTATCCTGACTCTGGTCTCTTCCCTCCCTTCAGACATCAACAGCCTCCCAAAACCTCTGCACATAAAGGAACCAGGTACCTACTGGCCACACTGTCCCCCACGAGTGGCACCCAAGGACAGCAGGTGGGAACACGGGGCTGCCAGAGGGCTGAGGATGGGTGAAAACACAGCACTGCAACCCTTTGGCTAGAAAACAACAAAAAGAGACACTTTAGTCATAATTCAGTCCTACAAACAGGACCCAAACCCACAGTTTGGGGGGAGGAAGGGGGTGGGCAGGTCCTGTGGCAGCTGGAGACAGCTCAGCAGAGGGAAGCAGCAGAGCTGGAGCAGAAGCAGCAGCCCCTGCTGGCAGCTCAGGCAGCAGCTCCACCGAGCTGGACCCAGCCTGCAGCAGCACCACGTGCTCCTTCCCTATTCCAGACACCAGGACAACAGATGGATAGCTTCAGCAGCAACAAGGAGGGATCCAACAGGAATCAGAGAGGGCCAAAATAATGATAATAGCAAACAGCAATGATTAGGGAAGCTGATGCATATCCCAAGCAGGACATGGAACCCATGGGGAGCCTCTCTGGTGTTACAGGGGGCTTGGAGTGACAGAGGGGCTGTTTATTTATCCCAGCAGGTGCCCAATGCCCTGCTATTGGGACTTTATGTTCCAGCTGTTGCAGCCTGTGAGGAGCAACACTGCACCAGGAGGATCCGGATCATGGCAGGAGGCTCCATGTGCCTGTTTTGTAAAAATGCACCAAAAACCGCCCTGCCCTTGTAAACACAGGGCTTTAACTGCACTAAGCCCAGCGTTCTGGCCTCCAGCCTCAGCTGGGACTTGCTCCCAAAACCCTGCTATTTCTGTCCCTCTGTCGCATGCCTCCACAGGAATTACTGCAGGGGAAGGCAGCTCTTGAAAGGGTTATCTTTGAATCCAGGGCCAGCCAGGGAGCTGAACACTTGTGCTGTCCAAGGGCCTGCACAGATCTCAGGCATCAATATTTAACAAGCTCGAGTTTGAACTGCACACCAGGGGAGAGGCCAGCCCGCTCCTGCAGATGTTACCAGCAGGAGCCAGAACCAGTTTTCCCCCAAATACACCATTTTTGGGGATATATTTGGCCTGTTCCAGCTAAACCAGACATGGGGGAAAACAGAACACGAGCCACAGAGGCTGGTCAGGCTGGAAAACTCGGTGAGCTGCTCCTGCAGTGAGAAATGGGGAGATGCACCCAGGGCACTGAAGAAATGTTTTTCAAGGAATTAAATGCCCAAAAATTCCCGTGTCCCAACTCCTGCGGGTTTTGAGCACAGCAAAAGCTGCCAGCCTCAATGCATCCATCCGGCAAGCACAGGGATTGGGGATGAAGCTGGACCGTGTCCTCCAGCACCATCCCACACCCGGCCCTCCTCTTGAGCCCATCCTCGTCTCTGGCTGGGGCTGAGAGAGCTGGTGTTTGGTCTGGCTGGAGGACGCTGCAGTTAAAGGGAAGAGCCACCAAATATAACGTTAATCGGCGGGGAAAGAGCCACCGCCAGGAGCACCCTGAGGCACCGGGGGTCACCATGGCCCCGCCGCCCTCACCACTCACCCTCTGCCCGGCTTCACACCCGCCGCAGTGTCCCGCGCGCCTATTGGCTGGCGGCAAGAGAGGGCGTCTCTGCAAGCCAATCAGCACCGCTCTCATTAGACTCGACCCACCCCTCAAGCAGGAAGCGGGCGGAGACGCGAGCACCGCGGCTTCAGCGGGGAACGGGCGAGCGGGGGACGGGCCGCGGCTCTCCGCCCAGCGGGGCACCCACGCGGCTGCCCGCTGCGAGGGAGCCCTCCCGCCACCGGCGCCCCGCCCCTGGACACCCCACAGAGACTGACGGGAATTGTAGTCCTAGACCCGGCGGAGCCCGGCCCCCGCATGCCCACGCAGACTACCACTCCCGGCATGCCTCGCGGCTCGCCGCCCAATCGCGACGCGCTTTGTTGCGGGGGTGCGGCACGCGCGGAGACCCCGTTCAAGATGGCGGACGACAGTGAGACAGCAGTGAGGCGGCCACCGGCGAGGTCTCTGCGGCCGGCGGCGGAGGAGAACGACCACGAGCATTGCAGTGACTGCGAGAACGAGGCGGAGCATGGCTCCAACCGGGGGTGAGCGGCGGCCGGGACCGCGTGCCACGGCGGCGGCCGGGCCCATTGAGGCGAGGAGCGGCCGGGAAGTGAGAGGCCCCCCGCCCCTCCGGTGCGCTGATTGGTCGCTGGGCAGCATCGCGGGCAGTGATTGGTCGAGGCGCCGGTCAGTCTGGCGGGGGGGTGGTGCCGCCGGCGCCCATTCACGCCCGCTGCGGGAGCGTGTCCGAAGCTCAGCAGGGTCGGGCGCGGCCGCGGCGTGGATGGGTGACGGCTGCGGTGGTTGTGGGGCGGTCGGGACGGGGCCGCGAGTGCCTTTTTCGGGCAGAAAAAAGCCCAGTTAGCAGCTTCTCCTGGCTTTGCATTAGGGTGTGTCTCCTCACATTCCCTCTGCCCTCCCGCACAAGCCTCAGCCCATTCGTGGCATCTCCATCCCCGCGGTGACACCCAGCGTGGTTGGATGCCTGATCCCGCTTTCCGGAGCGTGTGGCATCCCCGTGCCCTGGAATAATCCCGGGCTTCTGCACACTCATCCCGTCGTTATCCTAAACACAGCCCAGGGTTTTGCAAAGCTCTGCCTACGTTGTCTCGTGGTCGGCGGAGCTCAGCCTGCAGGGGTATGGAATGGTGGAACAACAACAACAAGGCAGGGAGCGAGCACAGGCAGCGAGACAGGTCCTTATCAGTAGGGAAGAGCTGGAATACTTAACGTAGCACCTTCATTACTCACTGCCTTAATTAATACGGTGCAGAGCTGCCTCACCATGCCTGGCATTTGCGGGAGAGGCTTCATCCTCATTCCTGCTGGGGATGGGAACCTCAATGTGTGGCTTTTCAGAGATTTCCGGCAGTTTTGCACTTTGTTCTGGCTGCACCTGAACCTCACTGAGCTCTTCCTGCTCACCTCGTGCTGCTTTCCTGGCCCTGCCGAGCAGAGACCATGTGCTTGGAGAGCCCTTCTCCCTCCATCAGCAGCTTTCCATCAGCAGTATTGCCTGCCCAGGAACCAAAGCGAATAAAAGGTCACACAAGAAATATCACAGAGGCTTTTTTTATGACAGCACAGCTGCCCATTTATATTTCATTTGCCTCCCGGGTGTGGCACCGTGTCTCAGTTTAATCGGTTTAGCTGTGCTTGGGGAGATTTTTATTTTCTTTCCCTCTGACATGATTAGGTTTGTGGAAGCCAGAGCTGAGCGGAGGAGACACGGTGCTCAATCACTGCTGCTCCCCGGCCCAGCGGTTCCTCCTGCCCATTGCCAGGAAAAGGTGTGTTCTGGACCCCTCCTGGGGTCCTGGCGTGGGCATCACTGGCCACCTCAAGGAGCTGGAATACCACAAGCAGCCTGGGGAATATTCAGTAGGAAATAGTTTGGATATCTTGGGAAATAACACCAAAATCGTGGCTGGTGGGCACAGCCATAAGGAACGTGAGGCAGGGAGGCTTTGGAGCTCTCTGGCAAATCTGCTGTACCCCCAAAACCCACCGAGGACCCACCAGGGAGAGACCAAGTGATGGGAAGGAGGATGGTTTGTTTTCTTACTGGCTGCACAGTCATTAATTCTGTTGATTCCATACCATCCCATTACACGGGCTGTGGGAGTGTTTCCTGTCACCCCAGTGACACTGTCCCCAAAAACAGGGCAGGGGAAGGGCTTTGAGCTGCCAGGGTTTGTAGAGGCACACTCAGAGCCCTGCCCGTGCCAGCTTGTGCTGGGAGTCACTGATCTTGGCGCTGAGGTTTAAAACACAAAAGTATGCTTAGTGAAAGTAGTACTGCTTTCCTTTTAAGGACAGGAAAGAGGAATTGAATTTCCTCAGCCTCAGTCCTGTGTCAGCACTGGGAAGTGGCTGCACTGCTCTCTGCTGTTGCTATCCAAGCTGATTTTCCAAAGAAAATAATCCCACTTTGTTCTTTTTCTTATTTCCCTTTGTGTGGAGAGAGCTTCTACTATGTCCCTGGTGGCTGTGGAGGATTCATTCCCTAGTTCTGGAAAGGCAGGAGTGTTGCATGGGCTCAGCCTGGTGGCATTTGTCACCTCACAGGCATCGAGAGCAGTGGTGACAGCAAGAATTGGAGTGTCCCAGTCCTGTGAAATGGTTCTATTGTTGTCAAAGCCACCCAGGGAAGCTGTTCCAGGCAGGAAGAGTTTGGCAGTACCCTGTGGCTGGGTTGTCTCTGGGTGGGGTGTGAGGGGGCAGAGGGGCTTTTCCAGAGGAACAGCTCTGGGTTTGGCAATCCCTGCCTTCACTTAGCCACGGGAAGGGTTCCTGGGACAAGCACTGAGCTCCACCATGTGGGATTGTTGTAGGTGTAGGGGGCAGAGTGGTGGCATGCTGGGCTCTGGGAGCTGAGCTCTGCCATCTGGAGATCCTCCCTTCCTCCCTGCCACAGCCCCTAACGAGATTACAGAGATTACAGCCTAAGCATCATGCCTGATTAGCCCCTGGGATGGCAGAAGGATTTTCCAGCACCTAAATACAGAGCAGGGATCTACTCCTTCTCATCTGACACTTTCAGCCTCCACCAGGCTGAGGGAGCTGCCCACAACTGGAGTTGTTCCCCTTGTGCTTCCTCCCTCAGCTTTGGGAATGCAGTGGGAACACCCATATGTGGGTGCTGAGCACCAGTTTGTTACTGGGTGAGTCTGGTGTTTTCCTGCCTCTGAGAAATTGAGCTGGTGGAGCACAGTCAGTCTGAGCAGGTCTCACCCTGAACAAGCCTGGCTGCTGTCTTCAAGTGCTTCCCAAAATCTATTTTCAAGATACTCAGGTTATGGGGGTTGTTTTCTGGGCAGTGGTTGGTGCTGGAGCCTTTGCCTTCAACTCAAGGAGCCACGTGGTAACAGGAAAGGAGGAATTGGAGAGCTAAGTAATGACCCTGATGGTGGGGATGCCTTTCCCAGGAGAAGGGAAAATGTTTTCCTTAGCCAGAAAAGAGACCATGGTGATCCCCCAGGGAACTGGGAGATGTTTTACACAGTGCAGCCAAGGTGTCTTTTTCCAGCTAACTTCATCTCTCAATGCACCTCAGAATGTAAAGTGATATGGGAGGAAAAAGGCCTTAAGTGCAGCTGGGAAGGCTGTGGGCTGCTGGAATTGAGCTGGGCTGGCAGCTCACCCTTCCTGGGGGTAAAACTGCTCCAGCCCTCTTGGCTTTGTGGGTCATGCCAACGCAGTAGTTGAGATTTTGGATGGTGCTGGTGGGGTATTATAATTAATTTGGGAAGTATCTGGAGGGTGCAGCTACTCTGGAGAAAGAAGACATTTGCTTTCCTAAACAGATTTAAAATAGAAAATACCTGTAATTGTTGTTTCTCTGGGTGTAGTGAGTGGCACCTTCAGGTTTTCCAGCATTTTCCTATATGCTGGTGACTTCTCTGCCAGGTTGGTTTTCATCTCCTGGCTGGAGCAGGGCCCTTCCCCAGGCCATGCCACCTGGAATGCAAAACCTCATCCCACCTTCTGCCACCCTGATTTCTTCCAGGTCACAACAGCTTTGCTCATAAATCAGGGAGGAATTTTCTCAGCGCTTTCACCTGCGAGCCTGGCGTGGTTGGGCTGAGCTCATTAGCACCAAGCTGGGAGTTGGCAGCTCTGATTTATGAAGCAAAGTGATGCCAAAAGAGTATGAGGGGAGCATTTTGTCTGTCACAACTGACACCTGCAGCATCCCAGTGTGCAGGTGAGCTGGGAACACAGGTCTGTCCCCTTTGGAAGGGGCAACTTCCAGTGTCAGCCCTTGGGGTGCACTCAAAAATTCTTCTGGTGCTGTCAGTTTGTGGTGTTCAAATTTATAGGAAGCAGTTTGGATGTGTTTATTGCAGCTCCAAGGTGGCTTTGCTCATCCCAGGAGTTCAGTGTGGCCAGGATCTGCCCGTGCTCCTCCCCAGAGAGTTAAAAAAGCCATCACGCATTTGGCACTAAAATCAATAGTGGTGTCAGCAGCGCTGTGCTGGGATTGCTGCTGCTGTCATGTCCAAGCAGCATCTCCTGGGTGGAGGCAAAGCCCTTTCCTGGCAGTGGGAGGGAAGGTGAGATTCCCCACAGGGGTGGTTCAGCAGCACTGTGCTGAACCATCCCTGTGCTCCTTGGAGCTGCTGGTTGTCAGAGCTGTGGCTTTGCTCCTGCTCCTCTCCCTGCTCCCCTTCATTCTGTTCTGGAGAAGAGCAGGGGGGCTTCTCTTCACCCCCTTTTGTGGAGCAGCTCACCCTGCTTGTTCCCATGCCAGGAATGCTTCCCATCTCCTGGTGTTCCTGCTGATAGATGGGAATCCTTTTCCCTGGTATGTGCTGTCTGCAGTCTCTGCTGCTGTTCAGGTTTTATCCAGAGGAAAAGCTTCCCCAGCCCAGCAGCTCCATGTCCTGCAAACCATCCTTCTCTGCTCCCCAGGGCAGTGCAGCCCATCATGTTGGTTTTCTACATCCACAGGCATCTCACAGCTTCATCCCTCAAAAAATATTTCCCCATCCACTTTTCCCTAGTTTCATAACCTTCTTACTGCTCAGCCCAGGGATTGCATAGAGTGCTTGGGTTGGAAGGGACCTTGAAGATCATCCAGTTCCACCCCCCTTCCTTGGTCAGGGACACTTTCCACTTGCATTTCTTCAAGCTCTATTCTCCTCCCAGCTCCTTCTTGTTCTGGCCTTGCTGAAATAAATAGTTGGGTGCTGCTCCAACATATTTTCCAGCACGTTTCTTCTTTTTTTCCTGCTCCACCCTCTTCACCACTATCTTGTGTTTGGTAAAGACATTAAACTGCTCCAGAAATGAGCAGTGCTTTTGTGGGGAGATTCCAGGCTGGTGGCTCTGGGCAGGTCAGATCTGTGGGGTTGTCCCTGCTGTGAGAGTTGTTTTGGGTGCAAGGAAGGGCACAGCTCTGTTGTAGAGTACAAATGTATCCTGACCCCATTGGGCAGCACTGAGGGGCAGGGCAGAGCTGAGCCATGTGCTGGCACCCTCTGCCCCCCAGTTTTCTTTGCAGGAGACTCCTCATGTGCTGTCAGCTGGCAAAGATCTCCTGACTGTGTCCTCCTCCTTTTCCCCTCTCATCCCTCCACTCAGACCTGCTCCAGCCTCTCCAGGATTGAATTTCCCCCTGAACTATGACTGTCTCAGAGGCTATAGCCAGCTCCCAGCTCCCCCTGTCTTGTGCCTGTAGCCTGTCCTGTGTCAGGTCTTCCCATGCAGGATCACAAGATCATCATCACGAGATCCCATCTGCCGTGCTGGGAGCAGGCACCTCTCCTGTGTTTTGGCATCAGGATGCTGCTGGAACAAAGGCCAGGCTCAGTGAGGGATTTCACACCAGCAGCTGTTCAGGGATGCTCATGATCTGGATGCCCAGGGCTGCCCTGCATCCGTGGAAGGAGGAGCTGTGCCCTGGTATGGGCACTTCCCACCCTGCACTCCCACAGATTTGCTCCTCACTCTCAATTTTTCAGCTCCAGCATAACAATACAATAATTTTCCAATTAACAGCCTTGTCTCCCTAGAGCATCACCTCTGCAGGTGAGGTGACATTTGGCACAGTGTCCTTGGCCAGTGACCACTCTGTGGTGCCTGAACTGGCTGTGGGGCCTTATCCCTGGGGCTGAACCAGTGTTTGCTGCTGCCACATCTGTCCTTGTGCTTGGAGAAGAGGAAAAAGCCAAAGCTGGGCATCCCACCACTCCACAGGGTGGATTGGGCACGGGTGGCAGAGTGGGTGATGTGACAGTGGGGATGTGGTCACCTGCAGGGCAGGGCACAGTCCCCACTGCCCAGCAGACCTGTGGGGTGGGAGGTGTTGGTGCTGGTCCGTTTTTGGGAGCTCACAGGGAGTTCTGTGCCCTGGGGTGGGCACTTGGCTGCTCCCTCTGTGCATGGAGTAGTCCCCTTCCTGGAGACTTGGACTCAGCAGGGAGCCTGCCTTTTCTTTAGAGTGCCTCAGAAACCAAACAAATGCCCTCCCAAAAGAAAACCCCAAGGCTCCAATGATGTTTCTTGTGTTCCCCAGGGGCCTGAGTCCAGCAAATGACAGTGGAGCCAAAAAGAAGAAAAAGAAACCCAAACGGAAGAAAGAGAAAGGAGGGGGGGACCAACCCGACCAGGCTCAGGACCAGCCAGTGAAGGTGACCAGCCCCTTCCTGCAGTCCTGGCCCCCCCACAACAGCCAACCCCATCTCAAACCTCCCCAGTGTTGCTTAGCCAAGGAAGGAGTTCCCAGCCCTGGTTTTAGGCGCTTGGTTGCTAAAAAAACTTCATATTTAGAGTGATTTCCCAGCCTGGCTCCATGTGTGGGAATTCCTGTTGGTGCAGAAGGTGTTTGCAGAGCACTCTGGGGATAATGCAGTCCTTGGCTGGATATCCCAGCCAGCTCCAGGGTCAGACTGGCGCCTCAGTTATTCCTCCCAGACACCAGCTGCCTGTCGCAGGCAGGAGCTGCCACCTGCCAGCTCCCAGTCCTGCCTGCAGCAGCACGGCGGTGACATCTGCTGGTGTTGATTTTTTGCTTGATGATCACAAGAACAGCAGCTGGCGAGAGCAGGGTCTATCTTATCCCTTTGGGCTTTGCCTGATCCTCTCCAGCAGCCAGTGATTTAGGAAGCAGCATGGGACACACAGGGTTTGACCCTCCTGGCCCTCTTGTCCCCTCTGGTTCTGTGGCAGAGGACACACTTCAGCACAGGCTCTTTTCTGTCTGATGCCCAGTTCCCGTCCAAATATTTTGAATATTTTGTCCATCTGATTGTGCAGAGCTTTAAACTGGGGCTTTGCGTTTTTCAAACTAAATTCCTCAGGGATCAGAGAGGAGCTGGGATTGGGAATTCAGTGCAGAGCCACCCACCCTGAGGAAGAGGAGGATGAAAGTGTCTTTCATCTTGACTCAACCTCTCTCTGCCTTGTCCCAGTCCCTGGTGTCCAGGGGCTCCTCTGGAAGCTGCAGTTTGTGGATACAGATCCAGCTTAGGGGGAGAAGGCTGAACAGGGAGAGAGAAAAGCCACTGAAGGAATCCTGAGTGCTGGGTGTGGGTTGATCCATCTGTGTCTGCAGGATGTCAGGTGGGGAGGTTTGCTCCTGGGGTTCATAGCACCCACTCAACTGAAGCTTAAAGCATTTTCAGAAAATTCTTCCATCCCCTTTGTCCTAGGAGTACCTAGAAACCAGATCTAGGTGAGTGGCTGGTGAAAGGGTTCATCCATTCTGTCAGGATGGAGGATGGGAAGGGAGGTTCCTGCCTGCTCTCCCTTTCCTGGCAGCACCTCACAAGAGGATCAGCTCCAGGTTCCCCTAATGAGAGCCCACATACAGACCTGGTGGCTCAGCTTACTCATTTTGTCTTTCCACCCTCCTCTTCTGCCCTCAGGTGAACTCTTTACCTGCTGAGAGGATCCAGGAGATTCAAAAAGCCATTGAGCTCTTCTCTGTGGGTCAGGGCCCTGCCAAAACCATGGAGGAAGCCAGCAAGAGGAGCTACCAGTTCTGGGACACACAGCCAGTGCCCAAGTTAGGTATGTGCAGCCCCTCGATGTCCTGTGGGCCCTGTAGAGGCCTTGTGGTCCCCAGGCTGCTCCAGAAGCCCTCAGAGAAGCCTGGACATGCTGATCTGTGGCCACCAAGTGAGTCCCTGCCTGGCCTGGGCTTCAAAGGCACCAAAACCACTTCTCCACCGTTCAGCAACGTGGGCTAAGTGGATGGAGAGGGTCTGAAGAGCTGTGCAAGCACTTCAGCTGATACAGAGGGACAAGGAACCACTTCAGACATCTGATCTGCTGCCTCCTGCATTTGTGCATCCCTTAATCCAGCCCTTGCTCCTGCAGCTGGGGCTCCCCAGCCCTCTGTACCCAAGTTTCATGTGTGGTGTTGCCACATCCTATGGACTTGGAGCTGTCCAGCTCTCCCCTTCCTGGAGGCTGGAGCTTTCCAGGCAGGGATCCTTGGTGGGAAGGGGAACTCGGAGTGATTTGAGGCTGGATGTGCTGGGAGCAGCTCTGGGGAGCAGGTGCAGTGCTGAGCTGCCACATCCTTGGTCTGCTGGGCTCACATCCCTCTCTGGCACGGGCAGGAGCTGCAGCTGAGCCAGGAGAGGGGAAGCACACACACCAAAGAATCTCCAACCCAGGCTGCCATGGGCATCTAAGGATGGGGAGCCTCATGTCTTGGTCCTCTCATCCCCCTGTGAACATCCCAGTGGTGCTTTCCAGCTCTGGTCCTTGCTCCAGCCCTTCCTCTTGCTCCTGGCAGCCTGTGGCAGTGATCTGCCACTGACACCATGGCAGGAGCTCTCAGAGCAGATGTGCCAGGAGAGCTGCCTGGCTGGAAGGCACTCATTCCTGACTGGGGTGCCTGGGATAACTTTACTTGAGTCTCTCCTCATCTGCCTCCCTCAGAGCTCAGGGGAACTAGAGAGTGAGTCCAAGCCCACAGTTTATAGATTTATCCAAAACTTGTCATGGCTTCAAGTTTACTGCTCTTTAGTATTTCTCTTTATGGGTTTGTGTCCCTTTTGCTGCAGATGCAGTATTTGATTCCCATTCCATGTTGTCCACACCACTCTGAGGCCTTTTTGGGTCTCAAAAACTTTCCTGGGAGCAACAATCTCAGCTTTAAGTTGGGAAAATCACAGTGAGATGGCATGTGGTCATGTGAGACAGCAGAGCCTGGTCTTGCATTTGCCCTTTTTTCCATGGGTGCTTGACATGGGAAACATAATTTCTGCTTGGGAAAACCCTGGGGAAAGGGTGGAAGGTGTCTCCTGGGGAGTGGGAGGCACAAAGCAGCTCATTCCTCCCAACAGCAGCGTGCTGGCTGTGCCTGGCTGCTGGCCACTGTCCTGTCCCAGCCCTCCTCCTGGTCCTGGCATGCTCTGGCACACAGCATAATGGACACAGGGCTATTTAGGGCTGGATAACAGAAGTGCTGTGGGATTTTTGGGGCCAGATCTCAAAACAGTTCAACACCTGCTCAAAACAGAGAGGGTGGCCAGGGGTGAGCGTTTCTGGAAGCTGCCTGGGGTGGGTGTGATGGGGGAAGTTTTTGCTCCGGGCTTTCATCACCTCCCCATTGCTTGGAAACCTTTTCAATGCCTTTTTAAGGGAATTCCTAATTAGCACAACTTAACTTTTCTTGGCAGCACTGAAGTGATGCTGCTGGACTGACATCCCCAAGAAAGCCAGTGCTTGAGCTGACATCTCCTGGCTGAATCAGGGCCTTGAGGAGTCAGTGGTTTTACAACAAAAGTTGTGTTGTTCACTGCAGCTCTTCTTTAGGCATAGTGGGCAGAAAACTCTGACACTTGCCAAGTGGCAGTGGCCAGAGCTGGCAGGAGATCACCATCCTGTGGAAGGGCTCACAGGAAAGTGCTGGCCCAGGCTGGGATTTTGGGGATGGGGAAGGATCAGGCATCACGTGTGGAGGTGAAGGATGTAGCTGTGGCTGTGTTTGGTCACCTGATGGGCTCCAGCACTGCCCTGGAAGGAGTTTTGTTTCCCTGCCCATTGTCATGTCCTGAACTGGCTGGGTGAAGTGCCAATCCCTGTCTGCTACTGCAGGGCTGGGGGACATGAGGCACGTTGGACACCAGATTGAGGTGTTGTGGAGGCTTGGCCTCACACAGCAGAGAACTTCTTCATGGCTCCCTGCTCTGCCTTACAGGAGAAGTGGTGAACACCCACGGCCCAGTGGAGCCAGACAAGGACAATATCCGCCAGGAGCCCTACACCCTGCCCCAGGGCTTCACCTGGGATGCCCTGGACCTGGGGGACAGAGGTGTGGTGAGTACAGGCAGCTCAGCACGAGCGAGTTGGAGTGTCTTGGTTGGCAGTTCAATGCTTGGGCTGTTGGAGATGGTTTTGGGGATGGAAACACGTCCTTCAGCGCAGCAGGTGACTCTGGCTCTGTCACACCATTTCCTTGGGCTTGGATGGGTCTGACTCCACCCACTGCAGTTCCCTTTACCCATCCCAGGTTGGGCAGTTTGGCCTGGTTTTTTCAAGGGGATATAAGGATGCCTGAAGCCCAGAGTTCTCCTGTAGGAAGACCCTTTAGAGCATGACCCACCTCCCTGGGAGATGACATGGGGTTTACCTGTGTCCTGCTGCTCCCCCTGCTCTGTGTGGCACTGGTCCATGACCCCAGTGCAGGGGGATGTGCCAGGAGCAGGGACATGGTGACACGGTGCCCTGTGTGCCACACATGAAGTGTTCAGGGTCCTGGGGGCAGCTGGTGGCTGAGTAACCTCCTTAACCTCTGTGCTCTGTGCTGCTGCAGCTGAAGGAGCTCTACACGCTGCTCAACGAGAACTATGTGGAGGACGATGACAACATGTTCCGCTTCGATTACTCGCCCGAGTTCCTGCTGTGGTGAGTGGCACCAGGAGTGCAGAGCAGGGGCTGTGGGATGCTGACAAGCCTGATCTCAGTGACAGGGCTGCAGCTGCCTTTGCTTATCCCATCTCCCTTCTTCCTGAAGTGTCCCTTCCCCATCTGCCACTGTGCACAGTGTCCCAGGGACACGGTGAGAGGGGCTGTCACCCAGCCCTGCTCGTGTCTGGCTCCTTCCAGATACAGGAGCTTAAAAATGGACTTCTTTCCTCTTTGGTTTGATCTCTCAAGTGTTTGTGAAAATCCCAGTAGCTGAGGCATTCCTCAGTGTCCTGGAGCTGTGGGATGAAGGCAGCTGTCAGCAATTACCCTTGGAGTCCGTTGCAGCAGAGCTGCTGTTTCCTCAGGGTATTCCTGAATTGAGGAACAGAGATTTCCTCCTGTGTCCCTCATAAGGGCTGGCCATGGGGTGCAGGAATTGCTCTGGATCGCAGCAATCCTTGTCCCATCACTGTCACTCTCTCATTCTCTTGCCAGCAAGCAGGGCTCAGGGTGTCCCAGGGCAGGGTGGCCAGCAGGAGCAGGTACAGCAGGGATTTTGGGTGGGGGGTGACTGCTGAGGCGTGTCCCCTCCCCAGGGCACTGCGTCCCCCGGGCTGGCTGCCCCAGTGGCACTGTGGGGTCCGAGTGGTCTCCAGCAAGAAGCTGGTGGGATTTATCAGCGCAATTCCAGCCACCATCCACATCTATGACACGTGAGTGCTGCTGCATTTCTCATCCTGCCCCTTGCTGACACATGGGGCTCTGTGGGAGGGTTGATGGGGTCTGGCTACATTGTCCTTCCCAGCCCACAGCCAGACCTGCCCTCTTCAGCTCTGGAGATGGTGTGCTGCTTGGAAGGGAGGATGGGGGATATTTAAGGGTTGACAGGGAGGTTCTGGGCAGGGACATCTTGTAGTTAACCACTGAAAAGGCTGTTTTCCTCAACGAGGTAGGTTAACTTAGGAGTCTGGCTTACAGAAATCATCCAGGGCTAGATGGAGCTGTAGAATTCTAGAATGTAGAATCCATAGAATATCCTGAGCTGGAAGGGATCTCCAAGGATCATCCAGTCCAGGTCCTAGCCCTGCACAGGGGAGCCCAACAATCCACTCTGTGCCTGAGAGCATTGTCCAAACTCTCCTGGACCTCTGACAACCTTGGGGCTGTGACCATTCCCTGGGCAGGAGATTCCCTGGGCTGTGCTCAGCCACCCTCTGGGGCAAGAACCTTTCCCCAGTATGCAATCTGATACTCCCCTGACACAGATTCAGATTATTTCCCCTGGGAATCCCTGGCTAACAGCTTGAGGGAGGGTTCTCCAAACCCAGTCCCTGCCCCTTCCCTGAGGTGTTGACTCCTCATTCCCTTGAAGGGGCTTGGAGGTAGATTGCCTAGGGCGTTGGTCTGATCCTCCCAGGTCAGGACAGTCAAGCCTCATGCTCTGCATTGTTTCTTCCCCAAGAGAGAAGAAGATGGTGGAGATAAACTTCCTGTGTGTCCACAAAAAGCTGCGCTCCAAACGGGTGGCTCCGGTTCTGATCCGTGAGATCACACGGAGGGTGCATCTAGAGGGAATCTTCCAGGCTGTTTACACTGCAGGAGTGGTGCTGCCAAAGCCTGTGGGGACTTGTAGGTGAGTGTCTGTGGCTCTCCCAAAATTTCTGTCTGCAGACCTTCCCTTCCCGTGGTCCCCTCTGTGGCCAGTAGAGTGTGTGGGATTCCCCAGGACAGCAGAGAGAGATCCCAGCCCAGATTTCTCCTCCCACACTGTCCTTCCAGGATTAAGTGCAGTGGCTTTGCTAAAGCTGCTCATGTAACACAGGAGGGGAGGCTTTGGCAGCACAAGTATTTCAGAACCTCGTTTCTCTCTGTGGGGAGCTGCTGGCCTGATGTTCTCACTTGCCCTCGTGGCAGCCACGGGAACCTCGTGCCCCTTGAGCTGCCCTGGTGCCCCAGAGCGAGTCTCCCACTGCCCCAGGGTGAGTCTCCCACTGCCCCAGGGTGAGTCTCCCACTGCCCCAGGGTGAGTCTCCCACTGCCAGTGTGTTTCCACAGGTACTGGCACCGCTCCCTGAATCCTCGGAAGCTCATCGAGGTCAAGTTCTCCCACCTGAGCAGGAACATGACTATGCAACGGACCACGAAGCTTTACCGCCTGCCCGAGGTGGGTGTGAGCCAGGAGCAGAGCTCAGGAGCTGCTCCTCCCTGGGCAAGGGCAGAGGCACAGATGTCTTGGTTGAGGTCAAGTCCTCTGCCTGGAGACCCAGGGTTTGTTCCATGTAGTAAATGACTCTGTCAAGCAGTTGTGCTTTATTTAATCTTTATGTATTTTTGCCTGGGTACCTGCATTTTAAGGGCAAATTCTTGCAGTTAGAGGACCCTGTGAGCTTTTGTTTGCTGGTGAGTCATAGCCTTGTCGTCCTGGTAAAACGAGCAGGCAGATGTGACAGCCTTCATCTGTCCAAACACAGCCTCAGTGTGACCTTGGATCGGGTTAGTCCCTCATTCTTCAGTCACACTGATCAGTTCTGGCACTGCAGTTGTCCTGCTGGGGAAGTTCCCCAGCTGGAGATGGAAGAGAAAGAAACAAACTGCATTATAATTGCCACCACCTTCCCCGACCTTGTTGGCTCCTTTCTGTCAGCCAGAGCTGCCCCTTTGGGGTGGAAAGTGCTGCTTTCATGCTGGGCAGCTCCCAGCTCCTGCCTCCCACAGCCACACAGACAGCAGTTGCTGGGCTGGAGCTACTGGTTTTTGCACAGAAACTCAGCCCCAGAGCAGATCTGGGCTTGCTGAGCCATCCCAACCCTAGATTAGTAAATGAGGCCAACTGGGAATAACATTTTGTAGAGCCTGGGACATGCCTCCCTGTGCCTGCTGTGAGTGGCAACAGGAGCCTGGAGGGAAGCAGAGTTTGTGCTGTTAGTGGGTAGAGGACCACTTCCAGTGGGACCTGACCTGACCTGAGCTGGCACTTGGGGGTTTGGGACATGCTGTGCTCTCTGTGATCTTTGCCAGCGGTGTCACGGCCGATCACGTCCATCTTTGCTGGGCACGCAGGGCTGGGGGCTGAAAATGGGCTGATCTAAGCAGAGAGTGTCTGTGCTGCTCGTTGGAGAGCCCTTGGGTGATGAAAACCACTGTGCAAGCAACAGAACAACTTGTCCCACTTTCTGCAGACTCCCAAGACTCCCGGCTTGCGGCCCATGGAGCACAAGGACATCCCTGCTGTGCACAAGCTCCTGACCGAGTACCTGAGGCAGTTCCACCTGACCCCCGTGATGAGCCGAGAGGAGGTGGAGCACTGGTTTGTACCTCAGGAGAACATCATCGACACCTTCGTGGTAGAGGTGAGGGGAGGAGCAGGGTGGGAGGGGTGTTTACCTGGGCTTCTGCCTCTGCTGGAGCTGTGGCAGTGATCAGGTGTTGTGGTCTGGGTAGCTGTTAAGGTGTTTACAGGTAAAGAAGCAGGAAGGGCCTTTGCAAGGGTTTCACAGAGATGTTTATTTCAGCCACATGCATGGACAGTCCAGGGTCAGAGGGAAAGGCAAAGGCAAAAAGGGGGCACTTCGTGCTGAGGGTCTGGGTTCAAGTACCTTGGTCTTTGGGATGGGGGGAACGTCAGAGACCAGTTACCAGGGGACATGGGGGTGGGACAAGGGTGGGGTTAGGGCATGGAAGCCAATGGGGAAACAGGGTGGGAGTGACCAAAAGACTGAGGGACAGGGAGGAGACAAGGAGCCAGCCCAGGGAACAGAACAGGGGTACATTGGCATGGCAGAGCAGGGCTTGCTATGGGAGAAGCCTCTTGTGTTTCCCTAGCTAGGGAATGCCTTCTAGGGTCTCCACAACTCTCCCTTTCTTTATTAATTAAGCAGGCTTTTCTTAAGGATAAATGTTTGACTTTTAGGGTCTCCACAATCAGGGTGGAGCTCCATGCCCCTCTGGGATGGGAATTTGTTGGAGGATGGTGCCCTGGAGTCTCCCTGCAGCCATCACTCCAACTGGGAGAGCCCCTCTGAGGCTCTGGTCAGGCTTTATCCCAGCCTGACATGTTGTGATGTCACTTCTGCCTTCCAGAGTGCCCCAGGAGAGGTGACAGACTTCCTGAGCTTTTACACGCTGCCCTCCACCATCATGAACCACCCGACTCACAAGAGCCTGAAAGCTGCTTATTCCTTCTACAACGTTCACACCAAGACGCCTCTCATCGACCTCATGAGTGACGCGCTCATCCTCGCCAAGTCGGTGAGGGAGGCACCATGGGCTGCACTGTCCTGGCCTGGGCAGCTCACAGCAGCTCACCAGGAAGCTCACTGGGCAGCAGTGCAGGCTGGCCACTCTTGGGTTTGTGGGAAGGGCTTGTTCCCAGGACTGTAGAAATCCAAATCCGAAAGGATCTGCCCCCAGGAGAGGGGTGCAGGGGTACCTCGAGCCTTGCAGCTTGTGAGCTGAGCTCAGGTGTTACTCGTGTCCTACAGCAAACAGTCCTGTAGCAGTGGGATTGAGGGTGAGGACACCAAGGCTGAGAGAGCTGGGGGGTGGGAGAGCCTGATGCTGGGAATGTTTCCTCTGGTGGGGCTGCCTCAGGGTTCCCTGGGTCAGAGCCATGACTGGCCACCACCATGTCCTGGAGAGTCCCCTGCAGTGCCAGAGGGACGTGGCCAGGGACCAGGCTCTTGGGAAGCAGCTTCTCCCAAGTGACAGAATCATGGAATGGTTTGGGTTGGAAGGGACCTTAAAAGAGGACCTTGTTCCACCCCTGTCACAGGCAGGGACACCTTCCACTATCCTGGAGTGTGACCTGGCCTTAGACACTTGCAGGCAATGGGAAACCATTTTCCCTTGTCCTGTCACTCCAGGCCCTTGTCCAAAGTCCCTCTTGGAGCCCCTTTTGCTGGGATTCAAAGCAGGGCAGGAAAGGGGGCCAGGCTGCTCACAAGTGAGAGAACTCCCCAGCACAAAAGCAGGAACTGATGGCTTCATGTCTCCTTGTGCAGAAAGGATTTGATGTCTTCAATGCACTGGATCTCATGGAAAACAAAACCTTCCTGGAGAAGCTGAAGTTTGGGATCGGGGATGGGAACCTGCAGTATTACCTGTACAATTGGAAGTGTCCCAGCATGGCACCAGAGAAGGTCAGTGCTGTGGGAAGGGTTTTGTCCCAAAGCCCTGGGGACATGGGTTTGCTGTCAGCCACACCTCAGCATTGCAGCCCAGCTGGTGTCCTTGCAGTGTCACACAGGTGATGGGTGAATCCCTGTGCCATCTCCCGTGCCTGCACAGAGAATGTCCCTGGGGAAAATCCCTCCACACTCATCTTCAAAGCTAATTTTATTCCTGGACTAGTGCAGGTTCAGTTCTTCCCCTCTCACCAACCTCTTCCCTGTGAGGAAGGAGGCCAAGCACACAGGAGACAGAGAGGGCTGCAGGGTGCCAGATGTGACACCAGGGGTTGTGACAGTGGCCTGTGATCCCGCACAGGACCCGGGTGTCACTGCACAGCCCTGGGTGTCAGTGTGTCCTGCTGGGGTGGGAGGAGTGGCCACCCTGCTGTTTGAGAGGACAGACAGGCTGGAGCAGGAGCTGTGACACAAGAACTCTGCCATCACATGCAGGGGGCTGAGCCATGAGATCCCAGGATGTCATTTGTCCCCAGGGCCAGCAGCTGTTCCTCACTGAGCTGCTCCCAGAGCTGTGCTGCAGCCCCATCTGCCTGCCCTGGGCCATTCTGAGGCACCTGATTGCTGCTGTCCCTCCACACCAGAGATGTGATTCAGCACTTGTCCAGTCCACAGCCACCTTGCAGAGCATGGGCTTGAGAACCAGAACCTGCCCAGCTACATCACAGCTAATTAATCTCTTAACAGCTAATTAATGACTTGATGGCAGTCACAGGGCTTTGGCTCCCTGGTGTGAAGCCAGGTCTGTCTCTGGGCACAAGCCCTGTGCCCTAAACCAGCCTCACTTGCCTACTGAGCCTCCTAGGAAGCCCCAGGAGGTGTCAGCAATCCCTTCTTTTGCTGGGAGAGCTGGGGGGTGGGAGAGCCTGATGCTGGGAATGTTTCCTCTGGTGGGGCTGCCTCAGGGTCCCCTGGGTCAGAGCCATGACTGGCCACCACCATGTCCTGGAGAGTCCCCTGCAGTGCCAGAGGGACGTGGCCAGGGACCAGGCTCTTGGGAAGCAGCTTCTCCCAAGTGACAGAATCATGGGATGGTTTGGGTTGGAAGGGACTTTTAAAAGAGGACCTTGTTCCACCCCTGTCACAGGCAGGGATACCTTCCACTATCCTGGAGTGTGACCTGGCCTTAGACACTTGCAGGCAATGGGAAGCCATTTCCCCTTGTCCTGTCACTCCAGGCCAAAGTCCCTCTTGGAGCCCTTTTTGGCACTGGAAGGGGCTCTAAGGCCTCCCTTAAGCCTTCTCCAAGCTGAACAACCCCAACTGGTAGGAGAGGTGTTCCACCCCTCTACTCATGAGCTGAGAAACATCCTTGGCTCATGAATCAAGGCTGTCTCATAACCTGAAGGAGCTTGTCACACCCCAAACATTGGTCACCTCCCAGATCAGAGCTGGGCAGGGCCCGTGTGTCCATTCAGCCACAAACCCAGGGCTTTGCTGCTCTCAAAGATCCCAAAGCCACTGGGGAAACCCACAGAGACAGCACCGAGCCCTCCCAGCTGTGTGCACGCAGAGCTGGGAACGGAGCAGAGGACACATCCTGACCCCTATTTCCATTGCTCCCAGGTTGGATTGGTGCTGCAGTAAGGGAGCCCTTGCCAGGAGAGCGTGGAGGAGCCAGGCCTGTGGAGGTGCTGCCCTCATCCTTTCTGCCAAAGCCAGACCCACGCCAGGAGAGGGGGCCTGGAGCCGCCGCCCCCGCTGCCATCAGCTGTCTCCTTGTTTGATTTAACTGCATCTCATAGAGACATGATCAAGGGAATGTAACTGCTGAAACTAGATCATGATTGGCATATAATGGATTTAACGGGTGAATAATAAAAGTATATATTATATATATTTTAAATCTTTCCTGTTCCCAACTGCCATGAGTTGCATTTGGCTGCTGAAGGTCACCACTGAGCTGCTGGACTGGGACTTTACTCCGTGGGGACAGCTGAGGTTGATGCTGTGGCAACGTGGTGGCTGCTGGCCAAGCCCTCCTGCCTGCCCCGAGGGTTCATCAGGCTCTGCCCTGCTCGGCTCTTTGTCCCCGGTTTGCTCCTGACTCCGTTCAGCAGGGCCCCTCCCCGCGGGCTCGGGAGCACGGCGAGATTCCTTTCAAAGGGCTATTTGTGCAAGCGCTGCCTTGTCCCACCTCCTGCCCGGCCACGGAGACTCCACCCTTCCTGCTTGATGCTGAACAGAGGGGCAACGCCCGAAGATCCAGGGGGATTCAGCTCCAGAGCGTGTCCAGCACAGCGTGCTCTGCTCAGACTGCTGGGGCTCCTTCCCCTCAGCCTGTGGGCACCGGGGGATGCTCCACTGCCACTGCCACGCCTGCAGCCTCTCTGCTCAGCTGCTTTTCTCTGGAAGCGTGGGAATATGGACACCTGCCATTGGCATCACCCCGGGGCTGCAGCCTCCCCAGCCCCCGGTGCCTCCAGCACAGCTCCCTCGTGCTGTGGGATCTGCCGAGAGAAAGGAAATGTTTCCATGGAAAGCCTTCATCCCATCGAGATCTGGGAAAGGAGTGCCCGGACAGCCTCCTGCCATGTCATGAACCTTGTCCACCCAGAGCTCCGAGATGCTCCTGCCTGCCCAGCCAAAGGTTTCCAAAGCTGCACACCAAGGCCAAGACCCCATCTATGCACTCTCATGCCTCCCTGTCCCTGCGTGTCCCTGTCACACCCCGTGGCACCACGGGCCCTGAGAACCTGTGCCCATCCCAGCCTGGACCTGTGGGGCCTCAGTGGGAGCCAGGAGCCCATCACATCCCCCTGGCAGTGCCATCACGTCCCCCCTGCTCGGGGTCCTGTGTCACCTATGCAAGTACCTCTGTGTCCCCTCCTGTGTCCCTGCTGTCCTGGGCTAGGGGAGGCTGGATGTGGGTGGGGACACCCCATGGGACCCTCCCCCTGGCCCCCTGGCAGGTTTGAGGCTGCTTCAATGAATTCCCCCAGCTTCCCTGGGTGCAGTACCCATGGGTGCTTGGCAGCCCCCCAGGGCACCGCTGATTTGGGGGTGGGCTCAGCCCTGATCCACCCACAATGGGCCCCGGGGGGTGACAGGGACACTGGGACAGGCTCTGTTAAAATAAAACCTTTATTCGACTGGCTTGATCCAGGGATGTCAATCTGTGACTGTCACTTGTGCCAGAGCAGAGGTTGGGAATGTGTCCCCACCTGGGCACAGTGGAGTGTGTGGTGGCAGGGTCCCCTCAGGGACTCCAGGGTGATGGTACTGTCCTTGCACCCCAAGAGAGGGGCTGGGACAAGCGTGGCCAGGACTGGTGAGATTTGGTGGCTGCTGTCACCCATGTCACCCCCGTGGGGCTGTGCTGGGCTGTTGCTGCGGGGGTTGTCACAGCATCTCTGTCCCCTCAAGGAGGGGAGGAGCAGGTTGGGTGGCACTGGGGAACAGGGACCCCTTTGGGTCCTCCCAGCCCTGCTGTCACCACAAAGAGGTGAGCAGTGTCCTCAGACTGGCCCCACACAGGGTGTGCACCCACGGAGGAGCCTGTTGCCCCCCACACGGAGACACGCGGGGACACAAGGACGCCTGTCGCTCCTGAGGAGCCTCACAGGCTCTTGCAGCGAACGTGCACGAAGAGCGTGGCGGGGGACAGCGCCGCCCCGTCCCTGGAGAGCAGGTGGATGTGGCGGTAGCCTGGGGACAGACGGGGCTCAGCGGGTGCCGGGGCTGTCCCCATGCCCGCAGGGCAGCGGGGCGGCCCCCGCACCCACCTTGGCGCATGCTGGGCAGGGGCAGCGTGAACTGCCCCACGAAGTCGTTGCAGGAGGTGCTGTCGTAATCCTCCACCACGAACCGCACCAGCGCCAGCTCGGGCACCCGCACCTGGAACCGCAGCGTCTCCTCCCAGCGCGGGTTGAAACCTGCGGCACCGCCAGGGCTGGGTGTGGCCACCGGGGCCACCGGGGCCACCCAGTGCCCCGCAGGGACCAGCAGGGACCCCCGTGCACCGCCCTGCCCCGGCTGAGCTGCCGTCCTGCCCTGGGGAATGGGGGACTGGGGCAGGCTGGGGTAGTGGGGGTGATGCTGGGGGTCACAATGGGGTGTACTGGGGAAAAGGGGTCATACTGGAGCTGTAGTGGGATATACTGGGGAATGGGGGTCATACTGGGGCTGTAATGGAGTATACTGGAGAATGTGGGTCATACTGGGGCTGTGGTGGAGTATACTGGGGAATGGGGGTCATTCTGGGGGAATGCGGGTCATACTGGGGCTGTGGTGGAGTATACTGGGAAAAGGGGGCCATACTGGTACTGGACTGGGCTATACTGGGAGAATGGGGGTGTACAGTGACTGGTGGAGTATACTGGAGAAATGGGATCATACTGGAACTCTGATGGGATATACTGGAGAAATGGAGTTTATATTGGAGCTGGGCAGGACCATACTGGGAGAATGGGGGTAACACTGGGGCAGTGGTGGTGTATACTGGGGGAATGGGAGTCATACTGGGGCTGTGGATACTGGGGAGAATGGGCATCACACTGGGCTTGGGCTGGGTGTACTGGAGGCCATAAGGGAGCAGCACTGGGAAGAACTGGGACATGATGGACCTTGCCACTAGTGGGGTTCTGGCTGTGCTGGGGAGGGGACATCGTGGTGCACAGAGGGCACTGGGATGTCCAGGGCACTGGTTCAACTGGCAGTGAGTGCTGGGGTGTGGGTACCCAAGGCACTGTCTCTCACAGGGATCAGGGTGCCCCTGGCATCAAGGTGCCCTGGGGTGTCCTGGGGGACCCTGGGGTCAGGGTGTCCTGGAGATCAGGTTCCTGGGGCGTCTGCAGGGATCAGGGTGCTCCAAGGGGCCCTGGAGAACAGGCTGTCCTTGGGCATTCCGGGGATTCGGGGGGTAATAGGGCTGTGAGAGGTACTAGGTAATTGTCCCTGGGGGTTGGGGTGCCCTGGAGCGTCCCCATGGCTCCAGGTGCCCAGGGATGTCCCTGGGGGTGCCCAGGTGCCAGCACTCACCGTTGTTGAGCTTGTGGTGGGTTTGTTGCTTGGCGCAGTCGGCCGGGATCCCGTGGATCTCCACGCGCACGAAGGGATCCACGATGGAGCTGCCCTTGTCCCTGTTCAGCTTGGGCAGCTGCTGTGCTGTGATCACCTGTGGCACAGGGAGTGGGGACCAGGGCACAGGGACCACCAGGGGCCCAGGGGAACGTGGAGATGGGGAAAGGACTGCTGCCCCAGGAGAAGGGACATGGGTGGCACTTGGCTGAGGCTGAGGACACGGTGAAAAGGAGGGAGGGAGGTGGCTGATGCCACCCAGTGGCTGACACCAGCTGGGCTTGGGGACAGGGTTGGTGTCCCCAGAAGGAAGCAGATAGCGCCCAGCCAGGAGTGAGGATGGGGTGAAGAGGAGGGAGGTGGTTGGTACCACCCAGGAGAAGGAACATATGGCATATGGCTGGGTCCCCAGGAGAAGGGATGTGGGTGGCACTTGGCTGGGACTGGGGACGGGGGGGGAGGAGGGATGTGGCTGATGCCATCTCAGGGAAGGGACATGGCTGATACCAGAGGGGGTATGGGAGAGATGGGGTGGTACCCAAACAAATATAAGGGACAGGTCAGTGTCCCCTGTAAAAGAAGAGGTTGATGACACCCAGGAGAAGGAGTGTGAGTGACACCTGGCTGGACACGGGGTTGGCATCACCCTGAGGGGATACGGGCGGCACCTGGCTGGGAGCAGGGTTGGTGGCACCAGTGAAAAGATGCAGATAGCTCCTGGCCAGGCACTGGTGTGGGGTGTGACCCAGCAGGGACGGGGGTGGCACCCAGGCGGTTCTGGGGGCGGGCTCAGGGGTGTCCTCACCCTGACGTGCAGCGCCAGGCGCCGGGGCGCGTCCCCGGGGGCGCTGCGCAGGCACGGGGGTTTCAGCACGTATCCGCAGCCCCCGTTGGGCAGGAAGCGCCCCGCGTTCAGGTCCATCTCCAGCCCCGGTGTCTGGAAGTTCAGCGCCACTGTGGGGACACAGGACGGGTGTCAGGGTGGGGGACAGCTCCAGGGGCGGGTGCCAGGTCTAGGGGGGCCTGGGGGTCTCACCCAGCTGGCAGCCAGCGTTCCACATCTCCTGGGGGTTGTAGTTGGCAGAGTTCATCTTGAGCCCCAGCGGGTACACGCGGCTCAGCTGGTGGGTGTGGTACCGGATCAGCGCCGGGCCTGGGGGGGACACGGCTCAGGGGGACACTGCAGCCTCGAGGGTCCCAACAGCGGGTGAGGGACCCAGGGACACGGACAGAGCCCGCCCAGCTGGGCCTGAAATGTGAGCCAGGCCCTGAAAGCAGACCTTGGGGTTCAGACCCCAACCCTGGACCTTGACCTTGGACCCTGGACCCCGGACCCCAAACCGCTGACCCTGGATCCTGATCTTGACCCCACACTTTGACTTTAGACCCCTGACCCTGGACCTTGACCATGGAACTCAGACCCTGACCCCAGATCTTGATTCCTGAACTTCAGACTCCAAACCAAAACCCCCAAGTGTATGCCCTGACCCAGATCCTAATCCTTGACCCCAGACATGGACCCTGGCCCCAGACACTGACCCTGCACCCCAGACCCTGAACACTGACTCAGGTCTTAATCTCAGGCCCTGACCTCAGATTCTGACAGTGATCCCCAGCCCCTGCCCTTGGCCCCACACCTCAGTCCCTGGACTCTGTCCCAGACCTTATTGCCAGCCCCAGGCCCTGGACCCAGATGCCACATCCTAACCCCTGATCCCAGACCTTGATCCTGATGGTGTGACCCCAGCCCTGGCCTCTGGCCCCAGGCCCTGCCAGCAGACCCCAGTCTCACCCATCCAGGGCAGCCTGGGTGAGGCCACTGTGACCCTGACCACCACCCATGGAGCCACCCTAGAGACAGAGCCCAACGTTCCCAGCCCATCCTGCATCCCAGTGACTCAGGAGTATGGACCCACCTGTCCCCATGCCTGTCCCCATGCCTGTCCCCATCTGGTGGCCCTCACCTGCCTCCCTGATGAGTTTCCGTGCCTTCCTCTCGCTGAAGGAGGACATGTGGCAGGGCTGGGGGTGGCGCAGGGCCTGGGCCAGCCCGGGGAAGGGGACAGCCTGGCAGTACAGCACCAGGGCCGACAGCTCTGGGGACACCTGCGCCGCGTCCTTGGCCTGCGGGAGCCACCCTGGTGTCAGGGACAACCTGGCCCCGGTGGCCACCTGCCAGCCCAGGGGTCTACAGCCCCCCTCCCCTGCCAGTGCTGAGTGCTGAGACCCCCAAGCCATGGAGACCCTCAAAGCAGTGGGGACCCTGATGCAGTGGAGACCCCGATGCAGTGGAGACCCCAAGGTGGTGCAGAACCTGAGGCAATGGAGTGATGGACCAGGGGCTGATGGGGAACCCAAACAGGCTGAGAACCTGAAGTCATGGAGAGCCCAAGGGAATGGACAAGATGATAGAATACTTGAGGTGACAGAGACCCCAGAGTGACACAGATCCCAACAGGTCACCCTGGATGTGATGGAGAACTTGGGGTGACAGAGAAATCAAAGCACCAAACCCCAGAAACAGACCACCAAGCCCAACAGAAAGAGGGAGGCACAGCGGAGGGGTCCCCAAGCTCAGTCCCCTCTTCCAGGCAGTGACAGCCACCCACTGCCCCCACAGCACCCGCCCTGTCAGCCCTCCCAGCTCCATCCCATGACCCACCTGCAGAGGTTTGATCTCCTGGAGAGACTGCAGCGACTGAAACAGGAGAGAGCAGGGACAGTGCCAGCGTGCCATGGTCCCCTGGCACCACCAGGATGCTCTGACCCATCAGGACCACCAGGATGCTGTGGTCCCCCAGAACCACATCCCTGGGCAAGTCTCTTACCCGCCGGGGGCTTCTCTCCTGCACCTTCTCCTCCTCTTCATCTTCCTCCTCTTCCTCTTCCTCCTCCTCGGGGTCCAGAAGGGAGGTGACACCCCGGGGCTCCTGCCACAGCTCTGGCAGCTTCTTGCCCTTCACCAGGATCTTTTCTTTCAGCTGCTACAGGAGGCAGGTCCGAGCTCAGGGCTCGGAGGGGACACGGGGACACTGCAGTGGGCACACAGGTGGCCTTACCTCTGGTGAGGGGAGATGCTGAGGGTCCTGCCCCTGCAGGGGCTGTGTCAGCAGCCTGTCCCCCAGGATGGCCTTCATGTGCCGGGCCATGGTGGCCTGCTGCTCCAGCCCGCAGTGGTTCTCCAGGGACAGGATGACAGGGTAGGGGGATTTCTGGGCATGGGGATGGGCAGAGCTCAGCACCTGGCACCCGGCACCGGGCACGGGCACCCAGCACTGGGCACACGGCACCCAGCACCCCATACCTGGCACCCAGCACCCTACATCCGGCACCCAGCACCCCACACCCAGCACCCCACACCCAGCACCCCACACCCAGCACCTAGCACCCAGCACCCAGCACCTGGCACCAGGCACGGGCACCCAGCACTGGGCACACAGCACCCAGCACCCCATACCTGGCACCCAGTACCCCATACCCAGCACCTGGCACCCCATACCTGGCACCCAGCACCCCACACCCAGCACCTGGCACCCAGCACCTGGCAGCCGGCACCGGGCACAGGCACTCAGCACCAGGCACGGGCACCCAGCACTGGGCACACGGCACCCAGCACCCCATACCCAGTACCTGGCACCCCATACTTGGCACCTGGCACCCGGCACCAGGCACGGGCACTCGGCACCTGGCACACGGCACCCAGCACCCCATACCCAGCACCCAGCACCCTACATCCAGCACCCAGCACCTGGCACCCGGCACCAGGCACGGGCACTTGGCACCTGGCACTGGGCATGTAGCACCCAGCACCCAGCATCCAACACCCAGCACCAAGCATCCCACACCCTGCACTCAGCACCTCATACCCAGCACCCAGCACCAAGCACCTGGCACCTGGCACCAGGCATGGGCACTTGGCACTGGGCACACGGCACCCAGCACCCCACACCCCACACCTGGCACTCAGCACCCTGCACCTGGCACCCCGCACCCCACACTCTACACCCGGCACCCAGCACCCTGCGCCCCACACCCAGCACCACACACCTGGCACCGAGCACTCAGGACCCCACACCTGGCACCCTGCACCCGGCACCCCACACCTGGCACCCCACACCCCACACCCAGCACTCAGCACCCCCCAGGGCTGCCGGCCCCCTCACCTCGAAGGCGGAGTCGCGGATGCTCTCGATGACGTCACGGAAGAGGATTTTGGAGGTGAGCGTGTGGCCGTGGTACACGACAGGTTCCCCGTCCGAGCCCTCCCAGCAGTCCAGCTCCACACAGCGGCACCCTGCCCTCAGCGCCCTGCCACCAACCACACGGGCACCACATGTGACCCTGATGTGTCCCTGATGTGTCCCTGATGTGTCCCTGTCCCCCCCGAGCCACGGCAGCTCCGGGGCTCCTGGGGCGGGGACTCGCACCTGACATAGGCTTCGGTGCTGCTGCTGCCGCCGATCTGGTTGCGGGTCAGGTAGGTGTTGTGGGAGGAGGAGATGAAGTAGTGGCTCAGGGGCTGGCTCATGTCCTGGTGCACCTTGGTGTGCTCCTTGTTGAAGATGTCACCGGCAGCTGACAGCAGGTACATCATGAAGCCATCCAGCATCATCAGGTCCTGCTGCTTGGCTGCAGGACACGGTGGCAGGTGTCACAGAGGGCTGGCATGGTGCTGGCAGGGTGGCATCCTGGGGACCTTCCCCACTTGGAGGTCCCAGCGGTGCCATGTTCACCCCTGACCTGGCACGGTGGCACCCAGGGGACCTGTAACTTCTCTCGAGTGTCCCACCTCCATCCTGGTGTCACTCATCCTGCTGGTGCCACATTCACTCTGGATGTGGCATGGTGACACCCATAAGGCATAGAGGTTCCCTGTTCCCACCCTGATGCCCTCTGTGATCCCAATGCCATGCCACCCCAGACCTGGCACTGTGGCACCCAGGGGAGGTCCCCTTTGTGTTCCATCTCCCATCTGATGTCCCTCATCCTCCTAGTGCCACATCTACCCTAAGGGTACTATTGTGACATGGAGGTCCTTCATAAACACCACGATGTCCCCTGTCCTCCTAGTGCTGTGTTCACCCTGCACCTGCCATGGTGGGACCTGAGGAAGACAGAAGTCCCTCAGCAGTGTCACATTCACCAGAGCTGGCATGAGATGTGGAAGTGCACCTGCTGTCCATCCCCACCTTCACATCCCCTGTCCCCACAGCATCACATCCTCCAGGTACCAGCCAGGCCATGAGTTGGATGGCTGACACTGGGAATGGACACCAGGACAGCAATAGAAGAAGGACCCCATACCCGTTTGGGGGGTGATGGCACCAGCCAGAGCCCCGTCCCTACACCCATGCCCTCCCGTGGCAGCGCCCACCCCATCGCCCACAGCCCAGCCCTACCCGTCTCGTTGAGCTCATAGGTGCGGATGATGGCGCGGGCGTGGCGCAGGCTGCAGTCCTCGCCCTGGTCCCGCAGGAAATCCCGCAGCTCCTCGGCCGACAGCACCCGGTCCTCGCCCGAGTAGCGCCCGAAGAGCTCCTCCAGCTCCGGCCGCCGCAGCAGCCGCCGGCAGAACTCCTCCAGCTCCCGGCCCTCCAGCCGCTCGTTGCCCGAGTGGTCACACTCCTGATGGGACCAGCCCAGCCTCAGACACTGTCCCCTCCCTGTGGGCACGGCTACAGCCACCCCCGCCGTGCTCTGCTGTCCCCTGGAGCTGGCAGTGTGCGTGGGATGAGTTTGGGGGGCTCAGATCTGTCCCCTCCCTGTGTGCACGGCTACAGCCACCCCCTGCCGTGCTCTGCTGTGCCCTGGAGCTGGCAGTGTGCGTGGGATGAGTTTGGGGGGCTCAGATCTCTCCCCTCTGTTCTCCCATCCAGAGCCCTCTGGCCCTCCCCTCTGGGATAGAGCAGAGCTCTGTGCCTCAGTTTCCCTAGGTGAAAAGGGACCTTGGGAGATACCCAGAGGGACAGCTCTCCACAGGGGAGAAATGTCCCACCTTGGGGACACACAGAACAGCGGCTGGGACAGCTCACCCCACCTCACCCCTCTCCCCCATGTGCTCCTGGTGGGACCCAGCAGCTGGTGGCAGTGGGTGGCTTTGGTGTGAGGAGTTTGGAGGAAGGCAGAGAAGGAGCCAGCAACGCAGGGCGGGTACCTTGAAGAGCTTGGAGGCGTAGACATCGTCCATGTCGATGTTGAGCATCCTCAGCATGCTCTTCACCTCCCGGAAGGACATCTTGTTGTCCCTGTTCCTGTCTGCCCGCTGCAGGACCCCGTGGATCCAGCTGCACCGAGGTAAGGAAACCACCCAGCATCACCCGCAGCCATCCCCACTCTGTCCCCAAGCCCCCAGAACTCCCCCAAAGGATACTGGTCGAGCTTCTCCATCTGGCTCATGGCCTGCAGCCTCCCCATCAGCTTGGCGAGCCCCTGCACCCAGTGCCGGGCGTCCTCCTCGCTGCGGGCGGCCAGGTCGAGGTTCTTGCGGCGGCCCTTGAAGGCGAGGGTGAAGCAGCGGCGCTCGGGGAAGGCGGCTCCGTGCTTGCGCAGCCCCTCCGACTGGCGGCCCTGGCGCACGGCCTCGATGTGCGCCACCGAGACTGCGGGGACACGCGGGGAGGGGGGGACGATGGGCGCGTCCCTCGCCGGGTCACCCACCCCCGAGCACCCTACGGGACGCCCCGGCTGCTGCGGGAACCCCCGGGACACGGCTGGGCTCCGGCTCAGCCCGCTAATCCCCGGCGAGACAGAGCCGTGCCGCTGTCCCTGCGGCGGTGGGGACGGGGACAAGCAGGGGATGGAGCCGCCTGGCAGCGGTGCCAGCTCCAGGCACCCATCCCAGATGAGAGGGTGGGAAGAGACGGGTGACGCCGGGGAGGGGGACAGTCTGCCTGGGATGGAGACAGGACCTTGTGCTGAGCCCAGGGGAGTGGGGCAGGGTGGGGGCTCTTACAGCTCCGCGTGGGGTGTACTGGGAGGCACTGGGAAGTGTTGGAAGGCTCTGGGAGCCACTACGTGAAGAGGGTTGGAGTTCAGGTATTGGGTGGGGGTCCATATTCTGGATTGGATTCATATCTCGGGTGAGGGTCTGGATCCCAGGCTTGGGGTCTGGGTGCTGGGTGGGAGTCTGGGTCATGGATTGGGGTCTGGGTGATGCGGTTGTCTGGGTCCTGGGTGGGGATCAGGGGTCCAGGTCACAGGTGGGGATCCAGGAAGGGATCTGGGTCACAGGTGGAGGTCTCGGTGGGTCTGGATTGTGGAGTTCCATATCCCAGGATTGGGTCTGGTTCTCACTGTGGGATTTGAGTCCTGGGTTGGGGTCTGGAACTCAGGTGGGGTCTGGGTTCTGAGTGGGGATCCAGGTCTTGGGTGGGGGTCTGGGAACTGGGATGTGGTTGGGGTCTAGGGTGGGGCTCCAGGTGGAGCTCTGCATGCTGGGAATGGATCTGGGTCCTGGGTGGGGTCTGGGTCCTGGATTAGGGTCTGGGTCCCAGGTGGGGGTCCTGGATTGGGTCTGGGTATCACATGGTGTCTGGATTCTGTGTGGGAGCCCAGGTTCAAGGCTGTGGACTAGGTCCTGGATGGGGATCAGGGTCCCTGGTGGGGGTCTAGGGGTGGAGTTGGGGCACTGCCGGGTCCTGCCCCTCCCTGCAGCTCGTGGCAGTGCAGGATGTGTCTCCGTGTCCCCGAGCCCCCGGGGACAGCCCAGCACTCACAGCTCCGGGGGGAGCGGGCGCGCCCGAAGCGTCCCTCGAAGCAGACGGTGAGCCCGTCCTCCTGCAGGCGGAACAGCCGCTCCCTGCCGCCCCCCTTGGCCTTCACCTTCCACAGCAGCGACCCCTGGAGCATCCTCTGCACATCCTCATCCTCCGTCAGCCCTGCGGGGACAGCCCTGGGCTGCCGGGGGTCTGGGGGCACTGGGGCTCTAAGGGTGAGCTGGGGGATGGGCTGGGAGCGGGGAATTAGTGCACATCTGCGTGCACATCTGCATCCAATGGGATGGCATGGCACAAATGGGACAGGACAGACCTGTTGGGATGGGATGGGATGGGATGGGATGGGATGGGATGGGCCAGACACAATGGGACCGAACAGCACCATGGCGTGGGACAGGATGGAGAGATGGGACGGGACAGGGTGGAGAGGAGAGGCTGATGGGGTGGGACATGAATGACACACTGTGACAATGCAGATGAGACAAGATGGGACAAGTTGGGGCAAGCAGGATTGGACATGAAGGGTTGGGGCAGAATGGACAGGATGGGACAGAGTGAGCAGGACAAACATGACAGGACAGGATGGGACAGGGCAGGCAGGGACAAGATGGGGCAGATGGTATGGGACAGAGTAGATGGGATGGGGTGGGATGGCATGGCATGGCATGGCATGGCATGGCATGGCATGGCATGGCATGGGACACCATAGGACAGGGCAGACAGGGCAGGATGGGATGTGATGGGACAGACAGGATAGGACAGGAATGGGTTGCAAGGGGACAGGACAAGCAGGAGAGGACAGACAGGCCAAGCCACTGCCCTTGGGCCTCTTTGGAGCACAGTGTGGCTGTTCAGAGGGGACAGGACACAGCAGTGACACAGCCCAGCTGCTAAATCCCAGCAAAGCTGCCTGGATCCTGCATGAAGAGTGCCAGGACAGTGCCAGCAGCGGGGCTCAGGCTGGGAACAATGCCGGGGTGGACTCGGGGGAATTGTGGGCCCACGCCTCAGCCAGGACTTTTCCATCTATTCACGGAGTGGTTATTTCCTCCCTTTTTTATTTTGGCAGCCATTCCCAATGTCCCCAGTGGCCATGTCCTGCTCTGGATGGAGATTCCACTCCTGGGCTGGATAAGGGTGGTTTTGGGGCTCCCAGGGACATCCTGAGCCAGCCATGGCCTTGGGGATACAGCCACCAGCACCTCCTGCATGGTCACATCCTGCCCAAGGTGCAGGATGGAGGGCAGGTATGGACTCATGGCTGCACGAGCATAGGCATGCAGGGATCTATGGACACATGGGTTCAGGTCCATGGGCACATGGAGTGTCAGATCCGTGGGCACAGGTGTGTGGATGCACGGGCACCTGGGTGCATTGTGCACATGGATGCACAGGGACACCTGCATGCATGGATAGAGAGATGCAGGGGTACAGAGATGCAGGGATGCGTGGATACACGGATCTGTGGTGCAAGGACAGACAAACACACAGATGTTCAGGTAGATGCATGCACAGGTGCAGGGATGCATGGATACAGGCACACATGGATGCATGGATGGATTCTCGGTCATGTGGAGTCACAGGTGCACGTGGACACAGGGATGCACTGGTGCACGGGTGCATGGAGACCTGGGTGCAGCAATGCATGGGTACAGGTGCATGGATGCACTGCTGCCAGGACACACAGACACGTGGGCACGAGGGTGCACAAGCATCAGGATGCACAGACAGTCAGACACATGCTGATCCACAGGGGTGGGTGCTCCAAGACACAGCCAAGGGGATGCACAGACAGACAGGAGCAGGGCCAGGTGCACACATGGGTGTGTGGATATAGAGGTACAGGGCCAGATGGATGCAAGGACACACAGACACACGGACATGGACACACGGAGCTGCAGCAGCTCCAGGCACACGGCCCCGTGTCCAAAGCTGTGGGCACAAGAAGAGACCTGGCCCTTCCCACTGCTCCCACTCCAGACCGGCCCAGCCACTCCCCGGGACACATCTTGACCTTGCCAGGCACCCCCTGCCCCTGTCTGGACTAGTGAACCCTGTGTGCCCATGGGCGGCACCCTGGGTGGGGAAACTGAGGCAGGGTGTTGGGGAGGGTACCAGGGAGTGGGACCTGAGCCCTGGGGACAATAAATACCCTGAGCAAGGGGGCTTCTGTCACCTGTGGTGTGGCCAAACCCTAACCCCGCTGTCCCAACACGTCTGGGGCAATGCAGCTATTTTGGGGTGGCCTTGGGGACCCCTCCCATCCCGGGGGACCCTTCCCTGTGTGGGGGAACCCATAGACCTGGGGGACCCTCCTTACCACGGGGACTCTTCTGTCCCTGGGGGCCCATCTCAGCCATGGGGGTCCCCACCCTGCCATGGGCACCTATTCGGCTCCCCACCCATTTCGGGGACCCTCTCAGCCGCGGAGATCCCTCCCGGACCCCTCTGGCACAGCCCTGATGGAGTTTCTACCCGATTCTCCCTGCACTCACCCATCTTCTTCAGGGCTCTCCCGGGCCGGCGAGAGCCACCGGCACCGTCAGACGGGGCGCGGAGCTGCTCGGCGGGACGCGCCTTCCTGCCGCAGATCATGACGCGGGACCCCCGGTACCGCGGTGCCGCCGGTGCCCCCGGTGCCCCGGGCAGTTGTGCTGCTCGCGGTGCCCCCGGTGCCCCGGACAGTTGTGCTGCTCGCGGTGCCCCCGGTGCCCCGGGCAGTTGTGCTGCTCGCGGTGCTCCCGGTGCCCCCGGCCGGTGGAACCGGGCTGGGCGGTGGCGGAGCTCGGGGCTGGGGCCGGACCGGGGCTGGGCGGCGGGGCCGTGACCGGGGCGGCCGCGGGGAGGGAGCGGGAGGAGCCACCGCAGCCCGGAGCTGTTTAACCGTTTGTGCCGGCCCGGGGTGGGACCGCGCCGGGCTCGTTCTGCACCGGGGCTGCTTCAGCACCGGGAACGGGCCGGGGTCCCCAGTGCACCCAGCTGCTCGTTCCGTGCAGCGGGTCCCGCTCTGTGCCAAGGGCCGGCCCGTCCTGTCCCGGGACAGAGCCGGAGTCCCCACGGCCCCCCGGGTCCGCCTGCACCCAAGCGGCCCAAGGGACACACTGGTCACACCAGGGAATCCCACTCTGCCCGGGGGACACGGTCAGTGGGGACCCAGGGCACCCCCTTTGTCACCACACCTGGGGGAACCAGTCCTGTCCCCAGCTCACGGGCTGGGTGGCACCAGGCGGGTGCTGGGACCTCCAGGTGACCGTCCCCACTGGTGGGACAGCCAGGGAGGGGCAGCAGCGTGAGCTGGGGAGTGCCAGTCCCAGAGCCCCACGTGTGTGTCTGTGTGTGTGTGTGCAGCCATGTACACACAGACCTCACAATCGTTTAGGGTGGGAAAGACCCCCAGGATCATCGAGTCCAGGCTGTGCCCGACCCCCACCTTGTCACCAGCCCAGAGACTGAGTGCCAGGTCCAGCTGTTCTTGGGCACCTCCAGGGATGGGCACTCCAAACCTCCCTGGGCAGATTCTTCCAAGGCCTGAGCACCCTTTCCATGGGGAAATTCCTCCTGATGTCTGACCTGAGCCTCCCCTGGCACACCTTGAGGCCATTTCCTCTTGCTCTGCCCCAGTTGCTGTTTTCCCACAGCCACTACTGAGGGTGGGTGGGGCAGGAAGGGATGGGTGACTGCAGGCTTCTTCCAAAAATCCAGAGTGTCCAGGGGAGCAGGGAGGCCATCCCAGGCCTGGCTGGGCTGTGGGCACCAGGAGCTACAGGACAGGAAGAGGAGGTGACTTTCCTCAGTGCCAGATCTGCAGGGGTGCTGCCAGCCCTGGGTGGGGCAGCTGGGCATGCAGGAGTGAGAGCAGACTGGAGCAACATCTGGGCACCTTGAGTGATATCTGAGTGTCCTGGGGTGACATCTGGACACCTAGGGCAGCATCTGGTTACCTTGGGGGATATTGGAATATACTGAGAGAACATTGGAGCATCCATGGCAACATCTGGGCATCTTGGGTGATATCTGTGTGTCCTGAGCAACATCTGGGCACCCAGAGCAACAAATGGGCACTCCTGGAACAACCTCTGGTTATTCCAGAGAAACGTCTGTGCATGCAGGGAGACATCTGGACAGCATCTGAGCAGCCTGGGACAGTATTTTGGTGCTGTAGTTCAAGACCTGGGCAACTCCTGCAACATCTGGACAGCTGGGGACACATCTGTGCAGTCCCTGGGCTGGATTTGTGGGGGACAAAGCTCTTCTTGAATACTTTGGGGAAGGAGTGACACCAGAGTCACCCCAAAAATGCACTTGCAACTCACATATCAAGGCTCTGCTCCAAGGTCTCTTCCTCCCATTGAAACTGCATTCCCAGGAATTCAGTAACAGATGCCTCGGCGCTGTGGGATGACCAGGATAAACACCTCTGGCTGCAAAATCCACAGCACCAACAAATCCCCGTGCGGTTCCTCCTCTCCCGCGGCGTTGCTATTTTCTCCCGCCCGCCAGCGGGTTGGACGGGATCCCATGGAAAGCTGCAGCTCGCATTCCCGGCCGCTTATAGCACAGCACGTGTGCCGTGAATCAGCGCCCGGGATCCGGGGCTGGCTCTGCCTGTCGCTGTTCCGAGCAGGAATCCTGAGTCAGAGCTTGGAAATGGCCGCAGGTTTTAAAGGCTTTGCTACTTTTATTTAATATATTTGTTAATTTTTTCATTTTGTTTGTCTTTAATTGGCAAAGGAAGTGTTGCCCCAAGCAATGTGGATGAGATTTAGAAGGGTT
>JAODHX010001259.1:27367-37819 GCA_027576295.1 Cossypha polioptera | reverse complement strand
GGACTTGGCAAATTGTCTAGAGACTCACCTCGTCCAGCGATCCCACCGACCACCACTGCTTACCTGGCAGAATGATGACAACAAAAAAATAACAATTATTGATTATTACAAGGAAACCATGCTATAAAAGGGAGCTGCAAACCAAAGTTTGGTGGAGCATGGAGTGGGCTGTGGCCCCCAAGTATCCCCAGTGCTGCTTGCTCTGTCTGTATAAAATAAAGCAATCGAAATGTTGCTGGATATCCAGACTCTTGTTTCTCATTTATAACGTGGCTTTGTCCTGTCCTTGCAGGGGATGCTCCCTTCTGCACCCCGGAGCAGTACAAGGAATGTGCAGAGCCTGCACTCAGTGAGTACAGCAATCCCTGCCTGCAGGGGATTCCAGCAATCCTGGGGAATTCCAGCAATCCCAGGAGATTCCAGCAATCCCAGGGGATTCCAGCAAATCCCAGGGGATTCCAGCCAATCACAGGGAATTCCAGCGTCCTGGATCCTCCTGCCTTTGTCTAGATCCTCCTGCCTGGGTCTGGATCCTCCTGCCTGGGTCTGGACCCTCTGGCTGGCAGGAACGGGGAATCTGTAGCCTGGAGAGGGGTTGGGATGAGCTCCAGGTTGCTGGGAAGTGCTGGATGCACCCTGGGATGAAGTTCCTGCTGTTTGTCCATGAGCACAGAAGCCCTGGGGATCAGGGGAGCCCCAGGAGCCCCTCTGGGGCTGGGGTTGGGATGGAGGGACTCATTCCAAGTCTGGATCTAGGAGACTCGGCCATGTTGTTGATGACAGAATGTGGCCTCCAGCAAGAGGCTTCTCCAGGGTGGTGAGACCTGGGATGAGCTGAGAGAACATGTCCAGGACACTGGACATTTTGTGTCCCTTGGCCCCCTTCTGGGAGGGACAGTCTCTGCTCCCACCCTGCTCCGTGTCACTGCTCCATGAGCTCCATGCCTGCCCCCCTGCAGGTCTCCTGGCAGAGAAGGACAGCAACTACTGCATCTGCAGGACCCCCTGTAACCTCACCAGGTACAACAAGGAGCTCTCCATGGTCAAGATCCCCAGCAAGACCTCAGCCAAGTACCTGGAGAAGAAGTTCAACAAGTCAGAAAAATACATCTCGTGAGTGAGGGGGACCTGAATTCCTTTGGTTTTTGGGAGGGAAACATCTGGAAAATGCCCAGTCCTGGCCAATCCATCTCCAGCACAGGGATGTCCTCCAGGGAAGAGCAGAGTGAAAACCTGGAAGGGATGAGGTTGATTTCTTCTCAGCAGAACAGCCTGAGTTCCTTTCCAAGGATTGTCCTCGTGAGAATCTTCCAGTCCCACCAAAAAAGTGCAAAATGTCACAGTTTTGCTCCTCCCTTTGGAGATTTGAATCTCTGGACTGAGGTCCCCAGGCCTGGAGCTCTCCCAGCCCTGGGTGTGTGATTGCTGTGTGTGGGAAGTGAGAGTTGTTCCAGGTCCTTTGGATTCTGCTTCACAGAATCACAGAATCATGGAATGGATTGGCTTGGAAGGGTCCTTAAGGATGAGCCAGTGCCACCCCTGCCATGGCAGGGACACCTTCCACTATCCCAGGCTGCTCCAAGGCCTGTCCAGCCTGGCCTGGGACACTTCCAGGGATCCAGGGGCAGCCACTGCTGCTCTGGGCACCCTGTGCCGGTGTCCCAGAGCATCCCTGTGCTCTAGCACTTCCTTCCTGCCTTGTCCTGCTGCACAGCTCAGGTGGCTGAAACCTTCGGGCACTCTAAACACAGTCCCTGTGCCTGGGGCAGTGTCACAGAGCTCTGTCCTCTTACACTGCCCTGGTGCATCAGAGAACTGTCCCAGAGCACTGTCCTGGGCTGTGTCCCAGTGCTCCCCACCCAGGCTCTGGCCTGGGGCACGGCCTCGCACTGGAGCATCACCACATCCTGGGGGTGTTGCTAGACAGTGTCTCACTGTCCTGATGGGCTGTCTGGGTGCACCTATCCTGGTGCACAGTTTCTCTGTCCGCGTGTCCTGTTTCACTGCCCTGTGCACTGTCCCTGTCCTGTCTCACACTGTCCCACTGTCCCTGTGCACCCTCATTGTCCTGGCTCACTATTCCTGTGCACTGTCCCACTGTCCCTCTGTCCTGTCCCGCTGTCCCTGTCCTTTCCCTGTCCTGGTCCAACTGTCCCTGCCCCATTATCCCTGTCCCATTGTCCCACTGTCCCACTGTCCCTGTCCAGCTGTCCCTGTCCCACTGTCCCTGCCCCATTGTCCCTGTCCCTTTGTCCCTATCCCTCTGTCCCTGTCCCTGTCCCTCTGTCCCTGTCCTGTCCCCCTGTGGCTGTCCCTGTCGCTGTCCCTGTCCCTGTCCCTCTGTCCCTGTCTCCCTGTCCCTGTCCCTGTCCTGTCCCTGTCCCCAGCGCTGCAGTCCCCCCCCGTTCCCGCCAGGCGGCGCTCCCCGCCCCTCACGCCGCGCGCTGCACGGTCGGGCCGGCGGGGGGCGCGCGCGCCGCGCTCAGCTCGGGGAGCGCAGGGGAGGGAGGGGCGCGTTCCCGGAGCCGCGCGCTGATTGGGCACGGAGCGGAGGGGCCGAGGAAAGCCGGGCGCTGATTGGGCACGGAGCGGAGGGGCCGAGGGAAGCCGGGCGCTGATTGGGCACGGAGTGGAGGGGCAGATGGAAGCAGGGCGCTGATTGGGCACGGAGCGGAGGGGGCAGATGGAAGCCGGGCGCTGATTGGGCGTGGCGCGGAGGGGGCAGATGGAAGCCGGGCGCTGATTGGCCCCGCGCTGTCTCCGCACGGAGAGGGACCCGCGCCGGTGCGGAGCCGGTCCCGCCATGGAGGAGCCGGGCTGCGGGGCGCAGTTCCGCGCCGCCGTGCAGGTGATCCAGGGCCTGCCGCGGAGCGGTGAGTACGGGCCGGGGCCGGGAGCGGGGCCGGGCAGCCGCGGCGCCGGCGGCTCCTCTGACCGTGTCCCGCAGGTGCGTACCGACCCTCCTACGAGGAGATGCTGCGCTTCTACAGCTACTACAAGCAGGCGACGGCGGGGTGCTGCCAGGGCCCGCGCCCCGGCTTCTGGGACCCCATCGGCCGCTACAAGTGGTAAGAGCGGGGGTCCCGGTTCCGCTCGGCTCGGGCTCGGTCCGGTTCCCCGGCGCCGCTCACCCGCCGGCCCCGCAGGGACGCCTGGCACAGCCTGGGCAGGATGTCCAAGGAGGAGGCGATGGCCGCGTACGTGGCGGAGATGAAGAAGGTGGCCCAGAAGGTAACGGGGCGGGCGGCGGGGCCGGGCCGGGCGCCGCGCCGTGCCCGTGTCCAGCCGCGGCCCTCCGCAGGTCATCGACACCGTGCCCATGGACGAGAGCACCGAGGAGATGTTCCGCTACTTCGAGCCGCTCTACGAGGTGATCCACGACATGCCGCGGCCCCCCGAGTCCTTCTTCAGGCGGAGAGGGGGTGAGTTGTGCCCGCCGTGCCCGGCGCATCCTGCCCTCGGTGCTGTCCCGCTTTGCACCGGCACCGCCGCGGCTCCGCTCCGTCCCGGGGCACAGGACGGACACTGCACATCCCACCGCCCCTGCCGGGGCTGCCGAGGGCTCTTCAGGCAGCCCGCTGTCCCTTTGTGTGGCACAGGTGTCCCTTTGTATGAAACAGGTGTCCCTTTGTGTGGCACGTTCTGGGCTTTCTCTCCCCAGAACTCTGAGGCGAGTATTTGAGATTTGGCTCGCTGTGGCCCTTGGCCGCAGTCCGAATGTGCAGGGGGCAGGATCCGCTCCCGGCGAGGCTGTGCTTCCCCTTGGCTCCGGCTCGGCTGCTGGAAACATCTGCACAGCCCGGCCAGCTCCTGCTTGGAGGGGATGTGGAGAAACAGGGCTTGAGAAATGGGATTATTTGGAGCGGTTTGTGCTCGAGGGGAATCCTTCCCAGCCCTTCCCCTGCCTCTGGCTGCCGCCTGGTGCCGGGAGGGGGCTGGGGACCTGTCCCACCGCCGTGCTGCTGTCCTGGGTGTGTCTGCCTGAGGGTCACAAAGGCACCACCAGCGAGCAGCTCAGCAGCGCAGGGGCCTCCAGGGCTTATTCACAGCGGGTGTGTGACCTGTGAGTGGTTTGGGAGAGCCCTGGCCAACAGACTCACTCCCGAAGCATCTGTCCTGTGCCTGTCACCCCCTGCTTCCAGCAGGGACGCCAAAACCTGGTGTCTGTAAGGCTTGGCCCCAGGGCAGCCGCTCCTTCCTGTGGTACCCAGGTGCTTTGTTTTCCATTTTGATGCTGAAAACCTTTAAAAGGCAGGCTTAGTTTTTCTCTGAAGTTTAAAAGTTGTGTCTAAACTGGTCATAATCCACTTGGGAGTGTCCCTTACAGGTGACACTGTCACTTAAATCTAAACCTGGCGGTGCCTGCAGGGTGAAGGAGCCCAAGGTGGCTGGAACTGACTGAGGTGCAAAGCACTGAGCTTCTGAAGGTGTTGAGTCATTTGTGTTAAATGTTCCCAAACCTGCCTTCAGACACTGCTATCGCAGCTTTGGTTGCTCTTAACCAGAGCAGAAAGTGGATTTCAGAGTGTGGAGCGTGGCAGGTGCCTCTGGTGGCTTTTGGGCACAGAGCTGGGAGTCTGGGCAGCTTTGGTTTTGTTTATTTACAAAGACAACACATTATCAAGTGTCTGGGTCCCTACAGGTCTGCAGTGCACTTTCACCAGAGCCTTGTGAACGTGGCTGCTCTGTGCTGGGGCTGTGTGAGGTGCTGCCTGCACCCACCACCCTGTGGGTCACAGCACACCCTGAGGAGGATTTGGGAACGGGGAGGATCCCAGAGCAGGGCAGCCCTGGCACTGCCCCTGTGTGGGTGCAGCCTTGTCCCCCCAGGGGTGTCCTGGGATGCTGAAGGCAGGCTGGGCACAGCAGAGAGGTGCAGGCAAGGAGCAGCAGGGCAGCATTGCCACACACCTGCCTGCCCAGGAGCTGGGAGCAAAGTCCCTGGAAATCTGGCTGGGATTAACCCTGTGGGCTCCACGGGGTGCTGGGGGGGCTGGGGTCAGAGCTTCTCAGGGTGCTGCTGCCCACACAAGGCTCTTCCAGCCAACGCTCCTTGCATGGGTCTCTTTGTTACCATGGCTGTGCTGTGGGCCCTGGGCACTGCCAGGGGACAGGACTGTCACTGTCACTCACCAGTGCTGATCCCTCTGCCTGCTGCCACAGGGGCTCGGGGACAGGGACACCCCAACCACCCCTGGGTGAGCAAGGTGGTCTGCACAGCATAAACCCACATGAGTTCACATGAATTCCTGGGCTGTCAACAAACAAAGCTGGCTCCTCTCCTTCCCTGCCAGCTGCTGACACCTCCAGAAGCTGCTGGTCCCTGGCTGGTCCCTGGCATCTGTGTGTCCCCCAGCTGTGCTGGCAGGGCAGCCCAGCCACAGGGAGCCAGCACTGCAAGGACAGCATGGCTCTGACCCCACAGAATGACCCTGCTCTGCCTCTCCCCTCCCTGCAGAGAGCCAGGGGAGGCCAGATGGCCCCAGCCAGGATGTGCCAGCGAGCAGCCCGGCTCTGGAGAGCCCCAGAGACAGCGTGCCTGGGGAGCAGCAGCACGGGCAGCACGGGCCAGGTTGGTGTCCCTGGTGTGGCCAGCACCTGGCAGAGACCCCGTGGAGCAGGCACTGGGGCTGGGGCTCCTTCCACCCACAGAACTGTTGGCTCCAGGCACCTCTGCTCCAGCCCTGCTGGTGTTCCAGGCCCTGCTCATGTCACACTGGGCTGTTCGTGGGTCCAGCTCTCACAGGGGTAACCCTGGACACGTGGGGCTGGCTCTGCCTCGCTCCTGTCTGTGCAAAGGGGCCTGACTCTGCTAAACTGTGGGGACAAGGGGAGGCTGTTGCCCCATGGACTGGGAAAATATCACCCTGGAAAGTCTGTGATCCATGAGAGGATGTTCTCCCTCTGCTCAAGCCACGTTTGCTGCTTCCTTGGCATTGGGATTCACAGTGCTAAGCCCTGGCCCTCCCTGGGGATGCCTCAGCTCTGGCTTTTCTCTCCCAGCCCCTTTTGCAGGTCCCACCCTGTGCCTCCCTCGAGGGGCCCCTGGCTGTGCCCTGGGGTGGGCAGGGTGCTGCAGGAGGTTCCTCCTCCCACTGCGGCTCTAGCCTTCCCCCAGGAGCAAATATGGTCACAGAGCGAGTGCCAGTGTCCCAGCCATGCCAGCCTCCAGTGCTGGGGCTGGCAGTGCCCAGGGAGCTGGGCAGCTTCCCTGCCTGTGCCACTGCTGCCCCAGGGCTGTGGGCATTGTGCCAATGGGACACCATGGCCGGCAGAAGGGGGAATTCAGTCCTTGGATTCATGGCCATGGTCTGGGCCATGTTAACAAAGCTGCTTCTGCCCCCACAGTGCCTCAGTCTCCCTCTCCTGCCTCGCCCTGGGCACATCCCCTGCTTCACCTGCTGCCCTCCAGACACAGCTGGGCACCCCTGCCCTGCCCAGGGCTCAGCCCTGTGCTTCCCTTCCAGGAGCTGGGCTGGCTCCTGCCCCCGAGGCGCTCGAGGGGAGCCAGGTGACGAGTGACTCTGAGGGGGACACGTTCTGTGACACCCTGGAGCAGATGGAGCCTGAGAAGGTAACAGAGGAAATGCTGGAGGCTCTGCCATCCCTGCTCTGCCTGCACTGCACAGCACCACCAGCCTGGGAGCCTCACAAACCTACAGGGACACGCTCCTGCACATCTCTGCTTTGTGTCACTCCTGGAGCCTGGTCCCTGTCACAGGGGGGATGCTGGGGAGCCTCCCCAGTCCCCCCATTCCTGTGGTGCAGCTCTGATGGGGCGCTGGGGGCTGTTGGGGCTGGGCAGGACCAGCAGTTCTGCATGGGTGTCACCACCTGGATTGTTCCCCTGCCACTTCTCCCTGCTCCCTGCTGCCACAGGCCACATTTGGCACTTGAGGTGCTATGGTGAGGCCTGGCAGTTCTGGTGGAATGAGGGAGGAAGCTCCCCCTCTTTTGCCACCTCAAGTCTGGGCACCTCACTCCCCTCAGGTGTCACCTCCAAGCCAGGTGCTGGCTGGTATTACCACTGGGATTCAACTTCACTCAGTCCCACTCACCCTCCACCCCCAAAAATGCCACCACGAGGCAGAGAAGGACTGCACTGCTGCCCTGGCATCCCCCTCCCTGCCCTGCGGAGGGGAGTGGGGGTCTCAGGGCCCTTCTGTCCCATCTCACAGGCTGGGCAGGGGCGGGGGCTCACCCCAAATGGGGCCCAGGCTGGGGCTGAGCCCCCAGTTCCCCACAATGCTGGGCAGGGCGAGCGGGGCGAAGGCAGAAGAGCCGAGGGGAGCAGCAGCACCGACCTCACAGCCCTGGGCTCCGAGAGAGGTGGGTGCAGAGCCTGTTCCTGTGCCCTTTGCTGCTGCTGCCCCCCCTCCTGGGCTGGGCTGGGCTGGGGGCTGCCACCAACCCCGGGGGACGGAGTTTGGCTCCAGCACCCCACCTCATTAGTAGCTGAAGGAAGTCATAAGTGTCCTGTCTCTGCACCCCTTGGTCCCCAAGCAGTTCAGTGGCTTTACTCCTGCAGGACACAGCTCTTCCTTTGCCCATTTCTTGCAGTGGTACAAATTTGCCTAAATTTGGAGAATGCTCTGCTGGCCCTTCAGCAGCCAGGCAGGGAATGCTGCTGGTCCCTGGCTCCCCAGGAGCTCCTGCTCCTGGTCCAACCCCATCAGCGGTGCCTTTGGATGTGGGTGGTGCCAGGGCTGAGCTCTGCCCGGGAGGGCAGAGGGTGAAGCTGGGCCCTGAGCCCTGGAGGACAGCAGTGCCACTCACCTGGTGCCACCCACCACTGCTGCTGGGGACCACCAGGCCTGGAGCTGTACCACTGCAGGGAGGAGCCTCCTGCCACCCTCTGTGCTGTCCCCAGACATACTGGGCTGCCCTGAGGTGGCATTGCCACCCTCATCCGTGGGACTGGTGCCATTGCCTCACCTGGGCACAGCCCACGTGTCTCACCCTTTCCCCTGTTACTGTTCCCTTCCGGGCTGCCTGACCTTGGCAGTGAACTTGTCCCGAGGCCGATCAGGCCGGGCTGGGCTGTCCCCAAGGGCTGGCAGTGAGTCCCTGCCTGTGTCCCGCTCACAGCCTGCATTACCCAGGTGTTTTCTGGGGCCTTTGCTGGGCCCGCGGTAGGGCAGGGAGGAGTTGCCCAGGCCCTGGGTGTCCTGCCCAGTGGTGGCACCTTCACCAGGTGTCACAAGGTGACCCACACACACCACAGCACCCACCCCATTGGTGGGCTGGCCACACTGCCACCACCATGGCACTGGAGGGACACAGTGGTGCATGGCCCTGGGGACAAGCTGGGTGCAGCTGGGGCTGCTGGGCTGGGCTGGGAGCAGCTGTGGTGCCCTGTGGGAGTCACTGCTCAGCGGTGGGTGACACAGGGGATGGCCAGTGCCAGCCCCAGGCTCCTGGAGCGGCGCTCAGCCTGCCCGGCCATGCGTGCCCGTCCCTGTGCCCGCAGATGTCCGGCTGGCAGGGGGGGACCCCGGCAGCCCCCCCGAGCTGGCGCTGGCCCCGGGGCTGGCGGCCGAGCTGGAGGCGCACGTGGCCAGCACGGTGCGGGCGCTGCAGGAGGAGCTGCGGCGAGTGCGGGAGCGGCTCAGCCGGCTGGAGACGCTCGGCGCTGCCCAGGTACGGCCGGGGCAGGGCTGGGACACCGCAGAGGGCTGGCCGGGACCGCAGCGTGCAGCTCGGGCCCTGGGACAGGGCGGGACAGGTGGGGGGCTCCCCACGGTGCTAGTGCCGCCCGGACCCGGCCCACAGTGCAGGCAGGGAGCTGCTGCCCCCCGCTGCCATTGCCCCCCTCGTTCCCACTGCCCCCCTCATTCCCATTGCCCCCTCATTCCTACTTCCCCCTCATTCCCCCTGCTCCCCTCATTCCTGCTGCCCCTGGGGTCCTGGCCCAGCTGCACTATCTGGATCCCTTGCCCTGCGTGGACTCCCCAGGCCATTCCCTCCCTCTCACAAGGGCACAGGGACTGGAAGGGGGATGCCAGGCCCACCTGCACCACAAATCCTTTCCTGTCTTGCAGAAGGACGCGGCTGGGACAGACCAGGGCCCGGCACTTGCTCCACAGGTGAGTTGGGGGTGGAGGAAGTGCTGCGGGGGGCCCTACTGTCCCCCTGCCCGGGGACACAGCTGGGGGAGGTCAGAGAAGGGACCCTCAGCTGGGGAGCAGGTGACATCCGCGGGGACATGGCGCTGTGATGCACGATCTCCAGAGGAGGAGGGGAGTGACCGGGACCACCGAGCAGTGGCGGTGGCTCCTTTCAGCAGAGGACTGAGGGGATGTTCGGTGACACCGGTGACACCTCTGTCCCCTGGCCAGGCGATGTCTCCGTGGCACCTGACCGTGTCCCCGCGAACGCTGCTCTTTCTGGCCACCTGGCCCTTCGTCACCCAGTGGCTGCTGCGCCACTGGCAGGGCAGGAAGAGGTGACCACGCCGTCCCCGCTGCCACCGCCACCCCTCCTTCCCCATCCCGCTTCGCACGAGCCGGGGAAGCGCCACGGAGCCACGCGGGCACCGCCTCAGCAGCCACGGGGCTGTGCGGGCCGGGGGCAGCCCCGGGCACCGGCACCGACACTCAGGGCAGCACCGGCACCGGGAGCGGCACCGGGAGCGGGGCTGGCATCGCCCCGCACGGAGCCCGGGCAGCCACCCCGCCAACGCCACGCACAGACGGACCGGGACCAGCCACGGGCCCGTCCCCGGCCACCGGGGCCGCGGGGCGCTGGGACCACCGAACCTGCCTCAATTAAAGTTGCCTTTTCGGTTCAGCCCCGCTGCCTGTGCCCTGCGAGGGGAGGGGACTGCAGCGAAGCGCTGCGGCCTGGCCACCGTCCCCGCCTGGTCACCTCCCGTGGCCAGAGGGGCGCGGGGGCCGTGGCTGCCAGGGCCCCGTGCAGGCAGTCTGTCCCCGCCTGGCTCCATGCCCACCCTCCCCTGTGCCACCGGGCCCGGTCCGGACCCCGCGGGGGGACCCCCGGCCCCTCCCTGGTGCCATCCCGGGGTCTCCGGTGGCCCTGTCCCGGTGTGGGGGCTGGGCAGGGCAGGTTCCCCCGCTGGTGACACAGATCCCCCCCGTTCAGCGGGCTGTGCCCCGCCCGCCCGTGAGGCTCCGGGGCGTGGGGCCCACGGGGGCCCCCCTGTCCTGTTCCCCCCTCAGACACGGAGCCCCACAGCACCCCCAGAGCCGCCTCCCGGCCCGTCCATGGCTCCCCCAGCCGTGTGTCCCCATGTGCGTCCCCATGGCGTGTGTCCCTCAGCGGGGCCCCCCGAACCCCTCCAGCCCCCCCAAGGCCGCAGGGACCCCCGTTCCCGAAAGTGGGGCCCGAGGGGGACATCACCACCGCGGGTGGGGGTGGCACGATCAGGAATGGATCCAGCACTGGGACCAGCACAAGGCCCGGGGCCTCCCCATTCCCATCCCCCCTTCCTCC
>JAODHX010001259.1:0-12794 GCA_027576295.1 Cossypha polioptera | reverse complement strand
CTGGGAAATGCCCACAATTTTCAGGGAAGTACCCACAATTTTCTAGGAATTTCCCAAAATTTTCAGGTAAATACCCACAATTCCTGAGAAACACCCACAATTCCCTGTGAATTACCCACAATTTCCAGGAGTTACCCATCATTCCTGAAAAATACTCTAAATTCTTGGGAAATACCCACTATTCCCGGGGAATTACCCACAATTCCCATTGAGTTGCCCACAATTCCTGGGAATTACGCACAATTCTTTGCAATTACCCTCAATTCCCTGGGAATTACCTACAATTCCTGGGATAATACCCACAACTCTCATTGACTTACCCACAATTCCTGGGAATGACCCACGGTTCTCTGGGAATTACCTACAATTCCTGAGAAATACCCACAATTCCCTGGCAATTACCACATTTCTTGCGGAATTACACGCAGTTTCCGGGAAATACTCACTATTCCTGGGAATTACCGCCTCCGATGTCCCCTGTCCCCTGCATGTCTTCTGCATTCCCCCATCTGCTCCATGACCTCTTTGGGCCCTGTGGGCCCTTGTGGCTCCCATGTCCCTCCCATCCCCAGTGTTCGGTGCCTTCCCTGTGTCCCCTTCACGTTCCCCTGGTCCCCCCAAGGCCTCTGAGTACCCTTCTGTGTCCCCATGCCCATAGTGTCCCCTGTCCTCATGTCCTTCATGTACCCCCATGTTCTCCGTGTGCCCCTGTGCCTCCCTCAGTCCTCTCTGTGTCCCCATGTCACCTGTGTCCCCACACATGGCTGGCACATGTGCTGAGTCTTCCTTCCTGGGGAAATGGGGAGCACGGACCGTGTCCCCCCTGGATGATGGGAACAGGGGCCGTCCCCCTGGGATAACAGGGAGCAGGGACTGTGTCCCCCTGAGGTCATCGAGCCCTTCCCTCAGGCACAGGGGTTCAGGGACAGATGGACACCCAGGACCCACTGACATGACCCTATCCTCCCGTGCTGTCACTCAGTACCAAGGTCTGCAGCTCAGCCCTGCGGTGACACCGTTTATTGTAGGACCTACAAAAAAGCAGAGGCAGCTGAATCTGCACAGAGGGTCCTGACTCAGCCCAAAGTGAGAGGGGAGGGGGCTGCACGGGTGGTTGGGGTGAACCACGGGGGTCTGGTGGGCACCCCATGGGCAGCACAAGAGGGTTTGGGATTGGGGGAGCCAGCTGGGAATCCCATCCCGGCCGTGCTAGAAGCTCCCCGGGGCAAGTGGGGACAACTGGATTCCCAAAACAGGAACACATGGCTGCCTGGGTGCGACTACTAATGATTAATGAATTAGATTAATGAATTGATTTTATAAGGCATGAGGAGAGGGTGTCGGTGGTGAGTAAGGCACCACTGGACATTTTGGATGGGCCACCTTCCCGAACCCGAAAGCAAAGTTGCAGGACAGGGCGGGGTCAGTGGACGGTAAATGAAGTGCTGTCGGTAACGAGACAGTTCCAAAGGATGGATTGATCTGTTCGTCGATCCCTGCACCAGCAGCAGCTTTTCCTGCTGTTGATGTCCCGTGGATGTGATGCTCTGTCCAGAGGGAATGCGGCTCCCGGGGGATTCACCCTCCAGCCGAGAGCTCGGTCCCGGCACACGGCGCAGAGATGCGGGTGCTGCCAGCCCTCCACAGATCCCCCAGACCCCAAATCTTTGCCCCTTCCCGGCCTTTTTCTGCTCCTTTTCCCGCTGTCATCGGGACTAGAATCAGGCCGACACTGACATCAAGTGGCTGCCGGGATCCCTCGCATTCCCGGGCTGTCTCCTCTTTCCTCTCTCCGTGTGCCGGGAGCTGCCAGCGCCGCCCGCCCGGAGCGGGGCCGAGGGCTCGGAGCCGCAGGTGCAGCTGTTCACGGCCGTGCATCCAGCCGTGCTCCATGGCCTGACCCCAGCCAGGCCACCCCGTGTCCTCTCCTGTCCCCGACAGTCGATATCCCAGCGGGGTCGAGCCGAGCGCTGGCGGCACCGCCGAGCCCGGAGCGTCCGCGCATCCCCGAGCCCCGGGAGCCGGGGGGGACCCCTGCCCAAGGCAAGGGCGCGGTGACACAGGCACAGCGAGGCCGCGGTGACCCCGCCACTGCCCTGGGGACATTTGTCCCCTACTCCCTGCCACAGGCCGTGGACTTTGTGCCGAGCCTGGGAGCGGCACTGGGACGCGTCTGGCGGCGCTGGCACCGCCCCAAATCTCCCCGAGACCTGGCTCCGGACAGCAGGTAACCCCAGGTGACAAGCCCTCTGCCCTGGCTGCTGTGCCACCGGGCTCCCCGGGGATTTCGGGTCCCTGTACGGTGCCACTGCCTGATCCCCGGGTCTGGAGTCAGCTCCGGGAGGAAATCTCGGTGTTCTCCCCATTTTAAATCTGGGCCAAGGGCAGCACTGGGCGCCAGAGTGGCTGCACGCTCCTGCTTTTGGGGGATAAAAGCCGGGAAACACATTTTTCCTCCAAACTACCTGCTTTGGAGGCCCGGAGGAGTTTTGCAACTCCCCATTCACCTTCACCCCCTCTTCCCTGAAGCCGAAGCCCGGGGCTTGTGTTGGGCAGAGCGATGGCTCCGCTGGGATATTGGCTGCAGGTGGAGCAGGACAGGGGGGCAGGTGTGGGTGCTCAGCCCCTCTGCAGGAACCCACCCATGGGCTGGGACGGAGGCGGGGGTTGGCCGGGGCTGTGGATTTAACCCGTGAGAGGGCCTAGGCTCTGCTGAGAGGGAGGAGGTTTATCCTGTGTGTGAGGTCTCTGCAGCACCCCTGCCCCCACTCTGGGGTTCCTCTGTAGTAGCTCTGTGTTGCAAACCTGTGGCCCTGCACGGTGCCAAACGGGGCGTTGGGGCATGGTCTGGGGAGAGCTCATGGGTGGTGGGGGTTGTTTATCCCCCAAGTCCGGAAGCGCTGTGCTGGGAAGGAAAGGGAGGGGAGAATCAGGGCTGTTCCCAGCTCTGGAGTGGGAGGAATGCTCCTGGCTGTACCCCGAGACATCCCCATATGTGTGGTCCCAGTTGTCCTCAACCTCCAGCATCACCCCTTCCCTGCCTCCCCAGCTCCCTGGTGGCTCTGCAGTGGCTGGGCAAGGTCAGGGACCCGCAGGTGACCTGGGACAGGAGGGACTGAACAGCAACAGGTCAGTGCTGTGGCTCTCGGGCTGGCGTTTGGGTGCTGTTGCCTGACACCCTTGGGTGTCATTGTTTGTCCTTCCAACCTTTCTGGGGACAGAGCATGGGGGGGATGCGTAAGGAAACAGCTCCTTTGCCCTACAAGTGTGGTTTTCCTGGGGATTTCCTGGCTGATGTAAGGCAGTGCATGGGAAAAACATCGGCTTGGAGCCTGAGGGGCTCCTGGGAGGGGGTTGTCCCCATCCAAAATGGGGCCTGGCTTTAAAATCTGGCTTGGTCCCTTTGGGTCCATCAAGAGGGACCCCTCGGGGGGGGGAAGGGGAGTGTGGGTGCTGGTGGAGCAATGCCAGGGGTCTCCCATGGCAGGTACAAGGTGCAGAACCCCAGGGAGCGGCTGGAGCAGAGACACAGCCACCACCTGTCCCAGCACCCCTGTCCAGCTCGGGGCTGCCAGAGCCTGGGGGACACATCCAGCGCCTGTCCCAACTGTGCCAGCACCCTGTGAGGAGCCAGTGGCACCACCATGTCCCAGGCAGGAGGTACAGCAGAGCCCTGGGCCTGTCCCCAGGGAGGCACAGGGGACCCCAGCAATGATGTGACCCCTGCCCATCCCCCCATCAGCACCAATCTCCATCCCATCCTGGCCCCCTTCCTCTTGGATTCTTGATCCTAAAGCACCTTTCACCCCAAACCTAACTTGCAGGGTGCTGGGCTGCCTCAGGAGCTCCTGTCCCCATGTTCTCCCCAGGTGCCATCCACACTGTGTGGAGGGTGGTTGGTCCCAGATGGATCAGGGGGGACACAGAAATTAGCACTAGAGGGGAAGACAGGCCCCTGTAGTCCCTAAAGCATGGGGAATCCCTGCATGGCCCACCTTAATCCATCCCCCAGGAGCTGAGGAGGCCTTTGAACACCGTGATGTGGTCATCAACAGCCAGGACAAGGTTTCAGATCTGTACACACAGCTGGAGAAGCTGGGCGAGTAAGTGGGGGTCCCATGTCCCCATCACTGGGGATGGCCCGTGGCTGTCCATGAGCAGTCCTGGTGGGATGCAGGTGGCTCCTCCATCCCTCATCCTCCCTCTGTCCCAGGGGGAAATTCGGGACAGTGTACAAGCTGCAGGAAAAGGCCACCAGCAAAATCCGGGCTGGGAAATATTTCCGGGCGCGCACAGCGAAGGAGAAGCAGGCGGCTCGGGCCGAGGTGGAGCTGATGAACCTCCTGCACCACCCACGCCTCGTGCAGTGCCTCGACGCCTTCCAGGGCCCCAGCCAGCTGGTGATGGTGATGGAGTAGTGAGTGGGGCGCAGGTTTGGGGTGCTGGGGCAGTGCTGGGGGGGGGCTCTGAAGGTGAGGAGGGGTCCCTGTGCTGTAGGTGTGGGGTGGCTCTGGAGGTATGAGTGGTGAGATCCTCCCAGAGTGCTGAGTCTGGGCTGTCTGATGGGGCTTCCCCTTCTCTGGGCTGGTACATCCCAAAGGGGTCCCCAGAACCTTATTGTCCCCACAGTGGCAGGTGGGGAGGGGTCCCTGTGCTGTGGGATTCTGGTGTGGGATGGATGGGGAGCCTGCAGCTGCTGGAGATGAGGGTGGAGAGATGCTCCCAGAGCACTGAGTCTGGGTTTTCTGGTGGGACTTCCCTTCCTGGGGCTGTAGGAGCCCACAGGGTCCCCAGCAGCTCCTTGTCCCCAGCGTGGCAGGTGGGGAGCTCTTTGAGCGCATCGTGGATGATGACTTCGAGCACACAGAGCCCAGCAGTGCCCAGTATGTGCAGCAGATCCTGCAGGGGCTGCAGTTCATGCACGGCCAGGCCATCGTCCACCTGGACCTCAAACCCGAGAACATTGTCTGTGTCAGCCCCGGCAGCCACTGGATCAAGATCATCGACTTTGGCTTGGCACGGAAGCTGGGTGAGCAGGAAGGGGCTCCTGAGTGCCCAGGGCAGGACTGGCACTGCCTCAGGGACAGGATCTGGCCCCTGGGACACCAAACCAGGGCCCAGCCTGATAAGCACACGATGCTCTGGGGAAAGCTGTGTGTCCCCAGTCCTGCTGCTGAGGCACCTGTGGGTTTTTGGCACACAGAGATGCTCTAGGAGAGCACCAAGGAGGTCTTGGAGGGTGGCAGCTCCCCCTGGGGTGTGTTGGTGTGTCCTCTGTCCCAGACACCTGCCCCAGGGAGATCCCAACTGGCCTCCTGCATCCTCTCTGCAGCTCCAGGCACCCCTGTGAAGGTGTTGCATGGCACCCCTGAATTCATGGCTCCAGAAGTGGTTGCCTTTGAGCCCGTGAGCTTCTCCACAGACATGTGGAGTGTTGGTGTCATCTGCTACATCCTGTGAGTGCCCTCCTGGGCGGGGCAGGCTGGGCTGGAGGGGGCTGGGCTGTCACTGATGCCCCGGGTCACCTCTTCAGGCTGAGTGGGGAGTCGCCCTTCCAGGGGGACACTGACATGGAGACACTGAGCAATGTCACAGCTGCCCAGTGGGACTTTGAGGAGGAGACCTTCTCAGAGATCTCCCAGCAAGCCAAGGACTTCATCAGCCAACTGCTGCAGAAGGATCCCCGGTAGGGCTGGGGCTGGCTGTGCTGCTCAGCTGGGTTTTGCTGAGGGGGTGGGCAGGGGAGAGCTCTGCCTGTTTGGTGGAGGGACGCTCCAGCCGAGGGTCTGAGGGTGGAGCAGCCCCCTGTGACCCCCTCTGTGCTGCAGGCGGCGGCTCCCCAGTGCAGGGGCTCTGCTGCACCCCTGGCTGCAGCAGCCCCCGCCCAGCAGCCCCAGGGCGCTGCCCAAGGACAGGATCCGGCAGTTCCTGGCACGGCGCAAGTGGCAGGTACCTGCTGGGGTGGTGGGGACAGGGGGGTGGCTCTGGCTGAGGGGCTCAGTGCCCATTCTCTTCCCCCAGAAAACAGGGAAAGCCCTGCTGGCCCTCAAGAGGCTGACCCTGCTGTCCCAGAGCCTGGAGGGGAAGGCACCCGAGGCTCAGGATGAGGAAGGTGATGGCTCCTGAGCCACCATTCCCAACACCCCCAGCCCATTCTCTCTGCTTTGCCATCTCCACCTTGTCCTCCTGGGCAGCCTCCTCCTCTTTTTGCTCCTCCCTGGGTGTCACTAAACAGCCAGGCATGGCCCCACAGTGGCACTTCTGCTCCAGGGCTCCTCATCCCTGTGCTGCAGCCTTGGACAGGCTCATCCCACTCTGTGGGACCCAGAGCTGATCCCCACGGGTGCCTCCAGCACAGGGGAGAGGCTGGATCCAGCCACCTCCTCACCATTCCCTCTGCCCATCTCCTGCAGGCCTGGAGAAGGAGCAGCCCCAGCAAGGTCCTGAGCCCTTGGAGCTGCTGACAGACCAGGAGGAGGAGAAGGATGGTGGGAGCACTGCAGCCTCAGGCTGACAGCCCCATCCTGGACCACCTGGAGCTGGGGATGGTGCCTCCAGCAGCTCCCACAGTGACCTGGCCAGCTTGGGGTAGATCCAGACCTCCTTGTGGGTGAGCTCTGGGGTCCCATGGTGTCCCTGTGCTGCTGTCCCTGCAAGGAATGCAGGCACCTGCCCCCAATAAAGCACTGACAATCTGCACTCCCTGTGCTGCTCCTATTTCCCCCAAACTCACTGGGAGAGGCATGAAAGAGCTTCTCAAGCAGGTCCCACCCTTTGGGAGCTGGGATCAGGCTCTTGCCCTCCTGGGCCACCAGCCTTGTCCTCTCCAGGAGTGAAGCTGGCCCTGGGCACAGCACCCATGGGTATTGCTTTCTCAGAAGAGTATTCCTTCCCTATCAGGGAGGTTTGCATTATGTCCTGAGCTCACAGGAGCCAGGATGAGCCTTGAGGCCTCTGGTCTCTCCATTTCTGGGCCGACTCTGGCACTGGTAGAGCTGGAAACTGCTGTGGGACCTCCAGCCTTGGCCTAAGGAGGCAGAACTTGGTGTTTGGGAGCCTGGGGGAAGAACAACCAGCACCAGGATGTGCTGGGGGACACCCAGCTGGGATAGAGTTGGGTTGGGGCTCTTGCTGGGCACTGGAGGGACCATGAATCATCAGTGTGCCCTTGGTGCAAGGTGGTGAATGGGACCTTGGGCTGCAGGAGGAGGGAGGGATCATTCCCAAATTCAGTGACTCCTCTCCTGCAGGACTGTGCAGTGTTCTGGGCACCCCACTACAACAGTGACATGGACACACAGGGCACAGGTTGATGAAGGATGAGGGGAAAAGTGGCATCCTTCACCCACAAGGGAGAGCTGGGATTGCTTAGGGAAGAGAAGGCTCAGAGGTGTCTCATCACCTCACATCCAGACCTGAAGGGAGGGTGAAAACAGGTTCCTCTCAGCAGTGCCCAAAGTCCCTGGGCACCACCTGAAACACCATCTGAACCTTAGGAAAACACTTCTTACTGCTGGTGGAATGCTGTCACAGGCTGCCCAGGGAGGTTGTTGCAGATATTAAAAATCTCTCTAGGCTGATCCTGGGGCCCCTGCTGGAGCAGAGATGTGGATCAGGTGCCCTCCAGAGGGCTCCTTCCAGCATTAACCACTCTGTGATTCCATGAAAACCCTGAATAAAACCTGCTGAATGTGGGCTGGGGGCTGCTCTCCTCCAGCACCTGCTGCTGCCAGAGGCAGCCCAGACCCCTGCCCAGCACCAGGGTCCAGCTGTGCCAAATAATGCACAGCTTCAACCCTTCCTCCTCCTCTTCCTGGAGCAGGGGCAAGGAGGAAATTGTTATTTTTATTAAACAGAACCGAATCCACCCACTCCATGTGGGGGCATATCTGAGAGCTCTGCCTGGAGCCACTCATGGGACACCAACCCTGGGAGCTGCTGCTGGGGCAGTGATGACAAATCTGCTCTGGACAGTTTGCTGAACCCTCTGGAAGCTGGTGGCCATCAGAGAAGGAGGATCCACAGCAGGATTTGGCATCCTGCAGCCCCCAGAGATGGCAGAGCAGCCCCAGTGGCTGCAGCCCTTGGCTGGGGGCTCTGTGGCTCGTGGGGAGGGATGTGTCACCTCCCTGTCCCTGCTGTGAGACAGACTCCCAGCTGCCAGGGCTTTATCAGCAGCCAGCCTGGCTAGAGCTTTTGTGGCAAAAGCCTGTTCCTGTTTACAGTGTCCATGGCTGATGGCTCCATCTGACCACGGGAAGCAGGAGAGCTCTGGGGGGTGGCAGATTGTCACATGCCCTGCCTGGGGCTTGGTGGCCTTATCTCTTGTAGGAAATGGAGGGTGAAATTTAAGACAGAACTCTATTTGTAAACTTGTGTATGGATCTGCTGCTGGAGAAGGGGGAGCCCTTTTGGAAATCCCCAATGTTCCCTGGAGAAAAGGAGGCTCAGGGGTTTTCCTCCAAGAGCTGCAGAGGGTTCACCTGCCAGGGAAAGCATTCAGAGAAAGGAGCTGAGTGGGGGGAAGGATCTGGAGCCCCAGGAGGGGCTGAGGGAGCTGGGGGGCTCAGCCAGGAGAAAAGGAGGCTCAGGGGGAACCTTCAGGCTCTGCACAACTCCCTGACAGGAGGGGAGAGCAGGGGAGTCAGGCTCTGCTCCAGGAACAGGGACAGGACAAGGGAAACGGCCTCAGGCTGGGCAGGGGGAGGATTAGATTGGAGATCAGGGAAAGTTCCTTCCCCCAAAGGGCTGTCCAGCCCTGGCACAGCTGCCCAGGGCAGAGGAGGGGTTTAAAAGCCCCGTGGATGTGGCATTGGGGCCATGGGTCAGCAGTGGCCTTGCTCTCAGAGGGCTTTTCCAGCCTGAGCGACTCCGTGATTCCTCCCAGGATCCAGCAGCTGTGACAGAGATCCTGACAGAACTCACCTCTTCCTCTTCCTCCCCTGTTTTCAGCAAGAGCCCTGGATTCCCTGCTCCTAGTTGGAGAAGAAGCTCCTTAGAAACAAATAAACAAACAGAAATATTCCATATTCTGCCTGCAGCGTTTCCCAGCCCCGGGCAGCAGAGGGAGGCTGAGGAGCCCCTTTCCCCACCATACCCCGGGTTTTACCCTCTCTCTATTCCGTGTTTTCCTCCTTACACAGATTCCAGCCCCATCCCTCGGGAGCAGTGCTGAATCTGCTCAAGCTGCAGATGACAAGCAAACACCAAGTTGCATATAATTAATCCCCTTGATGAGCTATTTACCATGTGACATTACCAAAATATTTCTGGTTGGGAGCAATGTTTATCTTCCTCTGCTTTCCAAACTCCTCGTGGCCATGAAAGTCCAAGTCCCAGGACTCTGGAACTTTTTCTCTCTTAAACTATATTTATACCTTAAAAATCTGATTTACCTACAGAAGCAGCTCATTTACTGGCAGAAAACATGTGTTCCTTCTCCTTCTGCTGCTTGCCATGGCTTAACACACTAAACTCTGCAATTCAGGGAGGAATGGAGAGTGAATTATACCTAGAACTCATTACAGCCACTGAGAAATTCAGCAGTGCTGAAAATAGAATTCTAATCTCAGGATCTCAGAGGCAAAGGAATTAAAATCTTGTCCTTTCATCAAGACAGACTCTTGGGCTGACCTACACTTCAGCCACACAACCAGAGAATGTCCTCAAATCCTCAGGAATCCTCCATGGGGGCAGAAAGGATGAGTGATGTCCCCTGGGAAGTCTTGAGAAGTGGTTCCTACCTTATCTCAGGTATCTTATCTCAGGTATTTCAGGTGCCCCCAGGTTCAGCTCTTTGAGGAACACGAGGTGGGGTCAGCTGCCCAAATGCCCTCAAGTTTCTGGAGCTTTATCCTTCAGTGCCAGGGGATCAGATAACCTTGGGTTGCACAATCTAAACCTGGGAATGCTTGTTTGGGTGAGGGAACACTGCCTGGGAACTCTAATATCAAGAAAGAGAGATTTTTTTTTTGTGGAATTGCAAATTCAGAGGAAAAAAATCCATTCCTGCTTGTGTTTTCCAGGGAATTGCAATTAATTAAGAAAACAAGCATCTGAAATCACCCTTAATGTAAAAAATGTAGCCCTGGGCACAGACTGAAGATGGCTATTTGAGTGTAGAATGGTTTTTAAAGGACTTTTATCACAGGAAGTGACCAGCCCTGGGTTAATTGGAGTTGTCAGGTAAACACCTCATGTACCAAACCCAAAAGGAGAGAAGATCCAGGAGTATGAGGACAGGGTGGTGGCAAGGATGTGGTGCAAGGGGCACAGGGACAGGGCAGAGGTGAGGGTGGCTCAGTGCAGGGAGAAGCTGTGTGTGCTGAGGGAACACTGGAACACCTGAGTTGGGGTGCACTGGCCTCCCAAAGCTCACCCAGGGGGTTCCTCACTGCCCAAAGGTCCCAGCCGGGGCTCAGGAGGCTCTTGGAGGCGACAGGAGCTCAAGAACCATCACCCCAAGGTGCAGCAGCCAGGAGAGCAGTGGGGTCCCGCACCAACCAGGGCGGTCTGGGGGGTTTCCCCTCTCCAGAGACATCCCCGTGCCTGGGGCTGGGATGGGGCTGGATGCTCCACAGCCCATCCTCCTGCTGTCACCTGTGCAAGGACTGCCCTGCCACCTCCAGCAGCCCAAATTCCAGCCTGGGCTCCCTGTGTGCAGCTCGGTTCCGTGCCCGTGGGGATCAGCAGAACCCCAGCCCCTGACGGAGCAGCTCCCCCAGCAAAGGGCGTGTCACACCCGCCTTGCCCCCGCCCTCGCAGCCCTCCCCGCGGCCAGGAGATGGTACTGTTGGCCTGGCCCTGCTCCTGCTGGGGCTCCAGAGCCTCAGCCCAGCTCCTCGCACTCATTCCCAGCCGCGGTCAGCAAGGTGCTGCCTGGATGCCCTGGGGTTTCATCCCAAGCCCAAGCCCAGAGCAGCTGTGGCTGCCCCATCCCTGGAAGTGTCCAAGAACAGGGCTTGGAGAAACCTGCTCTGGTGGAAAGATGTCCCTGCGGGGGGTGGGACTGGCTGCTAAGGCCCATTCCAAACCAAACTATTCCCTGATTCTGTGATCCTGGAGTGCAGCAAGATGCTCATGGAGGTCCCAGACCTCGGAGTCCCCACTGTGCCCTGTCCCACAGCAGTGGGATGGAAGCCCTGTCCCACACATGGTCCTGGGGACAATAATCTCCCCTGGACACACCTCTGGGACAGCAGCAGGATCCCTGTGCCCACAGGGGACTGCAGTGCCTTCCCTTAAAAACTTGGGTCCGGAAATGAAATGTGAAATATTTAATGAGAAGCTGAAATAATTAATGAAAGAGATTCTGACTGAAAAATTGAACCTTGGAATATCAAAACAACCCCAAATATGGGTGACCCCAATTTTGGTGCTGCTGAGCTGTCCACGAGTCCTGTCCCAGCTCCCAAATCCCCAGGGACAATGGGATGGACACAACCTCACTCCAAGGGAATCGGTGCCTGCTGTCCTTGTGTGTCCCCTGCCTGGAATTTGGGGTTTGCAGAGGGTGGGGGAGGTTGGCAGAACAGGCCTGGCACGTTCCCCTGGTCCCTGTGGTGCTGTGGGTGACACCTGGTGGGTCCTGCTGGGCTGGAGGTGCCACGGGAGCCTGGGGCTGGGCAGGGGTCCTGGGGCTGGGCAGGGATCCTGGGGCTGGGCAGGGGTCCTGGGGCTGGGGGAGGGATCCTGGGGCTGGGCAGGGGGTCCTGGGGCTGGGCAGGGGGTCCTGAGGCTGCCGAGATCCCCTCTGGATCCACCCCCATCCCTTAGCAGCTCTCTCCTCAAATCTTAGGTTTTAGCAAATCTCACCAGAACTCAGTGAATCTCACCGAGTCTCACCCACCCTTGGTGAATCTCACTGAATCTCACCAAATCTCACCAAATCTCACCAAATCTCACCAAATCTCAGTGTCTGTCACCAAACCTCACTGAATCTCAAAACAGCTGATGTGTGCGATGCCCTGCTGTCCTGGCAGGGCTCCTGGCAGGATCTCTGGTCACAGCAGGATCGGGATGTGCCACATCCCTGTGCCCAAGGGTGAATCCAGTGCCACATCCCCATCCCTGTGCCCAGGGGGTGAATCCAGTGCCACATCCCCATCCCTGTGCCCAGGGGGTGAATCCAGTGCCACATCCCCATCCCTGTGCCCAAGGGTGAATCCAGTGCCACATCCCCATCCCTGTGCCCAAGGGGTGAATCCAGTGCCACATCCCCATCCCTGTGCCCAAGGGTGAATCCAGTGCCACATCCCCATCCCTGTGCCCAGGGGATGAATCCAGTGCCACATCCCTGTGCCCAAGGGTGAATCCAGTGCCACATCCCCATCCCTGTGCCAGGATCCTCTGCTGTGGGCACGGGTGCTGTGACCCCTGTGGCACAGCTGGGGGACACGGTGGGTGCCAGCCCAGCTCTGTCCCCTGTCCCCACGACCTGTGGCACAGCAGGAGCATCCCAAGGGTGGGACTTGTCCCCGCTCCGTGTGTCCCCCCCGGGGACTCTGCCCTGCCCGGGCTCAGCCCCCTCTGCGCTGGCTGAGGTGGGAGGGGGAGCCCAGCACCTCCCTTCTCCCACTGCCTGAAAATAAATGAGTGGTAGAACAGAATGACATTTAAAAACAAACAAACAAATAAATAAATAAATTATAAGGTAGAAAAAAAATTAAGGAAAATCAGTTAAAATAAAATAAATAAAAAGCAAGAAATCGAAGAGTAAATAAAACAAGAAATGCATTAAATATAATAAAAATATAAAATTAAATACAATCCATTATATAAAATAGTAGCAAATT
>JAODHX010001252.1:0-13434 GCA_027576295.1 Cossypha polioptera | reverse complement strand
CGCGCGCAGGTGAGTTTAGGGGTAAATTTGTGGAATTTTAGGGGCGCTCCCAGCTGGGATCTGGGAGGTCTGCGTGGATTTTGGGGTGAATTTGGGGAGTCCCAGGTGGGGTTTGGGGGTTCCTGGATGGGTTTGGGGTAAGATTTGAGGGATTTTGGGGGCTCCGTGATGGATTTTGTTGAGGATTTGGGGGCGTCCCTGTGGGCTTTGTGGAGTCCCAGGTGGGTTTCGAGGAGGCTTTGGTGGATTTTGGGGGGAATTTGGGGGATTCCAGGTGGGATTTGGGGGGTTCTGGGTGAGGTTTGAGGGGTTTTGGGGGGTGCCAGGTGGATTTTGAGGGGAATTTGGGAGATTTTGGGGTGCCAGGTGTGAATTTGAGGGAATCTTCCCAGGTGAATTTAGGGGGGTCTCAGGTGGGGTTTGGGGTGAATTTGGGAGATTCTGGGGTCCCAGGTGAGGATTTTGGAAAGTTTGGGGCGTCCGAGACGGAATTTTGGGGATCCCAGGTGAATTTTGAGTGGAATTTTTGGGGATCCAGGTGGGATTTTGACATGGAGGGTGAATTTTGGGTTGAATTTTGGGGATTTTAGGGTTGCATAGGAATTTTGGAGGTCCCAGGTGAATTTGTGGCATTTTGAAGGGCCCAGGTGAGTATTTGAGAATGCCAGGTGGATTTGGGGGTGACTTTTGGCAGATCCAGGTAGAATTTTAAGGCGAATTTTGGGGATCCCAGGTGAATTTTAAGGTGAATTTGAGGGAATCTGGAGGTCCCAGGTGGGAGCCTGCAGTGAATTTAGGGGATTTTGGAGGATTTGAGGAATTGTGGGGGTGTCCCTGAGGGCTTTTGTAAAGCATTTGAGAAATGTTGGGACTCCCAGATGCATTCTGGGGGATCCCAGGTGGCATTTGAGGAGGAATTTGAGGTTTTGGTGCACAATTGCAGGCTTTTGGGGGGGATTGGAGAGATTTTGGGGGTTCCTGGATGGATTTTGGGGGGATGTGAGCGATTTTGGGGGGTCGCAGATGGGTTTTGGGGTGATTTTGAGGGGTCCCTGAAGGGTTTTATACTCCCTAAATCATCCTAAAAATGACCCAAAATTTCCCAAAATTCTTCCCAACATGACCCAAAAATTAAATCTCCAAAATTTCCCCCCAAGTCCCTCAAACTCCCTTCAAATTTCCCCCAAAGTGCTAAAAAATTGCCCCCCGAAAACCTGTCAAGATGTCCCAAAATCCCCTAAAATGGCCCCAAATTCTCCCCAAATGCCCCCAGAGTCCCCAGGTGCGTTGTTGCCGTTTTTTGGGATTTCTCTGCACTTCTCACCTCGGGCGGTGCCGGGGGGGGAGGGGCGGCTCCGGCTCCCGCAGGGGGAGGGACTCGGGCGTGGCCACCAGGGGGCGCTGGGCCACCATTTGGGGCACCTGGGGGGGATTTGGGGAATTTTGGGGGAAATTTGGGGACATGTGTAGGGAATTTGGGGAGTTTTTTCTGAGAGTTTGGGGAATTTTGGGACAATTTTTAAATTTTTGGCAGAAGTTTGAGGAATTTTGAGGGAATTTTGGGGATTTTTGGGGAATTTTGGGGACCTTTGGGACAATTTGGGGTGAATTTTAAGGAACTAAATAATTGGGGGAAATTTGGGGAAAATTTGGGGAAAATTTGGGGGAGTTTTGGGACCATTTTGGAGGAATTTGGGAGAATTTTGGGGCAAATTTTGGGGGATTTTGGGGTTTTTGTCCCATTTGGGGGTGCCGCGATCTCTTTGGCAGGCGGCATCAGCTCCTTGATGTGGGAATGGGGGAAAAGCAGAGGAATTTGGGAAAAACGGGGGGAATGGGGAAAAATGTGAGAATTTTGGGGAATTTGGGAAAAAATTGGGGGAAAAATTAATCAGAAACAGGGTGGGGGAAAGCTCAGGAATTTGGGGAAATTTGGGAAGAAAAAGGGGAAAAATCGGGGAAAATTAGTTGAAACATCGGGGGGAAATGGGAGAAGAATTGGAGAAAATGGAATGAAAAATAAGGGGAAAACACACGAAATTGGGAAATTTGGAAAAAGGGGAACTGTAGGGAAAAAACGGGGAAAAAATGGGGAAAAAGGTAAGGAATTGGGAAAATTGAATCTAAAACAGTGAAAAACACAGAAAATTTGAGAGAATTTGGGGCAAAAGCGGGAAAAAATTGGGGAAAATTTAATCAGAAATGTGGGAAAAATGGGATTTAAACGGGATAAAAGTGGAAAAATTGATAAAATGGGATAAAAAAAAGTGGGAAAAACAAAGGATAAAAATGGGAAAAAATTGTAAAAAATAGGAAAAATTGGGAAAACAATTGGGGGAAGTGGACAAAATTGAGAAAAAAGTGGTGAAAAAAGGGGGGGAAATAGGGGAAAATGGTAAAAAATTGGACAAAATTGTGAAAAAAATTTTTGGGAAAAATGAGATAAAATTGAGAAAAAATGGGAGAAAACCAGTAAAAAATTGGGAAAATGAGGTAAAAAATTGGGAAAAACTGGGAAAAAAAAGCATAGCATTGGGGGGAAATTTGAAAAAATTGGGGAAAACGGGATAAAATTGAGAAAAAATGAGGAGAAAATGGTAAAAAATTGGGAAAACATAGGAAAAAAAATTGGGAAAAATTAGAAAAAAAATGGGGTAGAATCGAAGGGAAGTGTAAAATGAGAAAAAAGGGAGAAAAGTGGGGAAAATTTGGATAAAATTGGGGAAGTGGGAAAAAAATGGGAAAAAATGGGGGAAAATCCGGAATTTGGGTATCAGAGGATAAGTTTGGGTTAAAAAAGGCCAATTTGTTCTCACCTGGGGCAGCCCCATCCCCAGGAGCCCAAAGAAGGGGTCGGGAGCCGCCTCCAGCTCCTCCAGCAGAGCTCAGGAATCCGGGAGCAGCAGAGCCCTGGAACGGGGAAAAGCAAAATGGGAACAGGAGAAAATGCAGGGGCTGGGGGCATTGGGGGAAACTGGGGAGAGCTCGGGGGGGTCTGGGGGGAAATTTGGGGGAATTTGGGAAAGTTTGGGGGGATTTTGTGTGGAAATTTGAGGAATTTTGAAGGAATTTGGGGAAAATTTGGAGGATTTGGGAGAATTTGGGAAGATTTGAGAAAGTTTGGACTGGATTTGGAGGGATTTCAGAAAAACTTGGAGAATTTTGCATCTCCTTGAGCAAAGCTGGGTTAATTTTGCTGAATTTTGAGCCAATTTTGGGGGAATTTTGAGGGGTTTTGATACTTTCTGGGGAGCTGAGCTCGATCTCCACCAGGAGCTCTCTAAGGGGAGAATTTGGGGTGAATTTGGGGTGATTTTGTGGGGATTTCGGGGCGAATTTTGGGGACTATTTTGGGGATTTTGAGGCGAATTTGGGGTGATTTTTTGAGGTACCAGTGGGATTTTTGGAGATCACGATGGGATTTTGGGATCCCTGTGGGATTTTGGGGGGTTCAAGGGAGATTTTTGGGGATCACGATGGGATTTTGGGGTTCCCTGTGAAATTTTTGAATTGCAAATGGGATTTTAGGGGGGGTTCCAGTGGGATTTTGGAGGTTCCCAGTTGGATTTTGGGAATCGTGGAAGGATTTGGGGGAATGGGAATTGGGATTGGGAATAGGATTTGAATTGGGGTTGGGGATGGGAATTGGGATTGGGATTTGGGGATGGGAATAATGGGAATGGGAATAATGGGGATGGGATTGGGATTGGGAATGGGAATTGGGATGGGATTTAGGGATGGAAATGGAAATGGGAATAATGGGAATGGGGTTGGAATGGAGGTGGGATGGGAATTGGGACTGGGGTTCGGGAATGGGAATAATGGGGATTTGAATGGGGGTGGCAATAACGGGAACGGGAATGGGAATGGGGATGGAGATGGGATTGGGATTTGGGATGGGAATAATGGGAATGGGGATGGAGATGGGAGTTGAGATTGGGATTTGGGATTTGGGATGGGAATAATGGGAGTGGGGATGGGATTGAAATGGGATTTGGGATGGGAATGATGGGAAAGGGGAATGGGAGTTCGGATTGGGATTTGGGATGGGAATAATGGGAATGGGAACAGGGAGGGGAAGAATGGGATTGGGATTGGGATTGGGGGATGGGCAGGGGGCGGCCGTGGGTGGCATCCCAGGTGTGACGTCACCATGTGGGTGACGTCACAGTGTGTGGCGTCATCACAGGTGTGGGTGCGATGTCACCGTGTGATGTCACCACACGCGACATCATTGTGGTTGTGACGTCATGACGCGGTGACGTAATTTGCAGTGACGCCATTGCGTGTGACATCACATCACATCATGTGTGACGTCATGGCACACGTGACATCGTAGTGAGTGACGTCACTGTGTGTGTGACGCCACGGCATCTGTGATGTCATCGATTACGTCACGCGTGTTGGCGCCTCATTGGTTATGTCATAGCGTGCGATGTCATTGCCTGTGTGATGTCATCGTAGTTGTGACGTCACACATGTTGTGCTGCCACTTCCACGATGACGTCACGCGCCCATACAATGTCAGATATGTGATGACGTCACACACCAGATGACATCACACACCCGATGACATCACTCCAATGGTGATGTCACATCCCTGGTGACGTCACACAACCCCCAGTGATGTCACACACCTGAATTCTCCTGGAATTCTCCTGGAATTCTCCTCGAGTTCTCCTGGAGTTTTCCTTTCCTATCCAAAGCTGGAAGAGACAAAATTCCAGCAGCCAATAAAGATTCCTGGGGCTCTTCCCACCCTGAGGGAAAACCCGCAGGAAAATCCTTCCCAAATATCCCAAATATCCCAAATATCCCACATTTCTCCAGATCCCACGGAATCCAGATGGATCCCGCAGCTTTTCCCACTTTTCCGGGAAAATCCCTGGAAAATTCCTGTTGGATATTTGGTTTTTCCCAGATAATTCCTCTCCCGTCTTTCCCATATCCTTTTTTTTTTTTCCCTCTGGAATTTTCCTTTGGATGGATTTCCTGGAGCATCCAGGAATTCCGAGAATTTGGAAAAACAGAGAATGCGACAGAGGATTGAAAAATCCTGGATTTCTGGAATGGTTTGGGGAGGGAATTTCTGAATCATCCAATTCCATGGACACCTCCTGCTATCCCGACTTTTCCAGGGATGCAGGGGCAGCCCCAAATCCCAAAAAAAAGGTTGGGATTTCATGGAATTGGACATCCACGGATGTTGGGAATTCCAGGGGTCAGGATCAGCCTCTTCCTCCGTTTTCCAAGGGAAAGGGAACAAATCCTTGGGAATATTCCCTCGGGGAGTTGGGAATTGCATTCCCAATTTTCCTCGGTGGGAGGGATGAGCGTGAAGTTCCCGATGGGAATTCGATGTCCTCCAGTGGGAAAATTCCCTCTAATTCCCAAAAAATCCCAGTTCCCATCCCTGTCCTTATCCCATTGTTGTTCCCCACTGGAAAAATCCTTTCCTATTCCCAAAATATCCCTGTCTCTGATCCCTGAGTGTTCCAAGTGGGAAAATTCCCTCTGATTCCCAAAAATTTCTGGTTCCCATCCCTTCAGTGCCGTCCAGTGGGAAAATTCCCTCTGATTCCCAAAATATTCCCATCCCCGAACCCTGTCCTCATCTCATTCCCAAAATATTCCTGTCCTGTCTCTTTGGTGTCTCCCATTGGGAAAATTCCCTCCCATTCCCAAAAAATTCCCAATTCCTACCCCTGTCTCCATCCACCCCGGTGTCTCCCAGTGGGAAAATTCTTTCCCAATCCCAAAATATTCCTGTTCCCATCCCCTCTGTATTCCAAATGGGACAATTCCCAAAAAAATCCCGGTTCCCATGCCTGTCCTTATCCCACTGATGTTCCCCAGTGGGAAAATCCTCTCCCAATCCCAAAATATCCCTGTCCCTGATCCCTGAGTTTCCCAAGTGGGAAAATTCCCAAAAATTCCTGGTTGCCATCCTTTGATGTCGTCCAGAGGGAAAATTCCCTCTGATTCCCAAAAAATTCCCTGTCCCCATCCCTGTCCTCATCCCATTCCCCAAAATATTCCTGTCCTGTCTCCTTGGTGTCTCCCACTGGGAAAATTCCCTCTAATTCCCAAAAATTCCTGGTTCCCACCCCTTCAATGTCCTCCAGTGGGAAAATTCCCTCCCATTCCCAAAATATTCTTGTCCAAATGTCTGTCCCAAAATTCCCTCGTATTCCCAAAAAAACCCCGGTTCCCATCCCTGTCCCCATTCCCTCGGTTTCTCCCAGTGGGAAAATCCTTTCCCAATCCCAAAATATTCCCCAAAGTCCTCCAACATTCCCATTTTTCCTGAGTTTTGTTGGGACAAACATGGAGGGCACAACTCCATCCCTCTCATCCCACTTTTTCCAGGAGAAATTCCCAATCCCTGGAGATCCCTGGGGGTTGTGGCTGGAATTCCTGGGGCAAACATTCCCGAAATTCCAAGGCTTTGGAGCTTTGGGATGTTCCCTTGGATCCAAACCTCTCATTCCCTGCTCCAGGTCCTTCCCTAATTCCTTCCTCATTCAGAATTCCCAACTCTCTTTTCCTTCTTCCCCTCCCATTCCCAAAAATTCCCGGCAATTCCATCCTTTCCCAGCTCTTCCCGATCCTTCCCATCCCTCATTCCCTAATTCCGTCTCCCTCCTCATCCTCATCCAGAATTCCCAGCCCTCTTTTCCCTCTCCCCATCCCATTCCCAAAAAATTCCCGGCAATTCCATCCATTCCCAGCAATTCCTGATCCTTCCTCTGCCTCATTCCATAATTCCCTCCTCATCCTCATCCTTACAAAATCCCAAATCCTCTTTTCCCTCTCCCATCCCATTCCCGGTCTCTTCCCAAAAAATCTCAGTAATTCCTGATCCTTCTTCTCCCTCATTCCATAATTCCCTCCTCATCCTCATCCTTATGAAATTCCAAACCCTCCTTTCCCTCTCCCCATCCCATTCCCCAAAAATTCCAGCAATTCCATCCTTTCCAAGCTCTTCCTGATCCTTCCCATCCCTCATTCCATAATTCCCTCCTCATCCTCATCCAAAATTCCCAACCCTCTTCTCCGTCTCCCCATCCCATTCCCAAAATTCCAGCAATTCCATCCTTTTCCAGCACTTCTAATCCTTCCCATCCCTCATTCCCTAATTCCGTCTCCCTCCTCATCCAGAATTCCCAATCCCTCTTCCCAAAAATTCCCGGCAATTCCATCCTTTCCCAGCACTTCCCGATCCTTCCCCTCCCTCCTTCCCCCCGTCCTTCCCAGATTTTCCAGGATTTTCCCTCCTCCCCCGTTCCTGTCGTCACCGCCCGCCCGGAGCCGATCCCTCCCTTTTCACCATCCCAGATTTTTTTTTACCGGGAGCGCTCGGCGGGAGCCGCATCCCGATCCCGCCTCGTTATCCCGCTTTTCCAGCGGGAATGTTCGGCTCGGGAATCTCTCCCGGCAGCAGGTAAGGAGATTCCTTGGATTCCAGCGGGGCGGGAAAGGGAAAAACTGGGATTTTCCCGGAATTCCTGCTGTTTGGGAATGCTCGGGAAGAGCGGGAGAGGGAAACTTTCCCAGCTCCGCTGGAAGTTGCCGGTTAAAAATTCCCGAAAATCCCTCGTGCCAGAAATTCCTGATTTTTTTTATTTTTTAAAAAAATCCATCGCCGTTTCCCTGATTGATGCCGGGAGCTTTCCCAGGATCCAGAGCTCCGGGAAAAGTGCTCGGGAAAGTGGGAACGGCGTTTTCCAGGATTCAAATCCAGCTCGGGGGGGTTGGAAAAAATCCAGTCGGGAATTCCTTGGGATGCGGGAATGGTCAGGAAGGAGGGTTGGGATCTGCCAGCGCTGCTGATCCTGCTGGAAAAACCTTGGAAAAGCCCTGGAAAAGCTCCGGGAGGGAGGAATTTTTTTCAGGGTTTGGAGAGGGATGCAGAGACAGGAAAAGTCAAGGAAAAACCCTGGAAAAACCTTGGGAAAGCCTTGGAAAAGCTCTGAGAGGGAGGAATTTTTTCAGGGAATGGAAAGGAATGCAAGATCAAGGAAAAACCCTGGAAAAACCTTGGAAAAACATTGGAAAAACTCAAAGGGGCAGGATTTTTTTTTTCAGGGAATGGAGAGGGATGCAGAAAGCAGAAAAAGCCAAGGAAAAACCCTGGAAAAACCTTGGAAAAGCTTTGAGGAAGAGGAATTTTTTCAGGGAATGGAGGGGGATGCAGAGGCAGGAAAAGTCAAGGAAAAACCTTGGAAAAACCCTGGAAAAACCTTGGAAAAGCTTTGAGGGAGAGGAATTTTTTCAGGGAATGGAGGGGGATGCAGAGGGCAGGAAAAACCTCGGGAAAAACCTTGGAAAAGCTCTGAGGGAGAGAATTTTTTTTTTCAGGGGATGGAGAGAGATGCAGGATCAAGGAAAAACCTTGGGAAAATCTTGGAAAAAAAAACCTGGAAAAGGTCCGAGGGAGAGGAATTTTTTCAGGGGATTGAGATGGATGAGGGAACAAGGCAAAATCTTGGAAAAGCCTTGGAAAAGCTCCAGGAGGGCGAAATTTTGTCAGGGGATGGAGAAAGATGCAGAGGGTAGGAAAAACCCTGGAAAAAAAACTGTGGAAAAACCCCGGAAAAGCTCCTAGAGGGAGGAATTTTTGCCGGGAATGGGGAAGGATGTGGGATCAAGGAAAAACCCTGGAAAAGCTCGGAGATGGAGGAATTTTTTCAGGGAATGGAGAGGGATGCAGAGGGCAGGGAAAACCCTGGGAAAAATCCTGGAAAAGCTCCGGGAGGGAGGAATTATTTCAGAGAATGGAGAGGGATTTGGGATACCAGGAAAAACCCTGGAAAAACCCTGGAAAAACCTTGGAAAAGCCTTGGAAAAACCTTGGAAAAACTCAGAGGGGCAGGAATTTTTTTCAGGGAATGCAGAGGGATGCAGAGAGCAGGAAAAACCTCAGGAAAAACCTTGGAAAAGATCTGAGAGAGAGAATTTTTTTTTTTTCAGGGGATGGAGAGAGATGCAGGATCAAGGAAAAACCTTTGAAAAACCTTGGAAAAAAAAAACTGGAAAAGGTCCGAGGGAGAGGAATTTTTTCAGGGAATGGAAAGAGATGTGGGATCAAGGAAAATCTTGAGGAAAAACCCTGGAAAAGCTCTGAGGAATTTTCCAGGGAAAGGAGAGGGATTTGGGAACAAGGAACCACCGGGATTTGGGATCGGTTCCATTTTCCCCCCCTCCCCCACACCAAAATCCATCCCAATTCCCACCTTTTATCCGTTGGGATCCAAAGAATCTTTGGGATGACCTCTGGGATATTCCAGGGGCGTTTTCCGCTCTTTCCCAGGAATGAAATCCGGGATCAGTGACGGATCCGGGAAGATTCCGTGGTTTTTTTTATCCCTAAAAATTCCAGGCAGGGATTTAACCCCACCCCGAGGAGATGAAATGTGGGAAAGGGAAGCAGAAAAATGAAAATTTGGGAATCTTGGAATTCTCTTCCCACCCAAACCATTCCAGGATTCCCGGGAATATCCGGGAATGGGAATGATGCTCTGGAGGGCGCGAGGTGTGAGGAAATCACCTTGGGAAGGTGATTTTGGGAAGAGATTCCTTCTTTTTCCAGGGGAGGAATCCATGGAAATATTGGATTTTGGGAAGAGATCCCTCTTTTTCCAGGGGAGGGAATCCATGGAAATGTTGGATTTTGGGAAGAGATTCCTTCTTTTCCAGGGGAGGGAATCCATGGAAATGTTGGATTTTGGGAAGAGATCCCTCTTTTTCCAGGGGAGGAATCCATGGAAATGTTGGATTTTGGGAAGAGATCCCTCTTTTTCCAGGGGAGAGAATCCATGGATGGATGGATGCAAAATCCCTGAAAAACCATCAAATCCCTGGATCTCGCCTTTTCCCAAAGATTTTTGGGAATTGGTGGGATCTGGAGAATCTTTGGGATGACCTCTGGGATATTCCAGGGACGTTTTCCAGTCTTTCCCAGGAATTAAATCCGGGACCAGTGACAGATCCAGGAAGGCTCCATGGTTTTTTAACCCCTAAAAATTCCAGGCCAGAGATAAAATGTGGAAAAATGTAAATTCGGGGATCTTGGAGTTCTCTTCCCACCCAAACCATTCCAGGATTTTTGGGAATATACGGGAGGGCGCAGCGTGTGGGGAAATCACCTTGGGAAGGGATTTTGGGAAGAGATTCCTCCTTTTCCAGGGGAGGAATCCATGGAAATGTTGAATTTTGGGAAGAGATCCCTCTTTTTCCAGGGGAGAGAATCCATGGATGGATGGATGCAAAATCCCTGAAAAACCAACAAATCCCTGGATTCCCCCTTTTCCCAAAGATTTTTGGGAATTGGTGGGATCTGGAGAATCTTTGGGATGACCCCTGGGATATTCCAGGGACGTTCTCCCCTCTTTCCCAGGAATGAAATCCGGGACCGGTGACTCGGCTCTATCCCAACCCAAATCCACGGAGATGCCGCCGGAATTCCCCGGATCCTGCTGATCCTCCTTCCCTCCATTTCCAGGGAGATTTTCCGAGGACAGGATCCATGGGGAGCAGCGGCTCAGGGAGCGTGGGATGCTTTTCCCACCGGATTTTCCCCTTCCTCCTCCTCCTCCTCCTCCTCTGCTGCTCCCAGCCGGGTAAGGGCGGCTCCGATTTTCCCGGGAGTTCCTCAAATTCCAGCTCCGAGCCCCCCTGCGTTCCCACTGGAATCCTGCAGGGAGAAAAATTCGGGAAGAGGGAGGGCAGCTGTGAATTCCCAGTTTCCCACCAGCCAGGCTTCGTTTCCTTGCGGATCCTCGCCCCAGAAATTCAGGAATTTGGGGATTTCTTCAGGGTTGTTCCTTAGGGAATTTCTGCAAAATGTGGGAATATTTCCCCATTTCCCTAAAATGGGGGAATGCTGGGGGAAAAAACGGGATTTGGGTTCCATTTTCCATCAACATTCCATGAGCTGGGCACCCAACACTCCCAATGCCGATTTTTAATTGAGATAAAATTTAATTTTTTGTGGGAATTCAGACAAATTCTGGGCTAAAATCCAACCCCAGGGCCTTTTGGATGAAGGGAAAAGCTTGGAAGGGGTTTGGGATAGACTGTGGGGCCTCATTCCCAAAATTCCTCGTTCCTGATTCCCGGGAAAAGCTGCCTGGACCACGAGTGTTGGGCTGTGCAGAACCCTCGCTCCCTGGATCCCTTTTCCATCCCTCCGTCCCTCTTCCAGCCCTTTTCCCTCCCTTTTCCAGCCCTTTTTCCATCTCTGCTTCCCTCATTCCCTTTCCCACCCCTTTTCCATCCCTGTATCCCATTTCCATTCCTTTTCCATCCCTTTATCCCTCCCTCCATCCCTCCTTCCTTCCTTTTTCCCTCCCTTTTCCACCCATTTTCCCTCCCTTTATTCCTCTCTCCATCCCTTTATCCCTCCTTCCATCCCTTTTCCACCCCTGTATCCTTCCCTCCATCCCTTTTCCCTCCCTTTTCCCATCTCTTCCATTCCTCCTTCCCTCATTCCCTTTTCCACCCCTTATCCCTCCCTTTTCATCCCTTTTCCATCTTTTTATCCCTTTTCCCACCCATTCCCACCCGTTTTCCAGCCCTTTATCCCTCCCTCCATCCCTTTTCAAGCCCGCCTCATATCCCTTTTCCATCCCTTTCCATCCCTTTTCTGTCCCTCCTTCCCTCCTCTTTTCCATCCCTCCCTGAATCCCTTTTAAATCCCTTTTCCATCCTTTTATCCCTTTTCCATCCCTTTTCCATCCTTTTTCCATATCTTTTCCATCCCTTTTCTGCTCCTGCATCCCTTTTTCATCCATTTTCCATCCCTCCTTCCCTCATTTTTTTCCCAAATTTTTTCCATCCATTTTCCATCATATTCTATCCCTTTATCCCTTTTCCATCCCTGTATCCCTCCCACAATCCCTTTTCCATCTCTTTATCCATTTTCCATCCCTTTTCCATCCCTCCATATCTTTTCCATCCCTTTTCTGCCCCTGTATCCCTTTTTCATCCATTTTGCATCCCTCCTTCCATCATTCTCTTTTCCAACACTTTTCCATCCGTTTTTCATCATATTCCATCCCTTTATCCCTCCCTCCATCCCTCCATCCCTTTATCCATCCCTCCATCCCTTTATCCATCTCTCCATCCCTTTTCCATCCCTTTATCCCTCCATCCATCCTTTTTCCATCCCTCTGTCCATCCTTTTCCCGTCCCTGCCCTCCCTCCGCCCTCTCCCGGAGATTTACGGATTCCTGCAGCAGCCGAGGCCAAACCAGGATTTTAAGGAAAAAAACTCCTTCCCAATCCAAAAAATTCGGGAATACCCTCTGGAAAAAAATCCTCATCCATCCCTCTCCGAGCAAAACCAGTGGCACCGGTAAGGGCAGCTGGGGAGGGAAACTGGGAGATGGATCCAGGAGGGGGCGAATTCCCAAATTCCCAAATTTCTGAATTCCCGCTTTTCCGAATTTCTGAATTCCCAATTTTCTGATTTTCCGAGCTCCCGAATTCCTGAATTCCTGAATTTCCGAATCCCTGAATTCCCAAATTTCTGAATTTCTGAATTTCTGAATTTCTGAATTCCCAAATTTCCGAATTTCCGATATTCTGAATTCCTGAATTTCTGAATTCCCGATTTTCTGAATTTTGAATTTCTGAATTCCTGAATTCCTGAATTTCTGAATTCCCTATTTTCCGAATTTCGCATTTTCCGAATTTCCGAATTTCCGAATTTCTGAAATTCCAAATTTCCGAATTTCCGATTTTCCGAATTTTGAATTTCCAAATTCCTGAATTTCTGAATTCCCGATTTTCTGAATTCCTGAATTCCCGAATTTCTGAATTCCCGATTTTCTGAATTTCCAAATTTCTGAATTTCTGAATTTCTGAATTTCTGAATTTCCGATATTCTGAATTTCCGATATTCTGAATTTTGAATTTCTGAATTTCCGAATTTTGAATTTCCGAACTCCTGAACTCCTGAATTTCTGAATTCCCGATTTACCGAATTTCCGAATTTCCGAATTCCCGGCACAGCCGCCGGCCAGCGCCGGAGCCACGCGGAGGATCGGCTCTTCAAGCGCCTTTTTTCGGGATACAACCGCTGGTCCCGGCCCGTTCCCAACACTTCCGACGTGGTCATCGTCCGCTTCGGGCTCTCCATCGCCCAGCTCATCGACGTGGTGCGTGATTCCCGAAATTCCGCGTCCGGCTGCTCCCGCTGGGATGCTGGAATGGGGGGAGGTTGGATTCGAGGAATTCCGGAATGTTTTGGGTGGGAGGGGACTTTAAGGATCATTCCTATCCAATCCTGGCACTTGGTGATCCAACTTTTCCTTGGATAATCCCAGGGATTCTCTGGGAATTCTAGCCCAGCCAGGAATTCCTTCCCAAGATCCCAGCCCAAGCTCCCCTTTCCCAGTGGAAGCCATTCCCTGGCTCCTGCCCCTCCAG
>JAODHX010001244.1:110583-121945 GCA_027576295.1 Cossypha polioptera | reverse complement strand
AATATCCACAATCCCAAACCCCTTTCCCTTCCAAATATCCCAAACCCCTTCCAAATATCCACAATCCCAAACCCCTTTCCCGTCCAAATATCCACAATCCCAAACCCCCGTCCCATCCAAAGTCCCAACAGCCCAAACCCTTCCTTCTCTTTTATCCCACTCCCCCCGTTCCCTTCCACTTATCCCCCAACCTCCTTTTTCCCTTCCTATTACCCCCAACCCCCCAGCAGCTCCTGGAGGTTTTAGGGCACGGAGCCACTCACTTCCCCCAAAAATCCCAGAGCTCAGGGGTGAGAGTTCAGCTCCCAGCCATTCCCAGCCTCAGGAAGAAGCATCATCCCTTAAAAATGCGAGCAACAGGGTCTGCTGGAGCTCAGGAATGCCGCTGGAGAGCGGCGCGTTCTTCCCAGTTACTTTTTTTAGTCCCTAAACTGGTTGTCCCAGAAGCCTGGGAGAGGAGGGGGAGGAGAGGAAAGTGAATCCCATGGGAAGAGCAGCGGGAATGGAGAGGCAGCATCACCCTCCCCACCTCCAGCTCCCACCAGAGCTTTGGTTTGGAGGGAAAAATACTCCCAGAAAAATACTCCGGGTTAAGGGAGGAGCGTAGGGATGGGATTTAGGAACAGAGAAGTATCAATTGGGATGGAAAATTTGAAAAAAATGAAAAAAATGAAAAGGGAATAAAAAAAAAAAAAAGGGGAAAAAAGCCCGATAATGGAAACCAGATGAGGTTGCCGGCTCCAGGGAAGCGTTAACTGTTGCTTTCCTTGGGCCTCCACACGGATGTGCTGCCTTTGAATCGGCGATATTCAAATAAATAAAAATATTTGCTATGGAAGGAAGAGCTGGGGATGCTGCCGGGGTAAAAATCTCCATTTCTATCCCCTCCCTGGGGCTCCCTCGGGACTCCGGGGACCCCCAGGATATGGGGGGGCAGCGTGGAAATCCCCCCGGGAAAAGGGGGTGGGGGGCACCCAGATTTCCTTGGGGTCCCACCAGGAGGGGATTCAGCGTGGAAACACCCGCGGGAAAAGCGGGGTGTGGAGTGGGAAACGTGGAAATAACCCCGGGAATAGGATGGAGGGGGAGGGAAAACCATAAGGAAGTGCCAAGGGGGGGCTGGAATCCTGGCGGAGACCCTCAAAACACGGAGATTTAGCGGAAAAACCGCCGAGAATTGGCGTGAGGAGTGAAACCATCCTACCCAGAGGCAATCCTATGGGGGGGGAAAAAAAAAAAAAATCCCAAATCCTTATCCCGCTCCCCACGTGCGACCCTCCGGGACTCACCTTGTCCAAGCAGTTCACCTTCTCCGTGGGGTACACGATCTTCCCGCAGCGCGCACAGTTGGGGTTCATGGCCCAAAATTCGAGTGGAGGGTAAAAAATAAAAAAAAAAAAAATAAAAAAAAAAATCACTTCTACCCTCTCCGCCTCCTCTGCCGCCTTCTTCCTCCACTGAGCCGCCGCCCGCGATGTCGCGACTTTAAATAGTCGGGAAGGGGAGGGGATGGGGGAAGGAAAGTGGGAGGGGCGCGCACCCACGCGTGCGCGCGCACGTAAGGCGCGGGGTGCGCGCCTCTGGGGGGCGCAGCGCCGAGCTGGAACAACCCTAAAAAAAGGGCTAAAAACAGCATAAAAACATTAAAAAAATCGACGTGGCGGGCGCGGCGGGATTCGAACTTGTGACCTTGGGCGTAGCGGCGGGTGTAGAGGGGATTCCTGGCGGAAGCGCGCGCTGACCGGGGGTATAGCTCAGTGGTAGAGCATTTGACTGCAGATCAAGAGGTCCCTGGTTCAAATCCGGGTGCCCCCTCAGAGATAGCGTTTTTTAATCTTTTTGCCAATTTTTTAGGGTTTTTTTGGTCGATATTTCCGGGGGGGTGTGAGGCAAGAGGGTGGCGTTTGCACGCCCGTTCCACGGACACACCGAGGATTGCGCAGGCGTGGAGTGCGGCCTAAAGAGACTCCAGCCAACGTTTTTAGCCAGCGGGGGTATAGCTCAGTGGCAGAGCATTTGACTGCAGATCAAGAGGTCCCCGGTTCAAATCCGGGTGCCCCCTTGTTTTAATATTTTATTTTTTTTTCTCTCTTTACCCAAAGTTTTCTCGCCCGAATTATCCGATTGCTCTTTCCGTCCCCGGCGCTCCTCTCCCGGTGCTCCCGGTGCTCCCGGTGCTCCCGGTGCTCCCGGTACCGCTCAGGGTACCGCCTCTCCCGCCGCCGCTAGGGGGCACCGCGCGCGGCGAGGCGGAGCGGAAGCGTCACGTGACATCCGCCGCCTCTTCCGGCGCCAAGATGTCGAAGCGAGGTGAGGCGGGCGCCGCTCTCCGCCGCCATCCGGCTCCATCCGTCGCCACCCGGTGTCCCCGTGGCCGCCCCGGCGCACCGGAGACCCGGGGAGAGGCGCCTGAGCCCGGGCGGGAGCGGATGTGGCGGGTGATGTCGCCATCAGGCCCGGGGCCGGCTCCGCGCTGCTTGCGGCCGCGTCGTGAGGCGGCACCGGGGCCTTAACGCTCTTCTCGACCCGCAGGACGTGGAGGTTCGTCCGGGGCCAAGTTCCGCATCTCCCTGGGTCTCCCGGTGGGGGCTGTGATCAACTGCGCCGATAACACGGGTGAGTGCGGGGCTGGGAGCGCGGGGGCAGCGGGAGGGGAACCGGGAACCGGGGAAAGAGTCCCTCAGAACCGCGGGGGCTTCGGGAAGGACACCGAGAACCAAGGGAACCGGGGGAAAGAGTCCCTCAGAACCGCGGGGGCTCCGGGAAGGACACCGAGAACCAAGGGAACCGGGGGAAAGAGTCCCCTCAGAACCGCGGGGCACCGGGAGGGACACCCCGGGTGTTCAATGAATTCCCAAACCTCAGCGTTCCCTGTGGAATATCTCGCTGGGCCTGTGCTGGTGGCAGCGCTCTTGGGTGTCCCCGCAGCGGGACACGGGAAGCTGTGCTCGAAATCGCGGGATAAAGGCGATGCTGCTCCCCGGTTATCCCGGGATAACGGCGATGCTGCTCCCCGGTTATCCCGGGATAAAGACGATGCCGTTCCCGGTTATCCCGGGCTAACGGCGATGCCGTTCCCGGTTATCCCGGGATAAAGACGATGCTGCTCCCGGTTATCCCGGGATAAAGACGATGCTTCTCCCGGTTTTCCCGGGCTAACGGCGATGCCGTTCCCGGTTATCCCGGGATAACGGCGATGCCGTTCCCGGTTATCCCGGGATAACGGCGATGCCGTTCCCGGTTATCCCGGGATAACGGCGATTCTGCTCCCCGGTTATCCCGGGCTAACGGCGATGCCGCTCCCGGTTATCCCGGGCTAACGGCGATGCCGTTCCCGGTTATCCCGGGATAATGGCGATGCTGCTCCCCGGTTATCCCGGGATAACGGCGATTCTGCTCCCCGGTTATCCCGGGATAACGGCGATGCTGCTCCCCGGTTGTCCCGGGCTAACGGCGATTCTGCTCCCCGGTTGTCCCGGGCTAACGGCGATGCCGTTCCCGGTTATCCCGGGCTAACGGCAGCGCCGCTCTCGCAGGAGCCAAGAATCTCTACATCATCTCCGTGAAGGGCATCAAGGGCCGGCTGAACCGGCTGCCGGCGGCCGGCGTGGGTGACATGGTGATGGCCACGGTGAAGAAGGGCAAGCCGGAGCTGAGGAAGAAGGGTGGGTGCTGTTCCTGTCCCGGAATGTCGCGGGAATGTCACCTCAGTGTCACCTCAGTGTCACCTCCCCCCTTCTCTAAAGCACTCGTTGGGTCTGGCGTGGCTCAGGGAGCTGTCGTGGAAGGGCAGAGCAAAGGCGCCGCTTTTGGGTGAAGTGGCAGCTGCTGGTGCTGTTGATTTCAATCAGCGGTGGGACATTCTTGGGTTTGGGAATTGTCAGAATCAAAATTTAAATCCTGTTTGTGGCTCCTGCTCCAGCCTGGCCTTGGACACTTCCAGGGATCCAGGAATTCCACCCTGTGCCAGGGAAGAATTCCGTCCTAAAATCCCCTCCTGAGTCCCTTTCTCCACCTGTGAAAGAGGAGTGATATCACACAGATCTGTAAAACTTAAAACTGTGGAATCACAGAATGGTTTGGGTGGGAAGGGACCTTAAATCCCATCCCTGCCATGGGTTTGCTTCTGCTCCAGAGGAGTTTTTTCTGAATATTATTTATGAATTATTTATTTCAAAGTAAAGGTGGGGAAGCTGGAGAACCCTGGATTCTCCAAATGTACATGCAGCTCCAAGTGTTACATGGTCAGTTTTAAAGGGATTATTAATACAAAATGCAACCTTTTAGTAAAACACTACAAATACAAGGTGCAAAACAAAAACCACCAGGAATCTGTGCCTCGGGTTTGATTGCTGTGGGATCTGTCTGGGCTGTTTGTTCATCCTGAGGGCTGTGACCCTTTTTCCTGAGGGCTGTGACCCTTTTTCCTCCCAGTGCACCCAGCAGTGGTGATCAGGCAGCGGAAATCCTACAGGAGAAAAGACGGGGTGTTCCTGTACTTCGAGGACAACGCGGGAGTGATTGTGAATAACAAAGGGGAAATGAAAGGTGAGCCCGGGGCTTGGCACTGCCACAGGGCTGAGCTCTGCTGGAGGGGAAAAAGGACTCAAGGTTCCCTTCAGAGAGTGAGATTTGGGGTGGGAGATGCTGCCCTGAACCATCTGTGAGCTCCAAATCACAATAATTTGGTTGGAAGGGAGCTCAAAGCTCATCCTAGGGATGTCTTCCACTATCCCAGCCTGGCTTTGGACACTTCAGGGATGCAGGGGCAGCCACAGCTGCTCTGGGAATTCCATCCCAGCCCCTCAGCCCTGGGTGTTGTCCCTGTTTTCCAGGCTCAGCCATCACCGGCCCCGTGGCCAAGGAATGTGCAGATCTGTGGCCCAGGATCGCCTCCAACGCCGGCAGCATCGCCTGAGCCCCTCCTCCTCCTGCCCTGGCCCTGCAGGGACCCTCAATAAAACTCCTCCTACCAACCCAGTGGTGTTTTTCTTGCCAAATAGGAGCAGGATTGTACTGGGAAGAAATCCTGTGTTTTTATGGAGCTCCAAAATGGGGTTGGGGGATTGAACAGTTCTGTTTTTCAGGCAGGCTCCTGAAGAATCCCTGGAACAGCTCAAATTTAGTGACCCTGAATGGCTGCCTTGTCTGAGGGGAGCTGGGAGGGGTCTGTGGCAGCTCTGCCTTTGTTCAGGAGCTCCCAGAGTTGGAGAATTCTCAGAATTTTTTTCCAGAATGGGCAGTTTTAACTGTTAAAAGTGAAATAGTGCCTGAGGCTGAGCTGCCCTGGGAGCTGCAGGGTTCCTGGAATGTCCCTTGGGTGGGGACATGGGGACACCACTGCTGTCACCTGAGGAGTGGCTGGAGCTGAAGCCTGGATCCAATTGCTCCTGAGCTGAGCTTAGGCTGAGCTCAGGATCAGCTCAGAACCTGCAGGAGCAGAGTGGGAAGGGACAGCCAGGGAAAAGCTTGGGCTGTTTGTGTGTGGTGCTCTGGAGCAAAAGGAATGGTTTGGGAGGGAGCTGTGATTTCCTGCCCCACAGGATGAGGGGGGACTCATCCCTGGCCCCACAGGTGACAGTGGGGTGGCTTTGCCCTGGGTTTGGGGCCCTGGTGCTGAAGGGCTGCCCTGACCCCAAATCATGGGGCAGGAAAAGGAGGAACCCCAGCACTGCAGTTCCTGCCTGCAGCTGGGACTGAGCTGTTCTGCTGCACCTCCTCAGAGTCCTGATGGTTCTGTGACATTCCTGATGGTTTTCTGTGCCATTCCTCATGATTTTCTGTGCCATTCCTGATGGTTTTCTGCCATTCCCGATGGTTCTGTGCCATTCCTGATGCCTTTTGTTCTGCCCATTCCTGATGATTTTCTGCACCATTTGTGAAGTTTCTGTGCCATTCCCCATGTTTTGGTACCATTCCTGATGCCTTCTGTGCCATTCTTTCTGTGCCATTCCCGATGATTTTGTGCCATTCCTGATTTTGTGCCACCCATTCCTGAAGTTTCTGTGCCATTCCTGATGCCTTTTTTTTCTGCCCATTCCCAAAGTTTCTGTGCTATTCCTGATGATTTTGTGCCACCCATTCCCGATGTTTCTGTGCCATTCCCCATGTTTGGGGTACCATTCCTGATGATTTTCTGCCATTCCTGATGCCTTTTGTTTTGCCCATTCCCGATGATTTTGTGCCACCCATTCCCGACGTTTCTGTGCCATTCTCAAAAGTTTCTGTGCCATTCCCAATAATTTTCTGCACTATTCCTGATAATTTTGTGCCACTCCTAATGTTTCTGTGCCATTCCTGATTTTGTGCCACCCATCCTCGAAGTTTCTGTGCCATTCCTGAAGTTTCTGTGCCATTCCTGATATTTCTGTGCCATTCCTGATGCCTTTTTTTTCTGCCCATTCCCAAAGTTTCTGTGCCATTCCTGATGATTTTGTACCACCCGTTCCCGATGTTTCTGTGCTATTCCTGATTTTGTTCTGCATCATTCCTGAATATTCTTTGCCATTCCCCATGTTTGGGGTACAATCCCTGATGATTTTCTGCCATTCCTGATGCCTTTTGTTTTGCCCATTCCCGATGATTTTGTGCCTGTCACTCCTGATGTTTCTGTGCCATTCCCGATGATTTTGTGCCATTCCCAATGATTTTGTGCCATTCTTGACGTTTCTGTCCCTTTCCCAATGTTTCTATGCCATTCCTCATGATTTTCTGTGCCATTCCCAAAGTTTCTGTGCTATTCCCAAAGTTTCTGTGCCATTCTCCATGTTTCTGTGCCATTCCCAAAGTTTCTGTGCCATTCCCAAAGTTTCTGTGCCATTCTCGAAGTTTCTGTCCCTTTCCCAATGTTTCTGTGCCATTCCTCATGATTTTCTGTGCCATTCCCAAAGTTTCTGTGCCATTCCCGAAGTTTCTGTGCCATTCCTGATTTTGTTCTGCCCATTCCCAAAGTTCCTGTGCCATTCCCGATGTTCTGGTGCCAAGGCCACAGCAGGGAAGGCAGTGACACCCCAGGGAAGGCTGCACAAACCCCTGGCCCTGCTTTGGGAGGGGCTTTTTAACCCCTCCCACCATCCTCAGCGGATTTTGGGATATTTTGGGATATTTCTGGATATGCCAGAGCCGGGTGCAGGCAGCAGGAGGAAACCTGGCTGAGGATTTGCACATCCTGGGGGTCACTCCCTCTGTTCTCCACGGGGGTTTGGAGCAGGAGATCACCCGTGGGTCACACCCTGGAGCTCCTGGAAGGGCTCTGGTGTGATCCCAACATTCCAAACCTGCACTGGAGGGGATTTCTGTCATCCCAAGCAGGGACCATCATTCCAAAAATGCTTCATGTAAGGAACCACCCCAAAGCTGCTCTCGTGGCTCAGTTTTAGCATTCCTGCTTTGTGAAGGTTTTTCTCCACAGCTTCAGAGTTGGATTAAACATTTTTTGGTGGGTTTTGGGTGTTGCAGAAGCTGTGGCAGTAATTCCTGAGCCAGGCTGGGCACGCCCTGAGACCAAACAGAGGCGGGGCCTGCGGTGACGTTTTGAAGTCAGTGCTGGAAATGTTCCTGTCCTTTGCCCACATTTGGGATTTTTTAGAGGGAATCAGGTGTGAATTCAGAACCTGCCTCACCAGGAGCGGGGTGAGAGCCCTGCTGTGGGGCTGGGATGTGACAGCCAGCCCTGGAATGTGACAGAGCCACATCAGTGGCCACAAGGAGCCTCACCTGGCCACCAGCAGCCTCCCTTGCCAGCTGGGGGTATAGCTCAGGGGCAGAGCATTTGACTGCAGATCAAGAGGTCCCCGGTTCAAATCCGGGTGCCCCCTCTCTTTTTCCATCTTTTTATCCCCAAAAATGTGGTTGGGAGCCCGGAATTCCCAAATTTCCCCCCTGAGCTGGGTGTAGGCCCCGTGCTGTGCTTGCTGGCCAGAGGGGAGGCAGATGAGCAGCAGCAGCAGGGGCTGGTGGTGAGGAAAGGGATGAGGGTTTGGGGAGGATCTGGATTTTGTCCTGGGATTAATTAGCAGAGTTTTGCTGGGATGTTAATGAGCAGGGAGATTGAGGGAAAGCAGGGGGTATTGCTCAGTGGGAGAGAATTTGACTGCCCTGGTTCAACTCCACGTGCCCTTTTCTCCTCCTTTCCCTCTTCCTCCAAACTTCCTTTGGCCCAAATCCTGCAGGGGAAGGTTGGGAAGCTGCTGTGGGATGTGGGAGTTGAGCTGGGCAGGGAATGTGGGGTGGGAGCACCAAGGACATGCAGAAGTGAGGAACCACTCCTGGGGAAATCTGGGTCTGCCTGAGCCTCCCTCTGGGCTTCACTCTCTGTGGGGAGAAATTCTCTGGAATGGGGAAAACTGAACCTGGATCCAGGCTGGAATCTGGAATGGGGAAAACTGAACCTGGAATGGGGAAAACTGAACCTGGATCTGGGCTGGAATCTGGAATGAGAAAACCTGAACCTGGATCTGGGCGGGAATCTGGAATGAGAAAACCTGAACCTGGATCCAGGCTGGAATCTGGAATGGGGAAAACTGAACCTGGATCCGGGCTGGAATCTGGAATGGGGGAAACTGGGACTGGAACTGGAACTGGGTTGGAATCTGGAATGGGAAAAACTGGGACTGGATCTGGGTTGGAATCTGGAATGGAGAAAAGGGAACGTGGATCCAGGCTGGAATCTGGAGTGGGGGAAAACCAGGACTGGATAAAGGTGGGATTCAGAATAGGGGAAAACCAGGACTGGATCCGGGCTGGAATCTGGAATGGGGAAAACTGGGACTGGGCTGAAAGCTGGAATGGGGGAAAACTAGGACTGGATCTGGGCTGGAATCTGGAATGGGGAAAACCAGGACTGGATCCGGGCTGGAATCTGGAATCGGAAAAACGGAACCTGGATCCAGGCTGGAATCTGGAGTGGGGAAAACCAGGACTGGATCTGGGCTGGAATCTGGAATGGGAAAAACCGAGACTGGAACTGGGCTGGAATCTGGAATGGGGAAACACCAGGACTGGATAAAGGTGGGATTCAGAATGGGGGAAAGCCAGGACTGGATCAGGGCCAGGATATGGAATGGAGCAAAACCCCAAAACCCAGCCAGGATCAGGGTGGGATATGGAATGGTGGAAAACCTGGATGGGATCATAGTTGGGATATGGAATGGATGAAAACCTGGATGGGATCATGGACAGGACATGGAATGAAGGAAAAACCCGGATAGGATAACAGCCAGGATATGGAATGGAGGAAAAACCCGGATAGGATAACAGCCAGGATATGGAATGGAGGAAGACCTGGACTGGATCAGAGCGGGATATGGAATGGAGGAAAAACCTGGGGTGTATCTGTGTGGCGCATGGAATGGAGAAAAACCTGGACTGGATCACAGCTGGAATATGGATTTGGGAGAAAACCTGGACTGGATTAGAGCTGATAAATGGAATGGGGGAAAGCCCAGCCTGGATCACAGTCAGGAAATGGAACAGAGAAACACCCGGACAGGATTTGGATGGGACAGGGAATGGAAGAAAACCCGGACTGGATTGCAGCTAATATGGAATGGGGGAAACTCAGACTGGATCAGGGTGGGATATGGTAGGGAGGAAAACCTGAACTGGATAATACCCAGCATACAGAATGGGAGGAAACCTGAACTGGATCCAGCCAGGACATGGAATGGGGAATATCCCAGGCTGGGAAATGGAATGAAAGGAATCCCATTTGCTGTATTTCATCCCACTGAACTCCCTGCACCTTCCACAGGGACATTGGGGTGCACAGGAGCTGCTGAGGAAAGAGATCCAACCCAAGGAGGGAAAAACTTCTCTCTTTCCCAAGAAATGATTTAAATGTCCCAGGTGCAGGAGCTGTCCCAGGGGGTATAGCTCAGTGGCAGAGCATTTGACTGCAGATCAAGAGGTCCCTGGTTCAACTCCAGGTGCCCCCTCTTTTCTCTCTTTTTCTCCTCTTTCTTTTGCCCAAATCTTTCATGGGAAGGTCCTGTGGGATGGGGGAGGTTGTGCTGGGCAGGAATGTGAGGTGGAAGCACCTGGAGAAGTGCAGGGTTTTGCACTGGGTAGGAACCACTCAGTCTGTGAGTGCCTTTCTCTGGTTTTAATTAATTCTCTGTAGCCACCATTTACCACAATTTCTGCCAATTCCAATCATGGCTCACAATTTCTCACATTTAACTCCCTGCACAGCTTCCCTCCAAGTGAAGGATCCCACAGAGAGAAAAACCTGAGTCTCTAAAAATAAATATAAACATGTCAGGGGGTATAGCTCAGTGGCAGAGCATTTGACTGCAGATCAAGAGGTCCCTGGTTCAACTCCAGGTGCCCCCTCCCTTTTCCATGAAAAATGAAGAAGATTCCTCCTTTTTTTATACCCCCAGTGTCTGTGCTTGCACAGCAGCAGGGCTGGAAAATCCAGAATTAAAACTGAGCACAGATCCTGCAGGAATCAAATCTCTGGGGCAGGAACAAAGCCCAGACACTTTTCTTCCTGTGCAGGTTTGGCTGGAACATTTCTCTGCAGTGGGAATAAAACCTGAGCTGGCTTTCAGGGGTTTTACTGCTCTTTTTTCTGAGCAGTGGACAGGGGGTATAGCTCAGTGGTAGAGCATTTGACTGCAGATCAAGAGGTCCCTGGTTCAACTCCAGGTGCCCCCTCTCTTTTCTCCTCCTTCCACTTTCCTTTTGCCAAAAATTTACCACAGGAAAAGTCCCTGGAGAGCTCTGAGCTTGTGCTGAGTGTGGGGTGTTGGTTCTGAGCTGCAGCAGCCCAGGAAGAGAGTGGAAAAGTTTTGGGGTTGTGCTCTCAGGCCTGAGTGTCTGTGTGTGCTTTTCTGTTGTTAATTCTCTGTAACCATCACCAGGATTTCTCATTTTTACCATAATTTATCACCTTGAACTCCCTGTACCTTTATCAGGCACTCCCTGGGCTGCACAGGAAAGGAATCCAATCCCTGGACACAAATATTTTCTTTCTCCCAATAAATATTTTTAGATTTCCCTGGTGCAGGTGTTGAGCTCCAGGTCCCCCTCTTTTACTCCTTCTCCCTGAGGATTTTGGGGGGTTTGATCACTGGGCAGCTCAGGGGAAATGTCAGAGACTCCACAGAGGTTCAGAACACTCGGGGTCCAGCCTGGGACTGGGAGGAGCTGGGGAGGAACTGGGCCAAGCTGGGAGGGCAGGGACTCAGTGGCTGCTGCTGGAGCCAATTCCTCAGGGACAGAGAGCTCAGGGATTTGGGAAAAACATCATTAAAATATTTTATTTTATTCAGCAGCTGTCCCAGGGGGTATAGCTCAGTGGTAGAGCATTTGACTGCAGATCAAGAGGTCCCTGGTTCAACTCCAGGTGCCCCCTCTC
>JAODHX010001228.1:4885887-4914286 GCA_027576295.1 Cossypha polioptera | reverse complement strand
ATCAACCGCCGAGAAATGGCAAAATGCGCTCGTTTCATCCCAAAAGCGAGCGGAGGGAGGGGCGTGTCCCGGTGCCGGCGCCCCGGGGCTGCGGCAGCGCCAGGCGCGGCCCCTGCGGCAGCGCGGGCTCGGGGCAGGTGCGGCGGGCGGGCAGGGATGGAGGGATGCAGGAGGGATGCAGGAGGGATGCAGGGAGGGATGGAGAAGGGCGGATTTTGGGGCTCGCTCCCCGCTCTGCGCCGCGCTCGGCCCCGGTTCCTCCCGGCAGGTGGGGCCGGGGCTGCGGCAGGAGGGGCGGCAGCGCGGGGCCATGTTCTGCAGCCGCCTCGAGCGGCTGATGGAAAACGATACGTTAATCAATAATGGGCAACCGGAACGAAAAAGCGTTTCGAATAAAAAAATGGGAAAAAAAGGAGCTGTCCACGCCCAGCCCTAAATTTTGCGTGGGGGAAGCGTTATTGAGGTCACAGCACCCCGGCGTTGCCCGGCTTTGTTGCACCCCCCGGTGCCCATGTCGAGGGGTTTGGTGTTTAAGGTGAACGAGGTGGGGCCCGTCCTGTTGAATCCCGGGTGTTTTCCAGCCGGGATGGGGATGCTGGTGCCCATCCCCGTGGGTCTGGGGCCGGGGTGGTGCTGCTTGGTGTCCCTGGATGTGCCGTGCACATCCCACACATCCCAGCGCCGTGCTGGGATCGCCCCCTTGTCCCTTCCATCTGCCTCTTCCCGTGCTGTCTCTTCTTTCTAGCCCCAAAATCCCACCAGGCGGGGCGTGGGCTGCCCTCCTTTATGGGTTTCACCTTTTTTACCTGTGGTTGTTGGGTATTTCTTTATTTTAATTCTAGCTTAGCTAGGAAAAGGGAAGTTTCCTCGCCAGGTGTTTCCAGGAGCACACATCTGCCCTCCTGCCTTGGAGCAATTAAACCTGCAAGGAGCAGAAACAGCTCATTTCAGGTGAGGGATGGAGATTTCTGCCTGCATCCCTGTCTGCCACTCGAGCACGAGGCAGGACTGGCTAAGGGAAGATGGTTTTTGCTGGTGCTTTTGGGCACCTAGGAAGGCAATGCTGCTGCTGCTCGCCGAGGGCAGCTGCCATCGCTTTAAGGGGAGTTTCTCCTTCCATTTGCTGTGGTACCACCAGGCGAGGTGCAGCTCCATTTGCAGCGAGAGGCTGCTCTTGCCTGGAAACGTGCTGGAAGGAGCAGCTGAGATGAGCTAAGCTGTCACCATTTGTATGCAGAGTATTCCCGAGCTGCCCCGGCGTGGATGTGGGCAGATGTTGGGCGAGGGTCTGAATCAGTGGAACAAAATTTGCTGCTGAGCATTGTTAATTTGCCCTGTCGAGCGATGGCTGCCCGCTTCCACCCGCTGAAGGGCTTTTGGCTCTGCTGCCAGTGCCTCAGATTTGGGGTGTTTAATGGCTTTCCTCGTGGGCTTCAGTTTTCTTGGCATTGTTTTTCTCAGGGTGGTCAATCAAAACAGGTCTTGGGTGTTTGCAGGCTGCTCTTGTGGGAAGAAAAATTAAAACCTCATTCTCTCTAGGAGTAAGAAATTATCTAACCCAGTTATGCTTTGTTCTCTCTTGATACAAAATGCTTGGTTTTCACCCCAAGATGAGCAACTTACAGAGAAAAGCAAAGTGTTGGCTGATTTACCTGTAGTTTGTAGAGGATTTGAACATGTATCATGGCATGGTTTGGGTTGAAAGGAGCCTTGCAGACCATCTCATTCCACCCCCCTGCCCTGGGCAGGGACATCTTCCATTAGACCAGATTCCTCCAGCCTGGCCTCAAACCCTTCCAGGGATGGGGATCCACTGGCAGGTGGTTCACACCTGATTAAAGTATTGCATTTTCTCATCCTTTGAATAAGGTGCAGGTGGGGTTCAGTTTTTGAGACCTGGAGAAATGCAATGCCCATCCCACAGATGGTGTCACAGATCAGATGGGGATGTTTATCCTGCATCAGCAGGGATTAACTGGGGATAGAATGGTGGGAGCTCCGTGAGGAGGGGATGGCTCCAGTCCCTGCCTGTGGTAAGCGCAGGTTTTGTGTGTCTCCCTCTGTCTGTGTTCAGTATTTACAGGTCAGGCTTCCAATTTTGTCTTACCCTTCCCTCTCCTCTGTATCCCCTTGCTGCCCTCTGCTTCCAGCCTGTGCCTTCCCAAGGCATTCCATTCAAACTGTCCCATCCCTCTGTGCTTCAAGAGCTGCAGCTTCACGAGGACCAAACGTATTCATGTCACATATTTTATATATGAAAAGGGGATTGCTGCAGCGTTGCCATTTCCTTCCCAAAAGCCATGGGAAATTCTGCTCCCCTGGCCAGTCCTCGTGGGATAAAAATGAGGGAAATGTGGCACTGGAGCTGCCCTTTCTCCTGGAGGAAGAGCTGGGTGTAGCCAGTCAGAGATGCTGGCGAGGTGGGTGTTTTATCTTCTGCCTTTTGTGTTCCTCTGCTGCATTTTGGAGAGCTGTGCTCCTCGTGGAGAGCTCCTTGGTCCGTGTGGCAGCACAGGGATTTTTCCCAGTGTTTTGGCAGGCGTTTGGAAGTGTTTGGGTCCCACCTTGCTGGGCTCTGCTGAGCAGTGCTGAGGGTGCAGCAGCAGGGATGGAGCAAACTCCCTGCTTGCCTTTAATTCCCCACGTGGAAGCTGGGCTCTGCAGCACTGTGGGGCTGCTGGAGAAGCCACCTTGGGAATGTTTTTGAGCTGGTGCTGGAGCTCCTGAGAGCCTGCCTTCATCAGCACGGGAATGACAAATTGTCCTGACACATCTGCAGCACAGCTGGAGCTGGAGTGGCCGTGTGGCCCTGTCCAGCCCGCTGGCCACGGTGGGTGCTGGCTGTGCCCACCCCAGGCCTCCTGACAAATCCCTCTTGGTTGGCAGAGCGTGGAAAATTGGATCATGAGGCACTGTCTGAGGGGAAATGCTCAGGGTGGCCGGTCCCTTTCTTCCCAAAAGCAAGATGATTCAAAAGCTGGAAGAAAGCCGTGGATTTGAGTTTGTCTTGAGCAGAATAATCTTATTTTGTCAGCCCAGTGTGCTGATGAGGCTTGGCCGTGGTGTTGGTGTCCTTTGGGGCAGTGCTGCTAATTTAGCTGTAGGAATGCTCTGACACTTGATGAATGAGCCAAGGACCAGAGCACTGGTTTCCACCTGGCTCCCAGCATTTTCCAGTTTGCTCAGCTTGCTGGCTGGTGAGCTCAGTTGGCTTCTAGGTTGGCTGGTTGGCTCCTAGGCTGTGCTAAGGTGTGGGCTGGGCGCAGAGGTGGGAGCTTGTGGTGCAGTGCCTTGGACTTGTGACAGGTCTGGGTGATGCTGGGAGGGTGGTGTGCTGGGGGCAGCAGGGTTTGAACGGAATTTAGGGGGGTTGTGGTTCTGCACACAGGTAAAGCAGCCAACCCTGAGCCAAATGGTCATGGCTGGTGCTTTCTGGCTCGTTCTGAGTTCTGCAAACCCACTGGTCTCTGGAAAAGCACTGAGAGCCCTTTCCTAAAGCAGAACGGGCCTCTCTGGCTGTGTTAGAGTGGCTGAGGCTGCCAAACCCCAGGTGAGCGTTTCACCTGTGTACCTGTCCTGGAGCTGGGTGCAGGGGAGCCCCAGCTCAGCACCCTGGCTGTCTCCAGCCCCAGCTCAGCACCCTGGCTGTCCCCAGCCCCAGTTCAGCACCCTGGCTGTCCCCAGCCCCAGCTCAGCATCCTGGCTGTCCCCAGCCCCAGCTCAGCACCCTGGCTGTCCCCAGCCCCAGTTCAGAGCAGCAGCAGCTCCCTGAGGGCCTCTCCCTACTGCAGCAGTGGCAGCAGAGCTGGGCTGCCTTTCTAGGTTTTTCTGCCAATGCAGTGTAATCTCTTTCTACCTCAGGGCTCTGCTTGCTGGTGCTGTTCAGACTCCAGAGCTGGCTGGGTGCTGCCTGGGGCTCACCCCAAGGGCACATCCTTGGAGCTGGGGGTGCTCATCAGAAAATTGGGTGGTGCTGGATGCCCGGGGCTCCACCTGCCTGTGGACATGGAAAGGGAAGCAATAGCAGAAGTCACTTGGGCTGCTGATCTTGCAGAGCAGCACTGAGATGTTCCACTCACCTGGCAGCAGTCCTGGGAAGAGGATTAGGGTGAGTTTGGTGAAACCTCCCTGAGCACCAGGCTGGCTCAGCCCTGCTGGGGTGCAGCCCCCAGGCTGGAGCCCTGCTCCTTGGTGGGGATGTGGAGCTCCTGCTCCGTGCAGGGCTGTTCCCACCTGGCTTTTTGGCATGAACAGCCCTCAGTCCCCAGTGGTCTTTGCAGGTCACCCTAGGATGTGCTGGATGCAGCAGAACTGTGGCCCTGTAGGTAATCCCTTGTGAGGTTTTTGAGGTGGGCACAGCTCTGCTGGGAGTGACTGTGTGAATCTGAGTCTCTCTTGCAGCAGGATGGATCTCCCTCCTCCATCTGTGAGCTGGAGCTTTGTTTTACACTGAAATCTGCTGGTTGTAGGCTGGAGGTTTTTTTTTTTTTTTTGAAGTGCCTGTGGAAAGCATGTGTGGTTTACACTGGAGTCTGCAGGAGGAGTATCTGTGCCTTGAGACTTGAGTGGGTTTTCTTTGCAAGTCTAATGAGCTTTTCACTCTTCAGAAATCAATCCACTGGTTTTCCCCTTTTCTTTCCTAGCAGACCAATTAGTAAAGGTGGTCATAACACACAGCATGGCTCCTGTTTTCAGTGTCTCTTCTTTAAATATCCAAGGAAAGGGAGCACCGGGGGATACCTTCTGTTAAGCTAAAGGGATTATTGCTGCAGTTGGGCTAATTATTTCCATCTTTGCAGCCTGTCCACTCTACCTGCCCTGACCTCTCCTCCTGGAGCAGATCTGGGGTCACTGCCTGCCTGTCCTGGCCTCCAGGGGATTGTGCCCCTGCTGCCCTGGGAAGGCAGAGGGGTTTGTCCCTGGAGCTGAAGTGGGTTTGGACAATGCTCTCAGGCCCAGGGTGGGGTTGTGGGGTCGATGATCGCTGTGGTCCCTCTCAGCTCAGGATATTCCCTGATTCTGGATCCCCAGTGAGCTGGGGCTCAGCGCTGTGGTGATGCTCCAGGGCACAGAGGCTGGTCTGGGGTGCTGAGGGGTGAGGTGCAGCCCTGAGGGGCAGGAAGGGCTCTGTTAACTCTTCAGCACTGAAGAGAGGTGATGAAACCACTCCTACGGAGGGGTTTGAACAGCACGTGTGAGACTTGGAATGGTTTTCTTATCAGCGTTGCACTTTATGGCTCCGCCTGAGCTCCTGCCCCGGGCTGTCTGCCTGGAAGTGCCAGATGTAATTTCAGATGGGTTTCATCAGTGCCTCAGTCAGTTGCTGCAGAATGAAATTCCATGAGGTGTTTGTAAATGACTCAGAAAATCTAAAGAAGCCTCTCCTGTGACTCCTGAGGACATGCAGCTCAGCCTGTTTGTGGAGGGCTGGAGACTCGCTTTTGAGATAAACCCATTGTTTTCTGTGCCCTGCAAAGGAGCGTTTGCGCTGCTGCACTTTCGAAGTCGAAATTGCGCAAGCAGGGGCATGTTCAGAGTGGTAAAATTGTTCCCTGTCCTAGGAAACATTTTATCTTTGCTTTGATTAAAGGTTACTTCAACCCTGGCTGCTCTCAGTGTGGAGGATGTGGTGCTCAGGGGCAGCTCTGCTCCTTCCTGTAAAAAGAAGTGAAAAGTCACTTCACGTGAGCCTCGTGGTGCAGGGAGCACATCTGGCCAGCTGTGCAGGTTCTCAGTCAAACCACAGGCAGAGCAGGGCTGTCACGAGTGATGGGCAAACAGGGCTGCTCCTGGCTGGTTGCCTTGGACCTCCAGGTGTCAGGATGAGCCTTGGGCAGGGGGAGAGTTGGAGTTAGTGAGTCAGGGGTCTCTCCGAATTTTTCAGAGAGAAATTAGAGTGCAAGGATTGAATTAAAGCGTTTGGGTGGATTGAAGTATATTAAGCCACGTACACATAAAATAGATATTAAAGCCGTATTTTCTTAACAGAAATTTTAAGTACTCAAAGATATATTTCTACTCTTTTGGCATAATATTTCCTATGCTTTTAGATTGCTGTAAAGCTCACGTCAATATAAGATAGGCGATGAGAAGTGAAGAATTCGGAGAGACCCTTGACTCACTGGCTCCAGCAGAGAAGGGGCTGATCTGCTCTGCAGGGCTCGGGGTGTGCTCGTTGTGTCAGCTCCAGGGGTGCCAGAGGAGACTGTCCCAGGAGAAGGGGCAATATGAGGGATTCCATCCATTGTGTCCGCTCAGGGCTGTGTCAGGAGCCTTTGTGTGAAAATGACATTTATATCTGACTTTGGAACGGTCAGAAGTAAAGCAAATGTAAGATTTGGAAATGTAAGATTTGGGAGCGTGGCTCGTGTTCCCGCCCCGGTGCTGACCCACCCGGCACAAAGTGCTGATTGCTCCCTGCAGCAGCGAGTGTTTCATTTCCCTGCGCTGCAGATCCTGCCTGCCATGGCTGAGAATTGCTGGTGTTCAGTTACCTGTGTGGTTTAAGGTGAGACCTGTGAGGAAACCGGGTCATGTTGCAGAACTGGAGCTTCTCCTGCTCTCTGTAGTTTGTGGTGCCAGTGAGCCCAAAGCTGGGATTTAACCCAAAGTCAGAATTGCCTTTTGTGGTTGATTTTCAGCTCCCACTGACTCAGAATTCAAGGGCAGACTTCACCCTCAGCAAATTCTGCCCTCTGAAGTTGCAGCTTATGTGTGGTTTTACCTCCTGCCTCATCAGCATGACAAAGGGTGCTGCCTGGAGCTGCCTGCAGGGATTTGTACGAGGAGCTTTTAACAATGGGCCTCTCCAAATTGGACAGAAAACTACACGGTTTTCCCGCAGCACTTCCCGGTGTAATAAAGGAGAGCCTGGCAGGCGTGAATAGGCAGAAGTAATAAATGTTGCTGTTGGGGGCAAAAAGGAAAGCAGGTAAAATCTGCTCGGGCTGTGGCGTGGCTTGGAGTCACTGCCTGGGAGAGCAGAGTCGGAGAGGATGGGACCAAAATGAGGGGTTTGGGACCAAAGTGAGAGTACTGGGACCAAAATGAGGGTACTGGGACCAAAGTGAGAGTACTGGGACCAAAATGAGGGGTTTGGAACCAAAGTGAGAGTATTGGAACCAAAATGAGGGTACTGGGACCAAAATGAGAGTATTGGGACCAAAATGAGGGTATTTGGACCAAAATGAGGGTATTTGGACCAAAATGAGGGGTTTGGGACCAAAATGAGGGTACTGGGACCAAAATGAGGGTACTGGGACCAAAGTGAGGTCCCAATAAAATGACTTCTGCTGTGACAAAGGGAGTGACTCTGGGTTTGTGGAGCCCTGCAGGGTTGTGGTGCTGGGTGGGTGATCCAGAAAGAGCAGCTGTGGGCAGGAGCAGCCCCTGGTGCTCCCTGGCTTTGTTCTCATCCCGAGCAGCACCTTGGGCACCTGCCAAGCCCGAGCACCCTGCACACCTGGGCACTCTGTCCTGTCTGCTCTCCTTCCTCCTCCACCTCTCCTGTTCCTGCCCCCTCGTCCCTCCCTGTCACACCCTGCCTGCCAGCCCAGCCCCGTGTTCCCCTGAGAGCAGGGTGGGGACCCAGCTCTCTGCAGGATGTGGAATTCCAGCACGGGGAATTTCTATCTGCATCCTTATTTCATGGTTTTGGGGCTCACTGTGCGTGAGTTCTGCTTTTCCCCCTGTTTCAGTGGTAGCTGGATTACTTTGGCAGCTCCTCCCTCCCCCCAGGTTCCTCCAGGCAGGAGGTGAAGAATGAATATTCCTTAATGTGAAGGCACTTATTAATGCTTAATCTCTCAAATACGTCGCTGCTTTTGTGTCTAATAACAGAGTTTATTGTCACGGCTGTCTGAGGTCCGTGCTCTGCTCCAGAGCAGGTTTCATAGCCACTGTTGCTCACTTTAACAGAAGAGTTTTGGACTTGTTTGCTCTATCAGCATCCAGGAACCTCCTGGTGCTTGAGTTCTTAAATGGAAAGAGGGTTGTGGTGTTTGTGTGCAGGTGAGCAGCACCGGGCTCAGGAGGGAGCTGGGCACTCCCAGGTGATGCTGGGCGGGTGTAAAGTGAATTTTTGAGCACTGGAGTGCTGCAGTCAGGAAAAAAGCCGTGAATGCTTCTCACCAGTGAGAAGGGGCAGTTCTGTGAGCTGGTTGGAGCTTTTGGGGTTTCTCGGCTGCTGGGAGGCTCCTGCTGCCCTCGATAAGGGATGACAAAGCCGCGGCTTTAGGGGTGGTCAGAGCCTCTCCGAGCAGGCTGGCTCCGTTTATCCACGATAAAAACGGGCGGTGCTGACACACCAGCAGCCCGTGCCTTTGTTTAGTGACTGAGAGAGGGCGTGGAGCATGAATGGAGCCCTGGTAACCCCAGACAGGAGCGGGATGATTTCAAGGCAGAAGTGAGGCTCAGAGGCAGGCAGTGCTCTTGGACATGGCATACATGTGACAGCAGAGCTGCATTTAGAGCTCAAAGAGGATGAAATCCCCGAGGAGACCGACTGCACCTCGTTTATTTTTAACAAATGTACTGAGGAAGATCGAGCCGGAATTCCGAGACTTGGGGCAGCCTCAAATTGGGACAATTTCCCTCATCCCTAAAGAAAGATTGGCACCAACTCAGCTAATTCCTGAGGAGGATGAAATGCATGTGGATGATGGATTTTTTCTAAACTTTCTCTTCCTTTAACCTTTGGGTTAGGAGGGGAAATAATGGTTTTACAACTCTTTGGCTGAATTGATGGTCCGTGTCCCCTTGTGGATTGTCACTTAGCCACACTGCCTGCATCTGCCCGTGCTGCAAACCTGCTCATCAGCCTCACACAGCTAAAATCAAGGCAGGACAGATTGCTGCTTGATTGTCATCCCGAGTGGCCCAAAGTGGGCAAAGACCAGCTGGGGAGAGACATCCAAGAGCTCAGCAGGGATGTTTTGGTGTAAAGGTTTTTATTTGCTGCCCATCCTGACTGTAAAATCCTCGTTTGTCTTGTGCCTCAGCATGAACTGTGCTCCCTTGTCAGGAGAACTAAAGGTACAAACGCAGCTGTTGTTGGGTGTTTGTGCCAGGAGGAAGAGCTCTGGCTCCCAGACTCTGTGAACCTGTGCAGGTGTGGGGAGACACAGCCCCTCCCATCACAGCCCCTTGCTGTTCCTGTGTGCTGTGTCAAAAACAGGAGCACAGAGCCTTGCCAGCCCCTGGGCAGGGGGAGCAGCACCTCCTGGGAGCAGGGCTGGGGCTCCCCCGTTCCTGGGGGCTGTGAAGATGTTGGGGTGCCCACCTGCCCCCCCCGGGCTGCCAGTCCCACTCCCTCCCCTCCCTGCCAGGAAATTGAGGATTCTCTCATCCCTGCGATCAGCTCTCCTGCTGATTGTTTGTTTTCTCTCTTGAGCTCTTCCAGATTAGGCTTTTTTTTTTCCCCCTGTGTTTATCTTCTTACTGACCTGATACAGATTTAATAAAAAAAATGGTACTTTTAGTTGTAGTAAATACAGTTGTGAACATTTTAGGGAGCAGTGTTTTTTCTGCTGTTATGCAACAACATAAAATCAAAGCAGAAACACATGATGAATGTCCTATTGTCTGTTGTCTTTTGGCATTAAAGAATGAAAGATGACGTTCAGGAAACACACTGTGACTTTTGACCTCATCTGAAGAGCCTCTGAGTCACAAAAAACAAAAATAATTCAGCAGAGCCGGGCAGGAGCTGAAGCAGGCAGGGCTGTGGGGTGGGTGTTGGGGTGAGGACAAGCCCTGCTGAAGCCCTGCTGGGCTCTGCTGTGTTTGCTGCTTTCCAGGCTGAGCAGGCAGCGTGTGCAGAGTGCCCAGCTCTCTCTGCATTCACAGAGCCTGTCCTGCTGCAGTCCTGCCCTGCCAGGCACCTTCAGGAGCTGAGCTGGGCACGGTGGGGCCAAGGATGGGCTGGTGCCCAGCTTGGGTGTCAGGTGGCTGGAGGGGTGGCTTGGTGAGACGAGCACAGTGTGTAAAGTCTGTGGGGAGCTGTGTGCTCCTCCTGCAGGGCTCAGCTGGGCTGTTTCGGGCTGGTGACGCCCATTCCTGCTGGACACCCTGTCCTGTCCCTCTGCTTCCCTGTGCAGCTGTCTCTGGGCACTGGAATCCACTTCTGCAGGCCTGGCTCCTGCAGAGGGAGAGCAGGGATCCCTGGGGAGCCTCACCTGCCTCACCTTCCCCCCGGGACAGGATTTCTGTCGCTGCCAGCCACGGTGGCGTGACAGGAGCTGCAGCAGATGGTGCCGTTGTCATCGTTTCGTTTTCTATCCATGTGCTGAAACAGCTCAAAATAACTTTAGAGATGATGGCCCAATCCATGAAGAATGTTTTCCTTGCCCTGAGAAAATCTCCTGCAGCATCAGTAGCCACAAGGCTCTCCTGGTTCTGTCACATCTGCTCTGACCGGGATCGCTGGAGCTGTGGCACAAAGAATCTTTCATGTTTAATATCTTCATTACTGTGGCACCATTGAATATTCACAGAACTTCTGTCAGGGTGCAGCAAATGTCAGCAGTGTGAAATCAAAGGAAGGGGAGCAGCTGAGATCAAAGGAAGCAGCAAACACACACCTCGTGTCTCACGGTGCGTTTTTGCAGCCCGAGGCAGAGCCGGGAGCGGCTCAGGTGCAGCTGGGTGTGGCTGCTGCTGGCACAGCTCTGCCCTCCCACACCTCCCCCTCTGTGATGCTGCTGCTCCTAAACCAGCCAGAGGTGACCCACAGTGCTGTCTGTGCATTTCTGCGTGTCAGGGGCTCAGTTTTGGTGCCTGGATCCTGCTCCTGGGGGATGTCAGGGCAGAGCTGGTGCTCCAAGGAAGCAAGGAGCAAGCCCAGTGATCTGAGCCTGGCTTGGCCAAGTGCAGCCTGCCCTGCCCAGTTTTTGCAGATCTCATTCTCTCGATCTTTCCACAGTTGCTGTTCTGAGGTACCTGCTTCTTTCACCATGAATTTTGGTGATGCTGCAGCACACACACACATTGCTGGCTTGGTTAAGGTGGAAGGCAATGCCAAGTACCCCAATCTCCAAGTCCTTTTACAGGTCAAGTGAAGTTTTCTCCTCGTGAAATTCTCTTTAGTTTATGAGGCTTCTGGTTGCACGTTGATCTCAGGGTGGTGTCAGCATCATCTGAGCCTGGCCCAGGGGGAGCCCGGGGGGGCCGGTGGCACTGGTGGCACTGGTGGCACTGCAGGATGTGGCCCCTGCCAGCCAGGAGGGCTCAGTGCTGTCCCTGGGGCCCTGGCTCAGAGTGCCACAGGAGTGGTGGCAGTTTGAGAGGCTCCTGGGGCTGGCAGGAAGGAGCACATGGATGACACGAGCTCAGGGTGGGTGTCCCAGTGCTCAGTGGGCTCTGCTGGGGGAGATGAGGCTGCTCCTGTACCCACCAGCCCCTCCCTGCCTTGGGAGCTGGTTTGGTACCCGCTGGAGCATGAAATAAGTTCTGTCAGCTTGTTTCTGGCCCCATATTAATGAAGGAAATGGTGACAGGCACGAGGCACTGCTGGCCGCAGCAGCTCTCCTGTGTTTGTGAGATTGCAGCTGTCCCCAGAGCAGGTGAGGCTCCTGTCCCCAGACTGAGAGGTTCTGTCCTCTGCTGCTCATCCTGGGCACATCCCTCACAGTTCCACGTGGGCACCCAGGGGAGCAGCAGTTAGTGGGGATGGATGCCTGCTTTTCTTTCTTCAGGCAATGCAGTCTCTCAGAAAAGCAGTTTCTGCCTCCTCGTGGTGTCGTTTGCAGCCAAGGCAGAGCAGTCATCTGGTGGGGCAGAGCAGCTCTTGTCCCAGTTCATTTAGATCCAGGGGCATTTTTTGGGAACTTTTTTTTCCCTCTTTTTCCTCTCTCCACCCTTTTTGGTGGCTGGGGGAGCAGTCTGACACTGCCCTGGACTCTGCCCAGCCTGGTGTTGCAGCCACATCTGGGCAGAAGGGGAATATCAACCTTGCAGCATTTTCTGTTCAGTAAATAATGCCTGCTGCAAGCCTGAGAGCTGTCGAGCCCCCCTTGGAGCCTGCAGCAGCAGAGGGGATGCTCTGATTTGCAGCAGGTTGGGCTGAGCCTGGCATGGGAAGAGTCAAAGAGAATTAGCTGGTAAATAAGATCTGCCTTCTCTTTGATCCTCTCTGCGTGTTCAACTGCTTAAAGGCTTCCCAAGCAAGCAGGATTTTGGGGAGGAAGAATTTATCCCCCCATCAGCCATCTCTGGGCTCCGTGGAACGCGTGCAAGATGCTGTAGCAGGGGGCTGGGAAGAAATCCAAAGGCAGCCTGGTAAATCCCTGCCAAAGAGGCTTCTCTCCCTTCTCACAAAGAGCTGAACACTCAGGGCAGCCTTTAAAACTCTCCTGCTTCCCTTTAGCTGCCACCTAAGCCCTCCTGATCAGAGCTCTGATCTAGCTGGAGCTGGTGGACTTAGGGACAGCCTGGTTTTGGCATCCTGTTGTGGAATGAGCAGGGTGATCTGAGTGCCAACACCTCCCTGGGCTGTGGCCACCCTCAAACACCCTCTGAGAGCCAGGCCAGAAGGGAGAAGGGGTGAAAGACCAAGGAAGGAAGGAGGGAAGGTCCATTTGGTGTCAGGGGATGCTGCAGGTGGGCAGGAGGTGCTCAGGTTTTGGGGAGGTGAGGCTGGATTTGGGCACAGCCCAGGCAGAGCCATTCCCCCTCTGCTGCAGCTCAGCCCGTGGGTTTTGTGCTGGATAATCTGCTCTCTAATTGCTGCCCTGCTCTGAGGCAGCTGCTGAGCTGGGCCTAAGCTGATTTGGGATGGCAAATTCTGTTAGTTTAATTCTCAGCAACCCCGAGGAACTTATCAGTGTCCCTTGGCTTTTCCCTGCTCTGGGGGGAGACTCCCGTGGTGACCCTGGCAGGAGCTCCCAGAGCTCTGCCTGTGAGCAGGTTTGGTTTGTAATTTGTAATTTGTAATTTGTAATTTGTAATTTGGGCTGAGAGGGACTTGGGGCAGGGGAATGGGATGACAGGGAAAGACAATGGATGTCCACAGTGCTGTGATGAGACTCCTGTGCCCCAAAAGCTGTTTTGGGGATCCAAACCCATCTCTTGTCTCTTTGGAAAGTGTCCAGCCCCTGGAGAAAGGGACAAAAGTTTGAGGCCTCCAAGGAGTTACTTAAACTATGATAAATATGGAAAAAATCATAAAAAGAAAAAAGAAAACATGCATTTTTGAGACAATTTCTTTTCCAACTCTGTCCTGTTGCTCCAAGAGGAATTTATCTGTCTTTGAACCTAAAACAAGTTTTCTGTCCTCTTGACTAGATATCCTGAACTTCTGTGTAATTTCTCAGCTCGCTGCAATTAATGAGATCATCGTCCATATTCCTTCCTCTGTCTGGGAAAAACAGAGCTTGGAGAAGTGCACAGAGGAGATGAAAAGGAAGTTGCTTATGAATTATGAACAGCCTTTCAGGCTGGTGTTGTTTCACGGTGCTGTCACTCTGTTTTAATTATATAATTCAGACGGAATTATGTTTTTTTTAAAGCCCTGCTTGTGTTTGATCACCTTTCAGAGGTAACACTTAGCTCGTGTTTGTTGGATTTTCAATTTTAACGACAAGAGTGAGTGCTTTGTGCCCTTTCTGATTAAAGAAGGAGAAGGAAGATGCTGAGACAATAGCCAGGAGGCTGCTTGGCCACCTGGGAGTTACCTGGCTGATGGCTCGGGTATTTGGTGGGTGTTTGGTGGGTATTTGGTGGGTATTTTGTGGGTGTTTTGTGGGTATTTGGTGGGTGTTTTGTGGAGCTGCTCCTTGGGCCCATTGGTGAGTCCCAGAGTGCAAATCCAGCCAGCATCTCCCAAGGCATTGCCCTCTCCTGCTGCTGGAATGTTCCTTTTTCTGCATCTCCTTACCCCTGAAATGTCCCTTTTTCTGCATTTCCTTATGCCTTGGAATTATTCCTTTTCCTATATTTCCTTACCCCTGAAATACTTTTTTTGCATTTCCTTACCCCTGAATTGTTCATTTTTCTGCATTTCCTTACCCCGGAATATTCCTTTTTCTGCATTTCTTTACCCCTGGAATATTCATTTTCTGCATTTCCTTACCCCTGGAATATTCATTTTTCTGCATTTCCTTACCCCGGAATATTCCTTTTTCTGCATTTCCTTACCCCGCAATATTCCTTTTTCTGCCTTTCCTCACCCCTGAAATATTAATTTTCTGCATTTCCTTACCCCTGGAATATTCATTTTCTGCATTTCCTTACCCTTGGAATCCTCCTTTTTTTGCATTTCCTTACCCCTGAATTGTTCATTTTTCTGCATTTCCTTACCCCGGAATATTCCTTTTTCTGCCTTTCCTCACCCCTGGAATATTCATTTTCTGCATTTGCTCACCCCTGTGCTCCAGGAGCCCCCTCTGGCAGTGCTGCCAAGGCTGGGTTTATTTTGGGTTCGGGGTGTGCTGTGTGTAAATCGAGCCCCCGGTGCCAGCCTTGTGTCCCTGCCCTGCTGGGGACAGTCCCAGCCGTGTCCCCTGGCCGTGCCCGTGCTCAGAGGGGCAGTGCTGCCCCAGCCCCTGCCCTGGCCCCCGGGGGCTCTGGGGTGCTGTCCCTGCTCCTGCTCCCTTGGTTCTGCAGTCCTGTCAAGTGGCTTTGGAGCTGTCTAAGGCAGTAGTTAAATTGCAGAGTCATCTTGCTAAGGCTTAAAAAAGCTGGGTGAGGGATCTGGTTACTGGCCCTGAGTTTCTCCTCTGTGGTTCCATACATCCAGTTAATTTATGGCCAGCAGACAAAGCCACAAGTTTCCTCCTTGCTGCTGGTAACCTGAGCTCCTCTGCTGGCTCCGTGTCCCTGATGGTCATGGCAAGCATGTGATCACACTAATAGCTGATTATTAATCACTGCCAATGGCTGTAATTATATCAGCTAAAAGCACAGTCGGTCCATGCAGCTCAGAGCAGGGCCCTGATGCTTGTTGGAGACTTCATTTCCTTCTGCAGATCAGAAAAACAGCAAAGGTGGATTTGGCACCTTCGTGCCTCCAGCCCAGAGCTGTTGGCTTTGCTCTGCCCCGTGCTGGGGCTTTCTGAGCCCTGCAGGAAGGGTTTGGGCCAGAGCAGGGCTTGTCCCCTCACAGCCACAGCCCAGTGAGACCCTCTTCGCTGGGAGCCCAAGATCCAGCTCTGGCTAGTCCTGGCTCCCCCAAGTGTCACTTTGGGATGGTTTTTAGATGGTGAGTGTCTTGTATCTGTGTATCCCTGCTGGGTGTCTCCACAGGGGTGGCAGGATCCCTTCCCACAGCACCAGCACACCTCTCCTGGCAGACTGGTTAAACTGGGAAGTGCAGAGTTTGGATCAGTCAGCACTCATCCTGCTGCTCACATGGGGCAGAGCTGTGTCACAGCAGTGTCCTGGCTGCTCTAGGGTGGTCATTTTGCTTGGGACATCTTAAGTACCCTTGGAATTAGAGTGCAGCTCCAGGAGTTGGCTCTGTTTGTTGTGAGGGATGCAGTGACTGGCACACGCTCCTGCAGGAATGACCTGACCTTCCCTTTGCTCCTGTTGTGTGGGGTTTTGCCTCATGGGTGTTGGTTTTCACTCTCCTTTTCAGGTTCCTTTGCTGAGAGGTGGCAGAGCAGCCTCAGGACAGCACCATGATGGAGGATCACGCACCTGGCCAGGAAAAACACTTCTCCTCAGGTGAGCAGGTCCAGGAGGGGGTGGAGGACCTGCCTGAGCTACACAGGGACAGGGAGAGCAGCCAGGTGGGGTGGGGGCTCCTTGGGGAGGGCACTGGGGCTCAGCCAGGGCACCATGGAGCCCTCCAGGTGCTGCAGCATCCCCAGGAAATCGCTGCTGGTGGGTCTCACTGCCCAGAGCAGCCCCTGCACCAGCCCAGGGCTGTCCCTCTGCTGCAGCTCTGCCACTGTGTGTTTGTGCTCACTCCCAGCTGGCTGTGGAAACACAGCACTGCTTGTGTTTGGGGTCACAGCTCGAGGGTGCTGCTTGCTGCCTGCTTTCCTCACCTGCACAGGGACCTGGGGGCAGCTGGGCAGAGAGCTCTGGGGCTGGGGCCATGCTGGAGTCTTCCTCACCATGTTTCAGACCTGCATTTCTCCAGAAGCTTTTCCTTTCTCATTCCACCACAACTGAGCTTGGAACCCTGCACAGCACCAGCAAACCTGCTGGGACTCACTCCTGGCTCTGCTCCACATAAACATCATCCTAATTTCCTTTTCTTGAGGTGCTCTGGACACCTCTTAGAGCAGATAAACGGATGGGCTCTGTGCTGGAGGGAATCCACAGCATCCATTCATCCTGGGCTCTGCAGTCCAGTGGCTCCTCCCAGCTTTTCACACATCACAGGTTCCCAGGGATTTCCCTTCTTCTTTTCCAAATCGCTTTCCCCAGCTCTCATTATTTGCTTTGCCCTTGCTGAGAGGAGACTTGTGCCTCTTGCCCTGCTCTTCCAGAAGACTTTTCCACCCTTCCTTGGCACAGGATGTTGTCCTGCAGCAGCCCCATCACAGACAGGGCTGGTTTGCAGTCCTGGGAGTGCTCAGCCTGCTCTGGGAGGGAGAGGACAGCAGTGACAGCAGTGACAGCAGTGACATCTTCCCTCCTTCCCTCCTGAGATCTCCTTGCCTGCTTGTGCCATGCTTTGCTGTTTCTGCCTGCCCACTTCTCTGGGCTTTTCTTTTGCTGATGTTTGTTCCTTTTGGTGGTGACACTGGTGCTTTTGGTTGGCATTTCCACGCTTTGCTTGCTTCCAGTTCAGGTGGTTTTTGCTGCTCAGCTGCAGCTTCTTGCTGCTGTGGATCTGGGCAGTCAGAGTTGGTAGCCCCCAGGCCCCAGCTGGTAGCCAAGGCTTGCTGTAAGTGTTTGAATGTTTTCCAGGCTATCCCCTTCAGATTCCAGTGGATGATGGATTGGATGAGCCTGTTTCTGAAACCTCTGATGCTAAGAGCACCCCAACTGCAGAAGGTGGGAGCTCTTTGACTTTCTGCTTTGGAACCCTGGTGGATGGGGTCGTGGCAACCCCCAGAGACTCCCTGTGCTGTGTCCTGTGGGGTTTGCCAGGAGGAGAAGCCTCTGTGTTGGTCCCATCACTGGTGGTGTGTGTTTAGAATGAGATAAGGAGCTTTAAAGGTGCAGAGTGGGCTGGAAAGTGAGAAAGGTGAATTGTTCGGTGCACTTCAGCAAGTTGCTGGTGGTTTGTTCCCTGCAGACTTTTCAGGGGCACTGCAGGGTGCTGTGCTGTGGGACACAGGTTTGTGTCACTGAATGCCTTGGGTAGAAGGACTCTAGTCCCAGAGTGGTCTGGGGACTCGTTCATTGTTGTAATTACCTTCACTTTTTGTGTTCCACTGGCTGCTTTAATCCCAAGTATCTGCCTTTGGAGACTTGAGGCTGAGGCTTTAGCTTGCAGAATGGTTCTGAGAGGAAGGAAGGGTGGGCAGGGATGCTGAGCAGTCCCAGCCCTGTCCCACTGGAGCTGTGGGGTGCTTCAGGAAATCAGGTGATAAAACCTGTCTGGTGCAGGAGGGGACATTATCCTGCTTCCAGCTGGGCTGGGACTGTCAGGATGAGCAGAGACCCCTGTGGCAGGTGGAGCCAGGTCTGTCTGTCCCAGGGGAGCTGTTCTGCCCTGCTCCAGGCCAGTGCAGGATTGCTGTGCCTGTGCATCAGGCACCAGGGGCTGCTTTTAGCACTGGATTTTTGGACAAAGAGCCTCCAGAAGTGCAGGCAGCACGTTGTGGCACAGGGAGAGGGCAGCTGAGGGTGCCCCTGTGGCTCTGGCTCTGCCCTGCCATGCTCAGCTGCCCTGGCTCCAGGGAGGGAGCTGGCTGCTCCTGTGAGCAGAGCTCCTCAGCTCTCCCAGCAGCTGTGTGAGAGCTGTGTTGTTTTTCAGATGCCACAGCACCTTTAGTGGAGGAAGGAGACCACGAGGATCAGGGTGGTGTGGAGCAGCACGGGGAGATCCCAGAAGGAACCACAGGTGAGGGAGACCAAGGTGCAGCTTCATCTCTTGCTGCAGACAGAGCAGAGAGCTGGACTGGTCAGTGCTGTGGGACAGCAGCACGAAACCTCTCACAGGGACACTGCTCCCAGGGCTGCTTCCTTCTTCTCCAAGTAATTCCCCTCTTGGAGTTGTCCTCTTGCCTTCCCCGTGCTGGGGGAAGCCTGCAGCCTTTTCTTCTCTCTTTCTCTGCTCTGACAATCCTCCAAAGGATCTGACAATCGTCCAAAGGATCTGACAATCCTCCAAAGGATCTGACAGTCCTTCTGTCTCTGTCTCTGTGGTGGCTTTGGCTCCCACCTCCAGGCTCCTGCCTGCACATCTGGCTGGTTCCTGCCCCTCTCTGCTGCTCTTTTGGGTCTGCCCAGCCCTCTGGGTGTCTTTGGAGTGGCAGGTGGAAACCAGGCCACTGCAGCAGTGCTTCTAAGGATATTGCAGAGGAAGGGAAGGGACTGATTCACTGAAAGCCCTGTGGGCAGTCACTGCACCTGGTTTTGCAGGGAAGGATGGGGTGTTCCAGAGGCAGAGCAGTGGCTGTGGCAGTGCTGTGTGAGAGAGCAGGAGCTGGGAGGGCAGGTCTCTGTGCTCAAAATGAGGATGTGTCCCCTGTGCCACAGCCAGTGGCTTTCCCTGGAAGCATCAGGCAGGACCTGAGAAAAGTAGTGGATGGAAAAGGGCTTCTGGCAGTGCCAAACACTGAAACAAACTCACAGCAGTGAAATTTCTGTGCTCCAGTCCCTGGGCTGAAACACAAAGGCTCTGGTGCAAGGTCTGACTGTCCCAGTGTGTCCTGAACTGCTTGGACAAAAAATGGGGAAACAGAAGAAGTCCTGGATTGGCTGGAGAACTGTGGCATACAAATATAATTGTTTAAACTAGTTTGAAAGTAGTCATAGAATAAACTGAAAAAATGAAAGTAGAGACAAACCATCATCACTGTGAAGAAAACCATGCTTCAATAGTCCTGAGGTTCAGGATCTCTCTAGATTTGTATCAGGCTTGGAATTCTGGTCTCAGCCAGCCTTGGCAGGGTTCACAGGTTGGTCACAGCCACCAAGGTGAGCTCAGGTAAGACACATTCATGGAGTGCTGCTGGCCAGGTGAAGGCCAAGTGGGGCTAGAAGAGGGATGTAAATCCATGAGTTTCCTTCTCCTTAACAGCCTGTTTTCTGCCTGGAAGAGCTTGTGCTAACGTGCCATTCAGGATGTGGCAGGTGGTGAAACACTCCTGGTCTGTGCAGCACAGGCTGCACAGATCTCCCCAGATCCATCCTCGGTGTGGGGAGATTCCCTCTCTGACCCTCTGCAGAGATCCTGCCCCTCCTGCAGGGAGGTGCATTCATTCCCCAGGCACCTGCTTAAACTCAGCCCCTCTTCTGATGACGTTCTTCCCCTTCTTTCTGTGCCCTGGGAGCAGCTGAGGAGGCGGGCGTGGGAGCCACTCCCAACCTGGAGGACCACGCTGCAGGAGATGCTGCTCAAGGTGGGTGGATCCTCTGTCCCTGGCACAGGTGTGCAGGTGGCTGGTGCTGAACTGGGGGATTTGTTCTGTGGGGAGGAGCTCTGCCCTGCACAGCACTCGTGCAGCTCTCCCTGGTCCTGGCAGAGGAGGGCTGTGCACACCTGGAATGTTCCAACACACTCATTTCAGGGAGCTCCAGCTTCTCACACCCCAAATTTCCCTCTCAGATGCCAAAGTCATGGGCTGGCTTGTCCAGCTGCAGAGCCAGGGCATTCTCCAGGCTGGACAAGCTGATGGACAGAGCTGGGATGTGCTGTGGCCAGAGGAGCTGCTCAGGTGGAACAGAGGCAGTGCAGGCACAAATTGTTTCATTATTTTGTCTTCCTGATGTAAAACAGGACTCAAACCTACTCACCCATACCCTGACTGCAGCATTGAGGGATTTTTCTCCTCCTCCCAGTCTTGGGGAATGTGAGTGACAAAGCCAGACACGGTGGGGTTCTCACAGCATTAATTGTGTGTCTGCTTAGATGGGCTGAAAATTATCCAGGGACCCTTTGGCTACCTGGAAAAGCTTCTCTGGACTCTCCTCAGTTCAGACTTGATGGAAAATTGGTTTTCCCAAAGCCCCCAGTGCTGGTTTAGTTCCGTGGGCAGCCTTAGGGGTTGGGACTCCCTGTGGTGTTTGTGTCCTGCCTGCACTGCACCACAGCTGCTTAAAATCCTGGTGAAAAGCCATTTGTGAAGCAGTTTCCTGTGCAGTAAACATAATAAACCCCTCCAGTTGGGCAGTGCCTCTCCTCATCATGGCTCCATTAGTGCATTTAGACATCCATGTCTTTTACAGAAGTAAATGGGTTTTGCCTTCTCAGCTCAGGGCAGAATTCAGGTTGTTGCTGCTTTCCACACACAGATGAGCACAGTTCTGTGCACTCTGCTCCCTGCAATTAGAAAAAATCCTTTGCTTGCCTGGCCAGGGGTTTTTGGACTGCCAGCTCTTCCATATATGAAATAGTGGCACCACTGTAAAAAAGAAATCAGGATTGTTAGTGGAGGGGTTTGAAGTTCTCTCTTCTCTCTGCCCTGGTTTTAGTGCTGATTTTTACTGAGCCCTTTCTGCCTTGTCCTGGGATTTTCAGCTGTCACATACGAGGCCCTTGTGTGGTTGTTTCACTCAACTGTGATATTCTCTTAGGATGGGGAGGACACTGATGAGACACCAAGTCAGTCTTGACTTCATCTTTCCTTGTTTCAGTCCTGTTTGTTAATCTGCCAAAGGCACAGTTGTGATCTCAGGGCTCTGATTTAGGTTCTTTACCTGATCAGTGCTCAGAGAGACCAAAGAGTCCTTGAACTGAACCAGTTCACAGCACAAGAGGCACATTCTTACTGGGCTGGCTGGCTCTAAAGCAACGTACCCGTGTCCAGGTGAATTCTCCAGTGCTCAGGGCATCTCTCCTTCAGCTGAAGAGATTTCCAACAGAAAAACTGCAGCTCAACTAGAAGATCTGGCTTCATGCAGCAGTTATTGTGTGGAACTGTAGAGTCTGTGTCATGCACAGAGCAGTGACAGAACAGAATCCCTGAAAAAGAAAAGAGGAGCAGACATGTGTTTGTGTCTGTGGCCTCAGGTTCTGGGGTTCAGGTGTCACAAATGATGGCAGAGTGGCAGCACTGGAGCTGCACAGTCCCAAACTGTGGCTACAGCCACCTTCTTCCCTCTCCCCCTGCTCTGGGAGTGCTGCTCCCAGGCTGCTGGGCAGAGGGAAGGATCAGGGAGCAGAGCAGAGCTGGTTTGAGCTCTGGAGGCAGTGCTGTGTGTGCCTGAGCATCTCCTGAGCGGGGAAAGGCAGCAGGGGCTCTGGGAGGTCGGCAAGGAGGACGGGGCTCTGGCCCTTGAGGCAAGGAGAGGTGGGAACTGACAGCAAACTGATGGTCCAGTGGTGGTGGTGGGGAAAATGGGAATGTTCTTGGCTTCTGGAAACCTCTACAGTGCAGGGTGAACCTGATCCAGGCTGGAATTTGTGTCCCACTGTCGCTGTTCCTGATTCCCAGGGGGATCAGAGTTTCTTCCAAAAGAAGAACCTGTGGGGAGCTGTACAGGGAGCTGTAGGAGTGAGCTGTCTGCTCGGTGGGGCGGGGTGGGCTTTGCTTTTCTCTCTCAGTAGATTTTCAGTAGAAATCCTGACTCTCTCACCTCACCTGATGTCTGACATGCCTGTGCTAATTTCTTGCCCCTGCTTCACACCCCACGTCTCCAGCTGCAGGCGAGCCCAGCTCCCCAGAGCCCCAGGCTGGCCCTGAGCAGCACCTGGCACAGGCAGCACAAGGTGCCAGCCAGCCCCCAGGGCTCCAGCAGCCACCTCTGGCCCAGGAAAGCAGCAAGGCAGCTCCCACCAGGATCGAGGTCACCATCCCAATCCCCCTGGACTTGTACCAAGGCTCTGGAGCAGCCCCAGGCAGCAGTGAGCTGTGGGGCCAGGGAGGCACAGAAGGCAACGCTGAGGAGCCAGAGCTGGCTGGAGCAGCTGGCACAGGTGGCCACAAGGAGGGACCTCTGTGTGCCGGAGCCACGGGCAAGGAGGATTCGGGAGCACGGGACAGAAACCAGGAGAGGGATGTGGACAAGACGTGTGAGCAGGGCTTGCCTGCCCTGGGGGCACCTGGAAGGGGCTCCTGCCCAGCAGCTGCCCTGGAGCCTGGTGAGGAATGTGATGGAAAGAACAAAGGTGTGCTCAGAGACAGCCCAGGAGAGGCACTTGTGGCTGAAGCTGAGTCCCAAAAAGCAGGAGAGGAGCAAGAGGAGAAGCCACAGCTGCTGGGGAGAGAAGGAGGTGCAGAGATCGCCCTGCCAGAGCCTGCTGGAAGTATCCCCCAAAAAGAGGCTGAGCCCAAGGAGGGAGAAGATTCTGGGCCCGTGGCAGAAGCAGGCAGAGCCCCTGCTGAGGCAGAGGATGGTGTGAAGGACAAGGATGCTGCTCTGGAAGAGGCGGGGGGCCGCAGGACGCCCCGGAGGAAGCGCAGCGGGGCAGCTGCAGGCAGGGGCAGCCGTGTGCCTGTGCCCCAAGGTGTGTGTGTGCCCCAAGGTGTGTGTGCCCCAGCCTGGCAAAGGTGTGTGTGTGCCCCAGCCTGCCCCAAGGTGTGTGTGTGCCCCAAGGTGTGTGTGTGCCCCAAGGTGTGTGTGTGCCCAGCCTGGCAAAGGTGTGTGTGTGCCCCAGCCTGCCCCAAGGTGTGTGTGTGCTCCAGCCCCAGCCTGCCTCAAGGTGTGTGCCCCAGCCTGCAGCTCCACTCCTGCTGCCTGGACATGCTCTGCAGCTCCACTCTTGGTGCCCAGCACTGCAGCTCCACTCTTGCTGCCTGGACATGCACTGCAGCTCCACTCCTGCTGCCTGGACATGCTCTGCAGCCATGCTGTGACTGACCTGGGCGCTGCTGCTCCCTCCCTGTCGCTCCCTCCTGGTTTATTTAACCCTGGATGGGGCTGGAGACCCCTGGGCTGTGGTTCTGTCCCTGCATGGTGCTGGCCTGTCCCCAGCCGTGCTTTTTCTCGCCTCTTTTTGTTCTGATTTCCCTGGGTCTGTCGGGTGGGTGCCTCAGCTCCCACCTGGCCCTTCCCAGAGAGGATGAGGATGGGATGGAGCTGGCCCTGGCTCGGTGCAGGGGGCTCACCTGGCGTGTGCAGCTCCTTCCAGCAGGACTCCTGCCATCTGGTTTGCATGGCTGATCCAATAGCTCTGGCAATTGGCTTTCCTAAGGAGGAGGCAGGAGGAAAAAGGCAAGGATGGCAGGTCTGACCATGGAAAAGCCCCCACACTGATCCTGTTTCTTGTACTTTCCCCTTAAATATCCTCTGCTGGCTGCTGCTGGAGGCAGAGGCTGCCGCCAGCAGGGCCCTTTCCCACTGCCAGGCATGTCCATTGCTCCCCCAGAGCATCCTGCTGCCATCCCAGCTGGGGATGGGGTGCCCCTGGCTGTGCCAGCACAGCAGAGGAGCTGCCTGGAGCCATCTGAGCACTGGTGGGGCTGGGCTGGCCTGGGAGGGTGAAGGTTTGAGGCCACCACTAAATGCTCGAGCATCCCTTTGACCTTTCCTGTCTCTTCCCCACCTCTGCTGGGGTCAGGAATGTCCCAAGGGCCCAGCTCAGTGGCTGCAGGAGCTGTGAGCTGTGCTCACAAGCCAGGGCAGCAGGACAGGCTGGTGTCTCACTGTTTGTGCCCAGCTCTGGCTCTCCAGGACAGGTCCTGGGGGCAGCTCTGCCTTTTCCCCCAGTTCCACACTCCTTGGCTGCTCCATTAGCCCAGGGCTGCTGCTGGGTTTGAGGCTCTTTGCTGCACAGGGCTCACCAGGAAATTGTTGATGGAGCTTTTTGCACTGGAGCTGAAGCTCATGACACATTTCTGGCTGTTCCCTGGGGATCAGCAGTGGGGAGCTTGGCTGCTGTGCTGCAGGGCACTGGCATGGCTTGCACTGCAGCCTGGAACACAGGGTGGGGATTCTCAGCTTCTGATTCATAGAAGTTCAATCATTTAATGCTCTTTCCCTGCAGAGATGGAGATTCTTGGTGGCTGCTTGGCTCCAGCCCTGCTCCAGTTGAGCTGCATTTGGGAGGGGTGGTGCCTCCAGCAGCTCTGGTGGGTCAGTGCTGCACTGACAGCATTGTCCTTGTCACCAGGAAAGGGCTGAGCCCCCAGGGCTGGGGAGAGCAGCAGCAGCTTCCCCTCCCAGTTAGTGAAAATGGGGAAAAGGGCTTTGTTATGAGTGCCTTGGAGTACAAACTTTGTCTCCTCCCATTTCTGATCTAATTAGGCTGACCCAGGGGGAAGGGGCACAGTGCTGGGAGGCAGAGCCTGTCAGGAGAGATGGGAATTAACAACAGGGATTAACAACTCTAATAAAAGTGCTCTGCAACCCAACTGATCAACCCCTTAAAGGAGATCACAGTGCTGGGCTGGCCCTTCCTTCAGTTTGAGTCTCCATTTATATGGCTGTTAGAACAAGAGGGTGTTCCAGACCCTGTGCAGGGCTGGAGGGAACTTTGTGTCCCGAGCTGGGTGGATCCTGCAGGAGCTGGGTGGAAATCTGGGTGAGCTGCTGTCCACAAACCCCTTTGGTGTGTCTGCTCCTCAGTGCTGCCTAACCCAGCCCCAGCTGCTGGCACTGCAGGGATGTGTTTGTGCAGTGTGCAGGGATTTCTGCAAGGGTTGCTGGCTTGGTCACACGTGTAGGAGCAGAGCTGGGGTTGAGGGAGAGCAGGGACAGCCCCCAGCAGTGTGCTGCCATCTCTGGAGGTTGGGGCCAGTCCCAGGAGGTGTGACTGTGTGTTTCCACCTGTCAGGCCGTGTTGACAAGGAAGGGACCGAAGCTGATGAAAAGAAATCCAAGGTAAGCTGAAAACCAAAGCCATGACACCTGCCCATGCTCCTGGCTCCCCTCCTGCCGTCCTGTTGTACCTCTTAGGAAACCTTCCCATTATGTTCCATTTTTCCATTTGTTTTCAAGAGTGGTTTTATTTTTTCCTTCCCTCCCCTGGGTTTGGATGGTGCAATCCATGGGTTCTTTGAGGGTGAGGAAATGTTCCAAATCTAAATCAAACCCTTGGCTCTTGGGGTTGGGTGGGAGGTTGGAGAAATAATTTTCTCAGCCCAGGACTGAAAAGCAGCAGCTGACCTTGGGGCAGACTCAAAACTGCACTGGGGACAAGCACAACTGTGAAAAGGACAAAGCATGTAATTAGAACATGAAATTAAATAATCTGGGCCTTGCAGGTCATAGAATAACCTGAGCTGGATGGGATCCACAGGAATCATCAAATCCAGCTCCTGATTTGTGTTCTGGGTGAGGAGCAGAGTTTAATCCTGGGTAAATTCCAGAAGTTAAACAAAATCTGTCACACGTTTGGAGGAGGTTTAGCTCACTGGCCATTGTCCTGGTTAGTGCCTGAGTGGGATAATGGACAAGCTGAGGGAAAATTCAGTGGGTGAGGAGTTAAAGATGAGCAACAGAATTATTTTCTAACACAGAAATTGGTTATTTCTGTGTACACAGCCCCCAGCAGCCCCTACCCCACACCAGCTCTGTATTGCACCTTCTAATCCTGTTTAATGTCCCTGATCCCATTTCATTTCCCCCCACGCTGATTTTCTTTTGTTTTTGTTCTCATTTTTGTTTCGTTTCTGCACCCAAGAAATGCTCACCTTGCCCTGCCAAAGCCCCTGGCTCCCTGCCCCCCCCGGGGCCAGCAGCCCCTCCGAAACCCCCCTGCAGCCCAGCCCAGGGAGCCTGTGCTGCCTCCCCCCGTGCTGCCAGCACAGCCCAGGTAAGGGAGGGGCTGGGGAGAGCCCAGGGCACCACCTGGGGCTGTTCCTGGGGCTCCTGGCAGGTGCTGCTGGGCTGGGACCTGCCCTGGCCCCTGGAGGGGGGGCTGCTCCCCCTGCACCTTCCCCAGGTGTGTCCAGGCTGGGGTTTGGGTTTGGGGCAGCACACACAGCACACAGGGCTCTGTGCTGTGACCATCCATGGCCCCAAAGGGTCCCAGTGTGACCCATCCATGCCCCCAAAGGGCTCTGTGCTGTGACCCATCCATCCCCAGGTGTGTCCAGGCTGGGGTTTGGGTCTGGGGCAGCACACACAGCACACAGGGCTCTGTGCTGTGACCATCCATCTCCCCAAAGGGCTCCCAGTGTGACCCATCCATCCCCCCAAAGGGTCCCAGTGTGACCCATCCATCCCCAGGTGTGTCCAGGCTGGGGTTTGGGTTTAGGGCAGCACACAGGGCTCTGTGCTGTGACCATCCATGGCCCCAAAGGGCTCTGTGCTGTGACCATCCATCCCCAGGTGTGTCCAGCTCCCCTCCTGCCCCTCCTTGTCCTGCAGCTCTGCCTGTGCCTCACACAGAGGGGTTTGAGCAGTGCCAGAGCTCAGGGGGTGCAGCACACCCGTGGCTCACCCTGCATGCAGCCACATAACCACACACGGTGAGGGACAGCAGAGTGCATGTCACACAGAGCCTCAGAGCCCTGGGATGGTTTGGGTCAGAAACAGCACTAAATGTCACCCATCCCACCCCTGCCGTGGCAGGGACCCCTCCCACTGTCCCATTGCTCCAGCCCCAGTGCCCAGCCTGGCCCTGGGCTCTGCCAGGGATCCAGGGGCAGCCACAGCTGCTCTGGGCTCCTGTGCCAGGCACAGATGCTGGCATTAATTCATCTTCTGGACAAAATTTTAGCAGAACAGGGGAAACCAAGGGATGACATTTATAGAACAGAGGTGTGGCTAAAGCAGGTGTGAGGGTGCAGTGAATGGTGCAGCTGATGCCAAGGGCTCACCTGGGGAAGGTCAGAGCCCAGGAGGGGCTCTGGAGATGGGACACAAGGTGTGAACATTCCAGCTGTGGGGAGTCCTGGGCGCATTCCAGATGTGGGGAGTCCTGGGGAGAAGTGGGAGGGTCTGAGGTGCTGTGATCCCGGGGGTTACAGCCTGTCCCTGATGTCCCCTCTGTCCCCAGGGGTCCCAGGCTGTCCCTGATGTCCCCTCTGTCCCCAGGGGTCCCAGCCTGTCCCTGATGTCCCCTCTGTCCCCAGGGGTCCCAGGCTGTCCCTGATGTCCCCTCTGTGTCCCCAGGGCCCCGAGGCCAGGCCTGGCTCCAAGGCTCAGAGGAACTCCAGCAGCGCCTCCCGCATCCCGGCCAAGACCCCCACGGCCCCCAAGACCCCTCCCAGCTCCGGTAGGTGACCCTGCTCCCCGTGCTGGGGCTGGGGGCTGCTGCTGGCCCCCTGCAGGGGCTGCTGGCCCAGCTCAGCCTGTGCTGGGCTCCAGGGCTGTTCCCTCTGCTGGAGGCTGCTCGGTGCCCTGTGTTCCTGCACTCTGCAGTGGGTAGGAGAGGCCACTTGCTTTGTCCCCTGGGATTCCCTCAAATTTGGAAGATTTAGGCAGTTCCATTTTTTTTTAATCCAGCTACTCGTTCTCTCTCTGATGGTATTTCACAAAGACCAGGGGCAAGAGGATCAATTCTTCGATTACAGGAATGGAGATTAGCCCATTATGCTCAGAGAAGAAAACCCCAGAAAGCATCAGGCGTTGTGAATTTCCATTAAAATGGTGCATTTCACTGGATATATACATATATTTCATACTTAGCTAGAGCTGCATAAAACCTTAAATCAATTAATTTTCCAGCTTTATTATGTTTAAGCATCTTTCTCATTCACTAAACAGGCAGAAAGGAGCAGAAAAAACCACCTCCTGCAGCAGCAAAGACTGAGAAAGGTGATGTTTAAGGGTCTTTTCTTTTTCATTTCCTTTTCAAACTGGGGACAGTGCTAAGCTGCTCAGCCATCAGCCTTAGTTAATTAGAAAATAATTTTTTGGAAGTGCTTCCAAATTTCTGAAGGAGAAGTGATTCTGAGTGTGTTTTGTCTGTAATCCATCGTGCCACGCTCGGGTGGGGATTCTTACGATCCAGGCAGTGGAGACCATCAGGAAATTGCCTTTGAATTGTGGTTTTTCCGTCAAAAGGGAGTGGAAGAGTGCAGCCAGGCGCTGGGCTGCGCTGGGGCGCGGGAGGGCTGGGTCCCGGGGCGGGGGGCCGGCGCTGACCCCCGCCCCTGTGCAATGCAGGTGAGCAGCCCAAGGAGCCCCGGAGCGGCTACAGCAGCCCCGGCTCCCCCGGGACCCCGGGCAGCCGCTCCCGCACCCCCTCTCTGCCCACCCCCCCAGCCAGGGAGCCCAAGAAGGTGGCCGTGGTCCGCACGCCCCCCAAGTCGCCGGCCTCGGCCAAGACCCGCGCCCCGCCCGCGGCCGCGCCCATGCCCGACCTCAAAAACGTCAAGTCCAAAATCGGCTCCACCGACAACCTGAAGCACCAGCCCGGGGGGGGCCCGGGGAGCACCGACCAGCTGCGGGGGGTGGGGGGGGCCCGGGGTGTGGGCACTGCCCGGGGCACTGCCAGGGGCAC
>JAODHX010001228.1:4867728-4878749 GCA_027576295.1 Cossypha polioptera | reverse complement strand
CAGGCAGGAGAACAGTGGCAGTGCATCAAGATGACTGACAAGTTACTGTCAGTCCAACTGTTGGAAGCATCCGCTATGGTATTAGCGTGTGGACTGTTCCAATCTGAACACCTTAACATTGTGACAGACTCTATGTTTGCCGCCAAGCTTTGCCAAGCAATGTCCAGACCAGGTGTTTCGACATCCTCCGCAGCCGTCATGATTGAAGAAGACTCTCTTCGCGGCAAGGTACCATATCGGTCATCCATATCAACAGTCATAATCCCGTCAAAGGATTTTTTCAAATTGGCAATGACAAAGCTGGTGCTGCAGCAAAAGGACTCTGGTCTCTACAAGATGCGCGACAGTTATATGAATCGCTCCACGTTGGAGCCAAGGCACTTGCAAAAAGGTGCAACATTCCAAGCACAGATGCCAGACATATAGTGACCACTTGTCCTCATTGCCAGAAAACACCTCTGTGGTCCGGTGGAGTCAATCCTAGAGGCCTTAAGGCCTCAGAAATCTGGCAAACAGACTTTACTCTCTGTCAAATATTAAAGCCCAGAGCCTGGCTTGCAGTAGCAGTGGACACGTATAGTGGCATGATTGTAGCAACCCAACATGCAAAAATAAATTCTAAGGCAACTGTTCAGCATTGGTTAACAGCGATGGCATGGCTTGGCATTCCAAAACAAATTAAGACAGACAATGGCTCAAACTTTATTTCTAAGTCAGTTCAATCGTGTGCTACCAAGTGGAACGTCACTCTGACACATGGCATTCCATACAACAGCACAGGGCAGGCCATCGTCGAAAGAGCAAACCAGACCCTGAAATCTAAACTGGAGACTCTAGCTCAGGCGGAAGGGTTCGCCAAAAACATTCCCCCAAAGGAGCAACCACGCTTGCTAGCCACCACTTTGTTGACGTTAAATCAATTTCCCAGGGGAGGTGCGACATATTGTCCCATTAAAAAACACTGGGCCACTCAGGCACCAGTTAGTATCAAAAGAAGGCCCACCAGTTAGTATCAAAAATGAACTGGGAGAGTGGGAATCAGGGTGGAAATTGGTTCTGGCAGGCCAGGGTTACGCAGCAGTAAAAAAAGATAGCAACATCAAATGGTGTCCACTAAAATCAATAAAACCGATGTTGTGTAACAAAACTAATGAAAATTCCAAGTTTCTATTAACAGGTCTGGAGTTGTGACTCTCCTTGCCATCTCTACGTTCCAGTAACGAAAAGCGAAAATAAGACGAGAAGCACTCCCATGGCACCTGAGAAGCCGGCTACGGTAAACTCTAAACAATGTTTGTGTGTCTGTATTTTCCTGTCCCTGCTGTTGCTTCCTACAGGGCAGGCGAACTCCGAATATCATCCCTGTCGGCCATATACGTGGATCTTCTGCAATCCTACAGATAGTAGAGTGATAGCGAAAAAAACCGTAGCCAACGCCCCCAGTTTTGTTGTCAATCTCAAAGATATATTTCACCCACAAGGCGTTGGTCAACACGTAAAATGGAGAACTTACTGGTGCTCCAGTTCAAACCCAGGAAAAAGTTACTGTACCTATCCAGGATATTGATTTTGTGGGTACTGGGGTTGTGAGACCATTGTAACCAGCAATAGATGGAAACCAGTCAAGAAGGATGAATTCTTGGAAGTAAAATATGGGCCAGACAACTGTAAGACACCCACTTTCAATGCAGATGGTATGGTAAAGAAAGTTGGAACCTGTACCCATTTAAAAGTAGTAGTTCTGTGGCCACAAGATAAGAGTTGGTCTTTAGGTAAAATGTGGTCGGTATTTCTCCATAAATAGGGCACAGACTGGAGCACAGTTGTTCAAATTATCAGGGTCCTCCCGCAATCATACACTGCCATTGGACCCAACAAAATTTTGGATCAGACGAAATCTAAAAAAGAAGTTGCAGCCAACCTCCAAGCGGTAGGCCCAGCTAACGCTACACCCAAGCCTACCTTGCAAAGCCTTTTGTCTACCAACTTGACATACCGCGCGATATGCATGAGGCAGCCCCCTATGACTTATTTTACCGCATGTTAGATGCTGCTTTTCAGTCACTGAACACGTCTAAGCCAAACCTTACTAACTCTTGCTGGCTTTGTTATGACACCAATCCTCCGTTCTATGAGGGTGTAGCCCTCAATATCCCGTTTACCTATTCCAAGGATTCCAACCCAACCCAATGCCGATGGAATACCTCCCGGAGAGGAGTTACTTTAGCTCTAATTACTGGCCAAGGAATTTGTGTGGGCAGTCAACAATTAGTTCAACAAAACAGACATATTTGTAAAACTCTTGCTGCCATTGATACAACATACTCTTGGGTTGTTCCCTCGGCTTCGGGAGTGTGGGCCTGCAACAACACAGGTGTTAGCCCTTGTATATCAGTTAAAGACTTTGATGTTATTAACGACTTTTGCGTTCAGATTGCTATTGTCCCTAGAATCCTGTACCACACAGATGATGAAGTAGATCGTTACCTAGAACGGAACGTTCAGCGACAAAAAAGAGAGCTGATAACAGGCGTCACCCTTGCGGTACTCCTCATCTTGGGAGCAACAGGCACCGCAACAGGCGTTTCGGCCCTGATATCCCAAGGGCAAAGCCTAACGCAGCTTCAAATGAGCATTGACGAGGACCTACAAAGAATTGAAAAGTCCATTTCCTTCTTAGCAAAGTCCCTTTCTTCGCTTTCTGAAGTAGTATTGCAAAACAGACGTGGACTAGATCTTTTACTTATGCACCAAGGAAGTTTGTGTGCCGCCCTGAAGGAAAAGTGTTGTTTTTATGCCAACTATTCGGGTGTAATTAAAGATTCAATGGCAGAACTTAGGGAAAGGCTGGCGCAACGAAGAAAGGACAAAGATGCTCAACAAAGCTGGTTTGAGTCGCTTTTTCACCATTCTCCTTGGGCTGCCACTATAATATCTACTTTAATAGGACCGATTATAATGATTTTGCTTGCGTTGCTTTTTGGTCCTTGTGATCTTAACAAACTAACACAATTTGTCAAGGCTCGCTTAAGCAAAACTGATATCATGCTGTTAGAACAGAGACAGTTATCTTAAGCAGTTTCAATAATTATGTTAGTCGCTTGTTTGAAACATTGCAACTTATTTTTTACAACTTTTATTCTTGTATTTTTATAACTTACGTAATTACAAGTTAATCGTTTGTGTTTTTCTACCATGTTTAAAGTTTTGTTTAATCATGCAGTGGAGGGAAAATGTGGTTAGACAGGGAAGTTCGGTCGGAAGATTGTCGCGATGTACGGGAAGATAGAGCCCCGTCCCTCCAGTCTAGTTAACCAGTAAGAGATTAGTGATGATGTAAGTAGACCCTAGTTATATGAGGCCATGCAAAAAAGAAATAAATGCCATTTCGCCATCCGCCATATTGGTGTCTGTGAGTGATTGGCCCAACGACCGGTCAGTGAGTCGTCGTGTCTTTTGCAAACCGGGTCGCTCTGCCTCAAGAGAGGCAACATAGGACATATGGTGTCACCATTTTCCCTTGGTTCTCTTAGGACTCATTGTGTCACGATGGACCCTCGGTTCCATAAGGCCTGATGGAGTTACAATGGCCCATTCATTCTGTTTGGCCTCATGGTGTCGCAATTTCCCCTTGGTTCTGTTAGGATCCATGTTGTCACAATGGGCCCTCGGTTCAGATAGGCCACATGGTGTCACAGTGGACCTGTGATTCGCTGAGGTCCCATGTTGTTACCATGGCCCCTTGGTTCTATGACTGCCATGTGCCACAATGGATCCTTGGTTCTATTAGGCCCCATGGTGTCGCAATGCACTCTGGGTTCTATGAGGACCCATGGTGTCACAATGGTCTCTTGCTTCTCTGAGGTCCCATGGTGTCACAATGGCCTCTTGGTTCTATTAGCCACCACTGGGTTCAAAATGGCCCCTTGGTGCCATGGGGCCCTATAGTATCAGAATGGCACCTTGCTTCTGTTAGGTTCCATGGTGTCACAAGGGCGCCTTGGTTCAGATAGGCTGCATGGTGTCACAATGGGCCCTTGGTTCCAGTGGACAGCATCGAGTAACAATGGCACCTTGGCCTGTTTGGCCCCATGGTGTCACAATGGCTCTTGGTTCCATGAAGTCCCATGGTGTCACAATGGCCCCTTGGTTCTGTTAGACTCCATGGTTCTGTTAGACTCCATGGTGTGTCAATACCCCCTTGGTTCTATGAGGCCCCTTGGTGTCACAATCGCGCCTTGATTCTCAGAGGACTCATGGTGGCACAAAAGCCCCTTTGGTTGTATTAGGCCCCATGGTGTTCAAAATGGCCCCTTGGTGCCATAAGGCCCCATGCTTTCACGAAAGCCCCTTGGCTCCCTGGGCAACATCCACCACAAACCAGGTACCCCTGGGGCTGTGCTGGGCTGGAGGGGCAGGGGGTGGGGGCAGGCAGTGGCTGCAGCATCCCTGGAGTGCTGGGAGCTGCTCCCAGCTCCTGACCCTCCTCTCACTCTTCCCTCCCAGGTGGTGGCCAGGTGGAGGTGAAATCTGAGAAACTGGACTTCAAAGATAAGGTGCAGTCGAAAATCGGGTCCCTAGATAACATCAGCCACGTCCCTGGAGGGGGCAATAAAAAGGTAAATGTTGATTTATGGGGTCAGGGTGTGGCTGTGGGCACCGGGAGGGTCTGGCCAGAGCTGGGGCACTCCAGGCCAGCACAAGTGTCAGTGACAGCCTCTGCTGTGGTTTCCTGCTCTTTCTGCTGCCTCTGAAGTTTGTGTTTGTGCCTCAAACCCTTCCCTCCGAGCCCTGTGCTGTGGCACTGAGCTGCAGCTGGGGAGCTGCAGAGGGGCTGGATCCCAGTGAAAGGGGAGCATTAAAGGCTCAGCTTTGTTTAGAACAGGTGACTTTGCAGCAAACTGGCCCTTCAGAAGGTGGTTCCTCCTTCCTGACCGAGGGCTCTGTGAAGGGAGGGAGTGTTTGGGGGGCTTAAATTGAAAAACAAAAAGCGCTCGGGTCGGGGAAGTGCTGAGCTGGGGCTGAGCTGTTCCCACCAAGGCTTTGATGGTGACTTCAGGGAGCCTTAGCCAGGTAAAAGAGCCCCAGAGCTGGGCTTCAAGGCCACCAAGTGCCCAGCAGGCAGGGGGTGAGGCCAGCAGGTAAGCAGAGAGCTGAGGCTGCAGCCTGGCAGGGTTCAGCTTCCCCAGGGAAAAGCGGTTTTTATCTTGCTTGTTTCTGCAGCACTTTTGTCTCAGTGGGAGGGGAAGGTTCTGTTTCAGCTCCTGCATTTTGGCACTTTGCTCTTGGCCACGTGTTCTCTGTGCAGCTCCAGCTCTCACCTCCAGCTGGCCTCTGGCTGCTTGACTTCCTTACCCTTCTCTCTGCCGTGCATCAGCTGCCTGTGCTTCACTGAGCCCTGGGCCACCAGCTCTGGGATTCCACTGATGGCTCTGGCACGTCCTGGCACAGTCACTGGGCCGTGGTTTGAAGATCTTGCCCTTTGCAGGGGAGTTTCTCTGCAAGGCTGTGACCCAGCAGTGGCATCACCACCTCAGCCTCCCAGCCTGGAGGAGCTGTGGGTGTGACTGGGTCCAGCTGCAGCTCTGCTGCTCCTTTCCCGTGGCCCCAAGCCCCCTCTTTGCTCTGTGGCACACAGATGCACATCTGGACTCTCAGTCCACACAGCTCTTTGGGCTGAGCTCTGGTTCCTGTGCCAGGTCTGCCACGGGGAGCTGGACTCTCCGTGCTCTGCCCGAGTCCCTGTGCTCTCCCTTGCTGTTCTTGGAGAGTTTTCCTCCCTGGCTCCAAAGGCAGCCACTCTTCTTTCTATGAGCCAGTGAATGGCCCTGTTTTTCAGATCTTTTTCTCCCCAGTTTTCTACTTCTTTTCTATATTTTTTGTCTTTTTCCTTCTGGCTGGCATTTCTTGGATCATGGTTTTTGTTGCTGATGCGTTTTTTGCCCCCCACTGCCCTGGGCGGGTTTCTTCACCCGTAGAGAGAGAAAGGCAAGGAAGACAAGACCCGGACCCTGAGCCCAGACCCTGCTGGGCTCCAGGCCCTGGTGCTGGAGCCACTGAGCCCCATGGAGAGCCAGCCCCCAGCCCTGCACTCGGCTGGGGAGGGCACCTGTAAGTAGCCAGCGAGGTCCAGTTCACCGGGAGAGGGGTTTGGCTCCTGGGAGCAGCTCCGTGGGCTGAGGGGGAGCTTCGTGTGCCACGTGCCCCCAGAATCTGTGCCAGGGGAGCGGGAGCAGCCCAGGCTGTGCCCTCGGCGTTCTGGGACCCCGGAGCTCACCTGGGGAGGATCAGGCAGCATCCAGAGGCTCAGTCCTGCAGTCCCCTCTGGTGCCAGGGCACTGGGGGCTCAGGTTCGCTGCTCTGCTCTCACCTGGACACCTGGCAGGCGCCCCTGTCCCCCCCTGACCGCCCGCTGTCCCCACAGATTGAGACTCACAAGCTGACCTTCCGCGAGAACGCCAAAGCCAAGACCGACCACGGCGCCGAGATCGTCTACAAGTCCCCGACCATCTCCGGGGACGCGTCCCCGCGCCGCCTCAGCAACGTCTCCTCCAGCGGCAGCATCAACCTGGTGGACTCCCCCCAGCTGGCCACGCTAGCCGACGAGGTGTCCGCCTCGCTGGCCAAGCAGGGCTTGTGATCGCGGCGCGGCGGCCACCGGGAGAGGAGACAAGGAAAGGAAACAAAAAAAGAAAAGAAACGAAAATAATAATCTGGCCTTCTTCCTCTGTTCCTTTTACAGCTGCTTCCCCGTCCCTAACTGGTTAATGATTTAACCTGCTTTTACTGTTCATTCAGCTCTAGCTCCAGGACTTCAAATTCAGTGACACTATGAGGTACAAAACCTCCTCTCCCCCTGCTCCTCGGAGCGCACAGCCCGTCCCGCCCCGTCCCCGCTCCCGCCGCGTCCCTCGCTGTCCCAGCCGGGGAGGGGGCGGCCCCAGCACGGCCCGAGCCCCCCCGGCAGCACAGGGTGGCCCTCCGGGAAGGGGCTGTGCCCTCGCCCAGCTCGTGCCCTGCTGGCCCGCGGGCCGGGCGGGTCCTGGGCGCACAGCCCCGCCGTTCAATTTGCCTGCTGATTTGGAAGAAACCTTTTGTTTTTATTTCCGAAAGCCGAGATGTGTATGAAGATAACGGCCAGGCCCCCCCAGCCCCGCTCCCAGCTCCGGCAGCTGGAGCTGCGGCGTTCCCCTCTCCGTGGCTGTGCTGGAACCGCTGAGTGGATGAGTAGAGGCTTTTCCCCATTCCTTTGGCAGCCCCTCGTGTCGTAGAGTAGATTTGTTTGTATATGCTTGGACCGTGCCAGGGTGATTGTTTTCATAAACGAGCATGTGTTTAAAAAAAAAAATAAATGCTGTAAGTAGTTTTGAGCTGCCCCGCGCCGGCCCCGCCGCAGCCCAGCCCCGCATGTCTGCCGGAGCTCGGACGGGGCGCGCACAGCTCCAGGGCTGGGATGGCTCCCGCACTCGGGCGCAGCTTGTGACATTTCTGGGTTGTTCTTTTTGTTTCCCTGCAAGGTCAGCTCAGCGATGGCGGAGGTGGCAGCTCCATGGCTCTGCTGTGCCGGTGGCAGCGGTGACACCCCGGGAGGACGCGGGGGAGGCGCCAGCAGCTCCCCCAGCCCGGGGCCACTGAACCCCCTTTCCGGGGCTCCCCTCACCCAGCTCCGAGCCCCCCGGCACCGCTCGGGGGACAGGAGCCAGCCCGGTTATTGCTTTGGCTGCCTTTGTTCCTGGCAGCACCAGGGGTCCCGCGGCTCTCCCCGCCCGCCCCTTCCCTCTACAACCAAAGAGGCCGAGATGCCACCGCTGCAGCTCCGCGTGTCCCCCCGTGTCCCCCCGAGGCCCCGCCGAGCTCTGGGGGTGCAGCTGGGGCCGGGAGGGCAGAGGGGGCCCGGAGCCCCTGCAGCCCCCGGCTGTGCCGCAGGGAAAGCTCGGCTTTCCCAGCGAGGGCTGCAGTCCTGTGTGACAGGGTTAGGGCCCCTGGCTGTCCCTGGGGTGATGGCCGGGTGTCACCCAGGCTGTCAGAGCAGCGATTCTCCCGGGACAGGACCTGCTCCCGGTGCCACCCAGGCTGTCAGAGCAGCGATTCTCCCGGGACAGGACCCGCTGTGACCCCGCTGTCCCCCTGTGGGGCCTGGCTGTGGATGGGGATGGTTTGGGGGGTCCAACCCTTTTCTCTGCAGCCCCAGGAGCTGCTTTGTTGCTGGGGAGAGGCTGGTCCAGCACCACCACCGTGTCCAGCTTGTCACTCGCTCCGTTCACTTTGACTCCATGATTGTAAGACACTGTGCTCCGTCCCTGACTCCGCGGCGCTGTTGGAGCCGCGGTTTTGTCCTTTGTAGAACGAGCAAGTCGGGAGAACCCTCAAAGCGTCACCCCTGACCCCTTTTGGGCTGCAGGACGGGGCAGCTGAGCCCCCCTGTCGCCTCTGTGCAGCCCCCGAGGGACACCAGCACCAGGGCTGGGATGTCCTTTGTGAGCTCCAGGGAGCAGCCCCTTCCTCCAGCGGGTGTCCCCAGCCCCGGCTGCCCCGGGGTGCCAGGAGAGCCCTTTCCACCCCCCGTGCCACCCGCTGTCCCCTCCAGCAGCCCCAGCCACGTCCCCTGCCCCGACCCTGCGTTCAGACCCAGCCTGAGGGTCCCCGTGAGCAGCCACACAACCCGACCCCAGCTTCTCCTTTACTCCACACACATCTTGGGTCTGAAGAGGGTTAAAACCGGCACTGATTTAAAATAAAATAAAAAAAGAATTCTGCACTCCAAAAGATTCTCCGTGTTAGCCAAGGTCGGTGCCAGCCCGAGCGGCGCTGGCAGCCCCGTGCCCGCCGGGGAGGGGAGGGAAGGTTTGATCTCAGTGTATCATTCTAGCTTAGCTTCTGTCTGTGGGTGTCCATAGTGTATCGTGTGTTTAACAACTGGTTTACACTGTTGCCGTAAAAGTGAATTTGGAAATAAAGTCCTTACTACAATAATGAGAACTGGCACCTCTTTTGCACGGGGGGACACGGGGTGGGGGATCCACCCACGGAATCAGCAGAGGGGCAGGGACCCCTCCGGGGACTTTGCTTTACGCACAAGAGTCCCTGGATGAGAACCAGCAGCACCCAGTTAAGCCCAGAAATGTAAAATAACCCGATACATAAAATAACCCCCAGCCCGGGGGCTCCTCCTCTTGCTGACAGTAACTGCTGGAAAAGAACATCACACGGGAAAAAAGAGCGCAGGGGGAACCAGTGGATCTGAGGGCCCCTTCCCTGTCCCAGCCCAGCGTTTCACACTCACCAAATGGAATATTACGTTTTAATTTTTTTTTTAATCTTTTCTTCTTTTTTTTTTTTTTATAAGCACATTTGTGCTTTGCCAACAGAATCAAGACATTAACAAAGATCAGCTTCTCGGAAGAAAAGCATTTCTATATAACAAGGACATTACACAGCTCAAAGCAGGAAAAGAAAATATTTACAAAATACAAGGTGGGTTTTTTTTGTGTGGTTTTTATAATGCTAAAAGGGTTATTCAGAATTTTCAACCTTATAAATAGAAAAGCACTTCTGCAGAGGGATATGGTAGCGCCGTTGTTTGTTGGGTTTTTGTTTGAAAGAAACGATGATGGATCCTTTGAACTAGAACAGAACCAAAACCACGAGATCATGTTGAAAATTGTGAAAACCCCGACCATGAAGCAGTTCAGCGACTATTTCTTTACGATTACAAAATGGAAAAAAAAAAAAAAGTCCTTTGTATTTTTTTTTCCCGTTTTTTTTTTGGTGATGTGATTATACATAAGACAGGCACGATGCTAGCAACAGGACAGGGCCAGGAGCCCCCGGCAGGCGCCGGGACGGGGACGGTGCGCGGGTCCGGGCTGGCTGGGGCGGAGGGACGGGCAGGACAAGGAACGGGCTCAAACCAAAACCTGTCGGGGCACCGAGGGCCCCGAGACGGAACGGAACCGACACCGGAGCTGGCACGGTGCGAGTGGAGCGAAGCTGCGGTGACCCCACGGGGACTGGGGTGACCCCGACCCCCAGGAGCCGCCTCCTGCCTCTCCTTCCCTCTCTGACCCCTGCCTGACACAAACCACCTGCCCAGGGCACAGCCTCAGCCCGAGGGAACCCTGCTCCTGCTCCGGGACTCTTCCCTCCCTGCCCTGCACGCCAGGGGTGCTCAAGGTGCCCCCCAATCCTGCCAGGCCCAGCTCAGTGTGGAGCAGCCACAGGCCCCTCCTTTCCCCCTGCTGGGGATGCAGCCACGGCCAGGCTGCTCCAAACCAGGGAGAAGAAGGGAGAGGTGTCCCCAGGGGCAGAGGGAAGATCAGGAAGGGACAGAATCCCCCCTTGGGACACCTGGAATTACAACCTGGGGTAGGAGAAGGAAGGAGGGTGGAAGTGCAGGTGGGCACTCTGCAGGTGAGGACAGCCAGACAGTGAAGGTTGCAATCCCAAGACATCACTTTTCACCACTAATTTCACTCCACTAAAACCTTTCAGGGTGGGGGGGGGGAGTGGGTTAAGAGAAAACGACACCCTTTTGTTGGGAAAAACTATCCCCGAAATCTGCTAGTCAGCTAAATCCTGTGCTCTAGTTTTATACACCTAAAGGAGGGAGGAAAGGGGAGGGGGCCTGGTGGGCTGCTCCCCTCCCGAGGCTTCACTCCGCTGGGAGGAATCTGGGGGCTCATTCATGTGACGAGGAAACATGGAGAAGGAAAAAAAAAAGGAAAAAAAAAAAGAAAACAAAAAGAAAACAAAGGAAAAAAAAATAAAACAAAAAACAGTTTCTAAACTCCTTAAATTCACTAAAAACTGTGAAAATTCCCGGCAGGATGTTTGAATATCAAACGCAGATTTTGGAAGCTTTAATGCCAAGAGTTAGTTCTGTGTGTTGGTTTGCTCGTGTCTCCCCGTGGGTCTCTATCTGTGCGCTGGCCGCAGGACTGCGGAGCAGGAGGAGGAGGAGGAGGAGGAGGAGGAGGAGGAGGAGGAGGAGGAAGAGGAGGAGGGGGGGTGGGCCAGCGGGG
>JAODHX010001228.1:4839954-4855549 GCA_027576295.1 Cossypha polioptera | reverse complement strand
AAGGGACAGGGACAGGGGGACAGGGACAGGGGGACAAGGGACAGGGATAGGGGGACAGGGGCAAAGGGACAGGGGGACAAGGGATAGGGGGACAAAGGGATAGGGATACGGGCATGGGGACAGGGGGACAAGGGACAGGGATAGGGGACAGGGGATAGAGGACAGGGATAGGGACAGAGGGCATGGGGACAGGGGGACACAGGAACACGGGGACACAGGGGCACAGGGACGGGGGACACATGGACACGGGGACACGGATGCAGGAACACAGAGACAAAAGGACAGGGGGAATAAAGGGAAAAAAAGTAAGTGGATTTTTGCAATTATGGTTCTGCATACACAAATAAAGATCCTTATTTCCTCCCATTCTCACTATTTTCCCTCCAGCTGACAGTTTATGGACACGTCACAGCCAGCCCAGGGACCCTGCACACAGCTGGGACACTCATGGAAAACACCCCAAAAGCAGCTTTACTTTTTAAATATTCCTTGTACATATATATATAAAAATACATACTGTGTACGTATATAAAATATCTATAATCAAACCTGTGTATTATATATTACAGTTACATTTGATTATCAATAAATATACAATAAATTCATTTTATTTCTATATCATTTATTATACTGAATAGCTGTTATGTGAAATTTATAAATATAGTTATAAAATCATATTTATGCATAATATTTATCTATAGTATATTCAATATTAATTATATATAATATAATTATATATATATATACATGCACACATACACAGCCCCCCATTTTTTTCTCTACCTTACACAGAACCTGTTAATTTAGCCTGGCCTCACGAGAGGATGCTTTCACTTTGCATAAACACAACTGAAAACTACGACTTACCAGCACAGACAGTTTAACAGCTGCTAAATTTGACTAAAAGTGTTTAATTTTATCAAGGTTGAAACCTCATTTATAAAAACCATGAGGCAGCACAATTCTGCTGTCAGAGAAGGGGGAAAGAAGCTGTTTTTAGCTCCAGTGGGTCAGAGCCATCATTATATGCCAGGAGCTGACACTTGCAGGGACATCGACTGAGGGACAAAGGTGCTCCTCAACCCTGCTCCTTAATCCAGGCCAGAGCCTCAATTCACAGATTTACAGACTTGATACAGACTTCATCTGTGTGAAACCTCTGCAAGCAGACACACAACTGGAAATAAATCCCATGCAGAGAAAACAGCCCCTGATTCCCCACCAAAATGGAAGAATGGATTAACCTGGAGCTCTGAGCCAGAATTATTCAAATAATTTCCATGAATGGCTTGAAGGATGGGAGAGAATATCCACAGCAAATAACTACACTGGGAAGGAATGAGCTGGAAACCCACTCCTGGTTACCAGTTAAGAGAACTTATCTAAAATAAATCAAATATAATTCACTGAGGGCAAATGCAAGAAGCAAATGCAGTGCCCAGAGAAGAGGAGGAAGCATTAACTGCCACCTCTGGAAGTTCTGCCCAGAGGATGTGAAGGTTGTGAGGGATCCAAAAATGAGCATGAATCAGCAGTGCTGTACCACTGCTGGGAATTAATTAATTAATAAAAAATAATAAAGATTAAGCCCACAGGGCTTTCTAAGCAGGATGGCTGTGCCAGGAGAGAGGCAATCCTGCCACTCTGCCAGCGTGGGAGCTGCAGGGCTTTGGGCACAAATTCCCATAAATGCGTGCACCACACGGGGAGGAAAACAATAAAAAAACAATAAAAACATTACAGCATCAAAAACTCCACAGTGCATGTGGCAAGTTCAATCCTCAGTCACTCTGTGCTGGGCAGGAGAGTGGAGAACACTGGACATGGTATTTATTTCTGGAGGTATTTCTGGAGCAACTTGGCCATGACTCAGCTGTCTCTGGGATGGCTGGAGGAGCACTCAGAAATCCCCTGGAACTGCTCTTCTGAGCCATCTCTGATTACCAAATGTACTTGATGACAACAACAAAGACCTAACACAGAATTTACAGCCAATTCTTCAAGCACTGAATGCACAAGGCAGCATCCACCACCACCAAGTTCAACTTCCTAATCACTGAAGATCCTGCAAGGAATCACTGCAGAGCTCTCCCAGAAATACCCCAGATAAAACTGCAGATATGTGATCAGTTAAAGCTGACTCAGCTGAGCAAGAATCTATTTTGCTCAAAAAAATTCTGCTTTTGGAGCTTCTCTTTAAAACATCCGCAGAGTGAGAAACCCCTAACTCTTGTGGGAAAGTTAAACTTGAAACACTTTGTCTCAAAGGTAAGTGATTTTTGCCATTATGGCTCTGCATGCACAAATAAAGGTCCTCATTTCCTCCAATTCTCACTATTTTCCCTCCAACTGACAGTTTGAGAGGAAATACAAAGAATTAAACACGGCCCTCCCTCATACAGGCAATAAACTGCATTTCCATTGAATGAATTCTGCATAAGGGAGAGGAGTATAAAAACCAATAATAAAGGAAACAAACCAGGCAGAGACAGGGCATTCATCCCTGGCCAAGCAGCTGAAATTTTCCCTTGAGCAGCAGCAGAGAGCTCCTGGGGCTTTGCTAATTCCTGTCTCAGAGTCAAGATTTCCTGGTACTTGACTTCTCAGGGCTCCTGCTCAGACTGTGCCACACTGACCTACCTGGCCTTGAGCTCACCTCAGGCAGGCTGGCTTGAGGAAAAAACTCACGAGTTCAGCATCCTCACGAGTTCAGCACCCTCAGGAGTTCAGCATCCTCCCTCCCCAGTGAGAGCTCAGGGAAATCTCCCAACCCGTCCCAACTTCTCCTTCGCCCCTCCTTTGTTTTTCCAACAGCCTGTAAAGCCCTGCTGTCCTGCTCCTCCTTCCTGCTGACTTTCCCACCTCCACAAGGAAAGCAAGAGCAGCAGGCAGGCACTGACCTTTTTGGAGAGGGGGATGATGGTGCTGGGCCGGACGAGGCGCCGCTTCTTGCAGCCCAGGACGGGGCGGGTGCGCGCGGCCACGCAGGAGCCGTCGGCGGCCGCCAGGCGCTGCCTCTTGTGCAGCAGCTCCTCGGCCTCCTGGCCATCTCCCTGAGCGTGTTCTGCCAGGCCAGGCTGCAGCCTGCCCAGCAGAGAACCACAAAACTCCTGTTATTCACGCAGCACCGGCAGCAGCTCGTGGTGCACCCCTGAGCAAACGCTCCCAGCTGAGTTTGGAGCTCTGCAGTTCGTGGTGTTATTAAAGCAACCCCAGTTTCTGCTGGTACTGCAGCCACCTTCCACCCTCCTGTCACTGAACCCTTGACAAAATACCTTTGGAAGCTCTGAATAAAAGACCAGCACTGAAAGCCACAGAGCAAGAGCCACTCTAGACCTGGACAGCTTTAACCCTAGAATTCAGCTTCCTCCAGAATGAGAGTTTGGGGAATCTTAAGACAAGAGGTTTTCATTGAGTCTAAATGCCAGAGAACATTTAATTCGATAGAAAAATATTTAACCCTGATGTAAACTTGGTTCTGATGAACATCTGAGCTCTCTGCCCGTGCCAGCTCTCAGCAGTGACCCCAGAAAGGTGCAGAGTTAACATCCATCTCTCTGAGGCACAAAGGATGCAGAACCCTGGCAGCAATGCCCCGTGCCCTGAGCAGATCCCAGCACAGCAGTGCCTCATCTATGGAACCTTTTCATGTCTGTTCTGCAAGTGTTTCATTTCTAAAAATGCAAAACATTAAAGCCCTGTGGTCCAAGGCTGTGCAGTTCAAAGGCTACAGGGATACAAAGGGCTCTGTTCCAGCCTGCAGTGCTCCAGCTGCAGCCATGGGCTCCTTGATCTGCTCACACTACACCGGGGCAGGATCCATCCCTCCCCTCCCTCCCTCCTCCCCTTCACCCCTCTCCTTTCCCTGCCTCCTCAAGGCACTGAGCAAGTGCAATGTTTTTCAAGGGTTTTCAAGTGGTTCAACCCTGCAGCATTGGGGAATGTCTTTCACTTGTTTTCATTTACCCACTTCAAAACTTTCTCAACAAAAGCAGCCTGGAGAAATAAGGAATTTAGGAAGTTTTACTCCCCAGATCAATGTGATTCCTCCATAACTCCAATAAAGTGGGTCAGTGGTTACAGATAATTCTGTGAGCAGGGCATTAGTACCTTTGAATCACACAATCTGCAGATGTATTAAAACTACTCATAAAGAAACAAGTTTTGCCCATGCTCAGTGCACAGCTGCCTGCAGGGCTTGTTCATGTAAACACAGCTCAGTTTAATTCCATTTTCAGCAAAACAATGCAGCAGAAAACCTCAAGCAAGCAATCTCCTCCAAAATGTTTCCAGGCATGTTCTACTACTGCACTTTTGGAAAAAAGACACCACCTATACCAGTTACAACCCAGCTACAGCCTGGTTTCCAATGGGAAAGTGCCAAGGTCATAAAAGCCAACTCTTGCAGAATATCCAAGAGCTTACGTGTTAATAACTCCATTGACAGGTCTTGGTGCTCCACAGGGCTTGGTGGGGTGGGATTCAGGAGTATTTGCAGCAGAAACACCCAAGTTTTCTAGGGGCTGGGATCCAGACACACTCTAAGGAAAGGTGAGAAAAATATAAATTAATAAAAGCTTCTTAAATAGCCACAATGTTTATTCTTGGGTTCTGGTTGAGGATTCTGCACTGTAGCCGTGGATTTCCACACAGGACTTCAAACCAGGGCTCAGAAGCCACTGCATGAACAGGAGACCAGGGACTTCAGGAGATCTCAGAGGATGGATACATGGCAGCTCTTTCATTCCAACATCCAAAGGACTTTAATTCCCCTCAGGCAACCAGGAGCATGAAAGGCTGAGGGCTTTACGGAGATTTTAGCATTTTGTCTCCATGGTGCAAACAAGTTCATCACCACCTGTAAACCTCTGCAGCCTCTCCTGCAGTTTGGTTTCTGCTCTGAACTGTGTGGTTGAAAGCTCCTGCCTGAGCACTTTGGGGGAAACAGGGAGGGAGGGAGAGAGGAACTGACTTGCAAAACTGAATTTACATTTTAACTCACTACCTGTGCAAACACAGTCCAAACAGCATTTCAGGGAGTGTTTTAAGTGAGTGTGAACCCAGGCTGGGGGGTTTGGATGGGAGCTGAAAGTGCTGGATAAATACAAAGCTGGAAACAACTTTTTGGTAGAGCAAAGTGAGTAAAAATTGAGTTAAAAACACAGTGCTCCCCAGCCCCTTCTGTCTGAGGTCTGAAACACAAACCCCTGACTCTGCAGGGAGCAGCAGCATTGTCACCAAGCCTCCAAGGACACACTGGCTTTGCACCTCCCAGCAGAGCCATTCCTGCTCCTCACCCTGGGGCAGCCCAGCAGAGTGTCCCTTCCTCTGGCACTCACCACCTTCAGCCCTGGTTTGTGCCAGACATGCTCCTCCCTGGGGTTAAAACTCATTTCTTCCCTCAAGCAGCACCTCCTGCACCCCCTGCCCTGTCTCTCGCTGGGGCACAGAGTGATGTGGTTCAAGCACCAAGAAAAAAGGCAAAGGCAGAGCTCTGACACCACACAGATGGTCAGCCAAGCCCCCTGCTTGGCCCTGACTCCATCCCAAACCCATCTGGATTGTGGTGATTAAATCTTCCCTGCAACACCCCCCAACTCAATAAACAACAAAACCAGGCCATGGCAGTGCTGGATTAAGTTTCCAGAAGAGCAGAGACCTGAGTCACCCAAGGAAGGGCAATTTCTAACAACTCAGACAACTTCTGCCTGGGCCTGTTTGAGGAACTTTGCAGGGATTTTTACACTTCTGCTAAAAGAGACATTTCTCCTGTGGGGGAGCAAAGACAGGACGAGACCAACTGTGGCACCCAGAGAGGCAGAGCAGCGAGCTCAGATCACACCTGAGGCAGCAGGTGAAGCCAGCAGCCCAGCCAGGTGAGGTCATGCAGCAGCTGAACACTTTCCCTCTGCTTTCCAGAGGCTTGGCAAGGCTGAGGCTCCACATGAGCCCTGCCAGAGGCACCCCTGGTGCAGCAGGGCGGGTGCTCATGACTCATGAGCTCTTTTGAAATAGTTTATTTTCTTCTCCAGAAAGGGTCTGAAAGGAGGAACTTCTTCCAGGAGCTCGCTCTGTCTTGCTGGTTCAAGATAGGAACAGAGGGGCTCCGTGCTTCCTGCAGAGGAGCTGGAATTTCAATGCACTGTGTGTTTATCAGGAGCAGCCCAGGCTCCCTTTATCACCCTGAGATGGGTGTACCCAGCACAGAGCAGAGCCAACACCTCCTGCACTCTCTCTCCCACCTCCCAGGGCCCTGCTGCCCTCCAGGGCTGTCCCAGCCAGGCTGGGATCCAGAGCAGCACCCACAGCACCAGGATCACACCCCTGCTCCTCACTGAGCTCTTCCACATGTTTTGGGTCTCAGGTCCAGGTCCTCAGGATCCCTGGGACTCTCAGAGGGTGTCAAAGGTTCAACTGTAGCACATCTGCTGCTGGCAGCAAAGAGCTGTGTGCACACAGGTGGGCTTGAGCCAACACCAGAAATGTCCCCAAAAAACCCTAATATCAGGCAGGTTCAGACCTTCACCTACTACCAGCTATAGCCCCTAATTAAATATTTCAAGTGCAGCCCCTCACTAGACAAGCAGTCCAAGGACCCAAAATCAACAACCAAGTTATGTCTTCAGGGCTTCACGTTATTTCCATCCTCAGGCAAAAATATTTATTCACCTACTGAGCTTCCATTTCCCAGAAGACATTCCCAGGCCCTATTTGCACTGGTGATAGGATTAGCTGCTCCTGGGGATTATCAGCCCCATCCCACGTGGGGAGCGATGCCCAAGGACACGGACCCACGGCAGGAGGAGATCCCAGGAGCTGGGGATGAGGCAGGGTGGATTCCTCCCTCTGCTCCACTGAGGATGTGTCTCTCACTCTGCCAGTTTGGGGAAAAGGCCTGCAGGGTGCCAGAGTGATCAGCACCTCTCCAGGAAAGGCCCAAGAGATCCCTCTGCAGAAGGAGCCCTGACCACAGAACGTCTCTGGGTAATCTCTGGCTCGGAGCAGATCAAGGCTCTGACTCCACCCCGCCCTAATGAGCAGCCCTAATTAAGCACAAACCCAGGGGCTGGGTGCCAGAGGCAGTGGTTCCAGGGGTGACACTTCCAGCACTGCCCCAGAGAAGCTGGGAGTGTGGAGTGATGTGTGAGTCCCTGTGGAAGGGGAATAAACAGCCAGGAAGGCACACAGAGCCACAAGGAAGTGCCAAGTTGAACCTGCAGAGGGTTTCAGGGACCACCCTTCTCCTCCTACTCCACCACAGCTTCCAAATCTCCATTTTCACACACCCATGCATCCCCAGGATCCAGAGCAATCACAGGCAGGCTGAGCAGTATGATCAAGCCTTTAGTCTGTGCCCTACATTTCTGCATTAAATAATAAATACCTGGCACTCTGCATAGTTTCCAGTGCATCTCACTGCAATCATTAGTGCCCTTTCCAAGGGGGAATGCTCAGGCAGATATTAAATGGCCACATCTTTAGCAGCCTTTGCTAATCATGCTGCTCTCAGTTTGAGATTCTTTTTTGCTGGAGGGACAGGATTAGTTGGGATTTTAAAGCTTCAAAAAATGCAAAAGCATATCACAAAGGTGCCCCAGGAATTCTGTTCTCAAAGGTGTTTAAATCCTATTGTTTATTAACCCCAAAACAACGCGGGAGGGGGCGAGCTACAGACCAGGATCAGTGCCCCCCACCTGGAGTCCCAGGGAGGAGCTGTGCCATGGTCTGAGCACCCCCCTGCCCCAGAGCTTCAGGAATGACCCTTCCCTGCCCACAGTGTGCAGGTGAAGCACTGCAGCACCCAGCCCAGGCTGCACTCACCAGGCGCTCGGCCCCAGGCTCCAGCTTCGCCTCAGCTCGAGCAGGACGGGAATCCTCCACTGCAGCCTCAGGGCCAGAAGCTTCCCCCAGAACTATCAGCCCCTGGAAGAGAGGGAACAGCAAGTAACTGCAGATCCTTTGGTCTCCAGAGGGAAACTGCAGCCCACGGTCCCCCCAAACCCCCACACTGCACAGCAGGATTCCAGATGTGCTGCCCAACCCAACCCAGCCCCTGCTGCTGCCTCCTGCTCCTGACAGCTCAGCCCAGCCCAGAGAGCAAGGACAGGGGCTGAGGCAGCTCCCAGGGCTCTGAGCACCCTGCCCTCCTCCCCAGGCACACAGTGCAGAGGGAGCACAGAGCAGCAGCACTGCTCTCACCACACCCCATGGAACCTGCCACCACTGCCAAGCAAACAACAGGTGACAAAATCTGCAAACCTGTTACTCTGAGCAGATCTCCCCCCCTCCCAGGAAGCAGTATTTACAAAAATTCAGTAAGGAAAGAAAGATACTGCTATAAACTTAGTGGGACAGTGCCTGAGCACTGCTTTATGAGGTTTAACATATGCTGTCCTGTTTCTGTTTAACTGTAAAGGCAGGACTGCTTTGCCCTCAGAACAACACAAAGTGAAATAAAATCACTGTAATTATGCATATTCTGAGCTGTATTATAACAAAGCAGGGCAAAATGTGCAAGGGATTAGGGAGCTGGTGGAACCTACAGGCCATGAACACAGCCCAGGACAAAGACAAGCCCCAGTGAGTTGCACTTGGTCAAACAAGAGCCGTGCAGGGGCTGTTTTCAGTCACCTGGAAACAATTCTGGAGGTTGCCCAGTGTGTCAGAGCACAGGAGCCTGGAGGAGAACCTGGGCACGTTCTCTGGGAGAGGACACAGCTGCAAGGCTGCCCTGCAATCTGCTGTTCTCAAGTGCCTGCAAACTGGGTATTCCACAGGCAGCTCTGAGTCCCTGGTTTGGTGTTTTCCTCCACATCCCACCAGGCTCCCACTGAGCCCATCCAAACCTGCCCAGAGCACAGTTCCTGCTCAGACACCCAGGCAGAGTTTACCCTCCAAACACGGGGTTATTTCTGACTGCCTCGTCCCTCCCTTGCTTTGATCTGACACAGCAATGTGTCTTTCTTGAAGGGTACACTGGGATGTAAACTCTAACAGAGAAAGGTAATTAACCTAAAAAAGAATGAAATCAAACTTCTTTGAACTTTAGAACTTGTAGAACTCTGAATTCCTGAAGCAGCTACATTTTAACCTCCTTATGGCCAAATAAGCTGAAGTTAGGTGATATTGATACAAAAAACAAGGTGTTTCCAAATTCTTTAACTGTTTTCCTTGTACAATTTGAAGCCAAATCCATTCCAACAATGTGTGCTACTGAAACACGGGGTTGTTTCTCCTACTTTTGTTCCGAGCCCTTTTGAGACACTCTCTAGTTTTTCACTGGTGCAAACAGAATCTGTTTTACAACCACCCCAGAGCTCAACGACACCAAGGTAACAACAGCTGGGTGCAAGAATCATCTCCAGCCAGCCCTGTCAGAGATGGGGTATGTGATACTCGTGGCTCTGTCTTTTCCTTCTCCAGGCAGAGCAGCCACCACCCAAAACACCCAAGTTCTGAATGCCCCTGCACCTTAATTCATGTACTGGGCTATCACAGCTGAGGTCTGGTTTGAACAAATCAGAGGATGATCCAGAGGCCAGAACCTCCTTTCAGACCTTGAGACTGCAGCCTTGGATAAAACACAGGGGATGGGATGCCTGTAACCATTATCAGGCCATTCCATGAGCCTGCCAAGTTGCCATCACCTGGTGAAAGCCCTGAACTTTCCACATCATTCCATGAGTTTTCTCCTTTCTTCCATTACTTGACTTTTAGCATACAGATGTTCAGCTATTCTGTGTTTTGTACTAAAATCCAAGCACTGTCAGCTTTAAGAAGATGATTCTTTCTGAGGAATCATTCATTTGCCCACTTCCCAGAAGCCTTCTGCCCTGCTCTCAGTAATGGATTCTGCTCACAAGCTGTGCTCTTCCACCCACTCCTTTAGAGCCCTCACTCACTCAATTAAGGCTGTTTTTCTACACAGCTGCATCAAAGTCCAGTCTCCCTCCCCTGCTTTCTACCCCCTGCAAGCCTCTCCCCACCAGCCCCGAGCAGCACATCTTGGGAAAGGCGTTTGCCAGACGGAATTCCTGAGATCTCTCTGTTGATGCAATACCAGGAGCCTTCTTGCCACAAACTCCAGACATTCCTTCCTCCAAGGCCTGACATTTAGATGTGCATGCCTGAACAAGTCTCCATAACAATCCCTTCCTCATCCCTTCTCTGCTCTCCCCCATTCTACCACCATGTGAGAGCAATGCTAAAAAAAAATCCTTCCACAGGGAAAGGTCAGCACCGAAAAATGATCTTTTTTAAACAGAACAGACTCAATTTTAAGCCTGTTCAGATAGCATCTGAACTAACTTCCTCCACAGGCCACTCCCTTTTCCACTAAGTCTCAGTTTTGCTTATCCCCATCTTCAGCTACTCCCAAAAAGAAAGAACGAAAAGTCTTTAAAAAATATTGAAGAAAAAGAGAAAGGCTTGAACGATGGGGAACAGCAGCAGCTGTGCTGAGCAGCACAGCCTGACTCTAAAGCCAGGTACTGCTCCCTTCAGTTATTTTACTGAGCAGGACAGGAATTCACTCAGCCCATGGCAAACTGCATCCCCACAGTCAGAGCTCTGCAATCTGCTTCGGGAGAGAGGCAGGGGAGGAGCAGCAGAGCTCAGAGCCCTGAGTGGTGTGAGAGGAGGCAGCAGAGGCCAGGGGCAGAGCTCACAGCCCCTCTGTGGTGTGAGAGGAGGCAGCAGAGGCCAGGCAGCCCCGGGGCAGGGCGGGGCCCGCTCCCGGCTCCCAGTCTCACCTTGCTGGCGCGGATCTGGCGGTAGATGTCGGTCTGCTGGCGGATGCGGTACTCCAGGTCCGACACGTGCGCCTGCAGCCAGTTCCAGCGGCTGACGATGGCAGCGCGGTCTGCAGCCCACCGCCACTCTGCCCTGCGCCTCCTGCAAGGACACACAGTGTTACCGACAGCACAGAGAAACCCAGGGCAACCCTCCACTCTGCCCTGCACTGACAGCACACAGAAACCCCAGAGTAACCCTGCACTCTGCCCTGCACTGACAGCACAGAGAAACCCCAGGGTAACCCTGCACTCTGCCCTGCGCCTCCTGCAAGGACACACGGAGTGTTATTGGCATGGGGGGCTCAGCACAGCACAGAGAATACCCAGGGTAACTGAGACACACCAACAGCTCCACAGAAACCCTGGGTAACTGAGACACACCAGCAGCCCAAAAAACCCCAGGATAACTGACAGACACACCAGCAGCTCCACAGAAACCCCAGGATAACTGACAGACACACCAGCAGTTCCATCCTGGAGCAAGGACTGACACCATCACACCACTGCTGATCACTATAAAGGAATTACAGATGTGCTGCAGGGGCCATGTCTCTGCAGAGCAATATCCCAACATCTTCTGGTACCCAGGGACCAGGTACCACAACATCTCCAGGAGTTCAAGTCCTTCCCTCTGCAATAGCTCCCATGTAAAGCCAGATTTCAGCAGTTTGCTCTTGAGGGATCCACAGTGAATTGTTTTTGGAATCAAATGCTGCTGAGAGCACATCCAAAGTGCCAGTTCCCTACTTTGCCTCCCCCAACATTACAAAACACCTCTGCCTGCTGGAACACTGGCCTGTGCTGTTAAATACAGCCCAGAAAGTCTCTGGCATCAGTCCCCTGATCCACCTGAACAGCAGCTCATACCATGTGGCCACAGTAAAACCCCAGTGAGAAGTTTCACAACCACCACTGCTGGGGTTTAGAAGCTGGAGAGGAGCACCAGGGCCAACCCTGCAGCAGCTGCTTCCCTGCAGTGATGTGCTGCAAAGGACAGAGCAGGCAACAGCAGAGCAAACCTGATTCCTGCATCTGATGCATGGACCAAGCAAATAAAGAAGCCAGGAAATAACATCAACTGTCTTCAAAACACCCTCAAGCCCCACTGCTGCACTCCAGGGCAGAAAGGAACACAAAGATGGTAAGGAATGGAGAAATCCACGGCTCCACTCTCCACGTTAAAAGCCACAAAATCAGGAAAATACACCCCAAGTATCCTGATTCCCCTGGATAACTATTAAGGCTGCCCAGAAAGGAAGAAAACCCCGACATGGTGTGGAAACAAAGCATCAGCAGAAAGTGCTGACAAATTCAGTGTTGCTGCACAAAGCCTTTGCCACATCTGGATGCTCAGCAATTAAGAAATTAATCACAAAATAATTCCCTTTGCCCATCTCCCCCTCCTTCTGTGTAGCAATTTTGAAGCAGCCAGAGCACGTGGGGCAGGGGAGCCACAGCAATGTCCAGATGTTTCCTTCAAAATCAAACCAGAAAGTCTTCTGCTGAGATTAACCCATTTCAGAGCTGAAACCAGCCACGACAGCAGAAGCAGCACGTGGTCAATGGGGTTTTGTACTGAGGCAGCCCCAGCTGCAGAGATGGGAAGGAGCAGAAATCATCAAGTTCTTCAAAGAATCTGCACCTCCTGGGCCTCTGCCCTGATTTAGGCAAAACTGCTACCAAATGCACTTGCCTAAAAATGAAATAAATACCAAAAATCCCCAGGGTTATTACAAGTTTCAAATCAACTAACAGAAACACCCTGAAAAGGAGGAGTTGGTTGGTTCAAACTGCAAGTGAAAGCCATGCACTGAGAACAAGACACCTTATCCACATTCCCACAACACAGCAATGGCACCTGCTGCCTTCTGCCCTCCCAGCTTCCCCAAAACACCTCCAGGAGTTCAACTCCTTCCCTCTGGAATGCCTCCCATGTAAAAACAGATTTCAGCAGTTTGCTCTTTGGAATTGCTTCTAGAATCAAATGCTGCATCCAAAGTGCCAGTTTCCTACTTTGCCTCTCCCAACATTACAAAGCACCTCTGCCTGCTGGAGCACTGCTCTCAAATACAGCCCATTCTTTCACTCAGATTACACAGAAATTAAGTATGAAAAATACAGTTTTAAATCAATTTACTTTCTTAAGTGACATGGCAGCACAAGCAGCAGCAGCAGACCTGGTCCTCACCTTAAAATCAGGACACATCCTACCCCAGAAAAACCCACTGGATTTGAACCAAAAATAACCCAAGAAAGCGAAACCCAGTAATGCACACTTCATCCTCTGACACCCTGCGGCAGCAGGGGAGGAGGGGAGGAACAGAATGATGCCTCAGCCACACTTTCCAAAACAGCACCGAGCGTAGCGTGGCTCTAAATTTAGAGCTGAGCCTTTCCCAGCTGGGTCCCACCCTTCCCTGCTCAGGGCAGGGATGCTCCCCATGGGAGCAGCTCTGGGATAAGGACCTGCACAGACTCCTCAGCTTTAATGCCTCCCTAAGCATTCTGTGAAAATGATTGCTCTCTCATCTGGCATTAGAAAGGAACAACCATGCACAACACAGAGCGTGACGTCCTGTGACAGCAGGGACCTGAAACCTCCACCTGCCCTGGGGGAGAGGAAAACCCTCTCCTTTCTTTAAACCTGGAAAGAGCCTCCAAGGAAGATGGAGAGGGACTTTTCACAAGGGCATGGAGTGACAGGCCAAGGGGGAATGGCTTCAACGTGAGAGATGGAAGGGTTAGATTGGATTGGGAAGAAACTCCTCCCTGAGGGTGGCCAGGCCCTGGCATGGGTTAGGTCCCATGGCAGGGACCCCTCCCACTGCCCCAGGCTGCTCCAACCCCAGTGTCCAGCCTGGCCTTGGCACTGCCAGCGATCCAGGGGCCTGCCCATCCTCTCTGGAAGGATTCCTTCCCAAAATCCAATCTCAGCCTCAGCTCCAAGTCCCTCAGTCAGCCCGTGCTGCTTTCTGCTGAGTCCATGCAGCTGAACTCCAACCCAGCTCACAGAGACAGCCCCAACAAACGGAGGGAATTAGAGATTAGCAGAATTGTTTTTCACCAGGAGACTGCCCTACTAAGGGCCCAGCTGCAAAGTGAGCAGAGCAGATCCACCAGCTGCTGCTAAACCATCCTGGTAATGACAACACGGAGCAAAATGGAGCCAGAACTGATTTCAGACTGGGAAGTTACAGCTGAAGGGGATCTGCATTATCAGAAGCACTTCTAGGAATCAGCAGAATGAATGAGAAACAGCCAGGGAGATTGTTTCTGCCACTCCAAGCACTTGAGGAAACCCAAACCATCTTGATGTTAAATGAGGAATAACAGGTCACGCTGGAAGAAACAGTGGATGCCAGGAGAGAGAGAAACAGAGCACAGGACACTGGGGAGCTCTGCAGGCAGCCAGGCAGGCTGGGGCTGGGCCAGGGACTCGCTGGGAGCACAGAGGGATGGCAGGAGGAGGCACAGCCCAGGACAGCTCCGGGACACTCACAGGAATGCAGACTGCAGGCACTGAGCTCCAGCTTTCCAGGCACTGCCCATCTGGTTCCCTCCTCCCCTCTGCACTGGCACATTCCCAGGGCTCTGCTGTCCCCTGAACACAGTCACCTTCCAGTGCAGTGTTCACTCTCCCCTCCCCTACTCAGCTTTGGGCAGAAGGAATCTCGGTGGTTCAAAGCTCTGGAGTTTGAGGCTTCCCCCAGGGACAGAGCTCAGCCTCCCTCCCCTCCCAGAGACAAACTGGGAAGGTGTCAGCCCCTTCCACAGAGGGCATCAGGACAGAGCCCAGGAGGGGACCTTTCTTCAAAAACACAACCAATTCAGCTGTTTTCCACTTTGCTCCTGCCTCCATACATTCTTCCCATTCATTCTTCAGCTCACCAAGCTTTTATCCTTTTCTTAGAATTCTTATTATATTGGATCAATGCAAAAACAGATCAGTGTGTGGAGCAAGAGTTAAAGCTCTGCCAAATCCACTCTCAGGATGACTCTGAGGGAGGAAGAGAAAACCCCACAAGGCTCGAGAACAATCTCATTAGCTGATTGTAACATTTCTGCCTGCGAAGGAGCCAAAGTGAACAATTTGTTCAGCTGACACCCGCCCCCACCCCTGGACAGAACCATCGGCTTTGAAGGGCTCTGCTATTCCCAGCATGTGCTCGGTGCTGCTCAATCTCCTTCCAAGCTCCCCTCAGCTCATTCACTCCCATATTCACAAACCCAGGAGCTCCACGGGCTGGGAGTAAGGACTTATTTCCACTGAAAAGCTCCCACTGCTCAGGGAAAACTCGGGAGCACAAATCCTCAAGCATGACAGGGCTAAGCCAAGCTCCTGCCCCAAGACAGAAGTACCCAGTTTCTCATCAGTAAACAAAAATCACCATTTTATTTCTCTGCTGTTTTTAGCTCAGAGCAGCAGTGCTGGCTGTGAATCAGCACCCCCAGCCCTGCAGGAGCTGTGCCATCAGCCCTCACCCCCATGCCACACTCTGCAGGATGGAGTTAAGGTCCCACAGCAGAGCAGCTCCAGGGCACTGCCCAAAGCTGCACAAAATGTTCCTAGAGGGCTTCTCCCACTGAAAGGATTCCAGGATTCTGTGAAGGTGGAACTCCACAGCCCCAGGTGCTACAGGAGGCTGGTGACACAGCATCCCATCCCACTGATCCCATCCCATCCCACCGATCCCATCCCATCCCACTGATCCCATCCCACTGATCCCATCCCATCCCATCCCATCCCACTGATCCCATCCCATCCCACTGATCCCATCTCATCCCATCCCATCCCACTGATC
>JAODHX010001228.1:4828406-4838849 GCA_027576295.1 Cossypha polioptera | reverse complement strand
TGGCATCTGAGAACTGTTTTTGCGCTATTTCAGATCCAAGAGCCCCAGATCTTTACACCATGACATTTATGTACTGCCCCAAGCATTTATTCAGCTGACTGACTGAAAACAGCCATTCCCAGCTCCAGCTGCTCTTGCTCAACAGCCAAAAATTTGGATTTTATTTTTCCAGCTATGCCAGTGCAAGTACTTTGGGCCATGTGTGAGCCCTGCTTAGCACCCATGGACAAAGGGAAGGTGAGGGAGCAAGGTGCAGGACAGGAGGTGGGATCAGAAGTGTGGTCACCACGTTACACCAGGAAAACCAACTCTCCAGAGGCACAGCAGGGCAGCCAGCTGGAAAATACCACGTTTTAAGAGAATTTCTTGGACCCATTTTCCAGTACAGCACTCCACACGTTCATGGGCACCGAGGCAGGCAGAGCTTGAACTGCCCATGTGCAGGTTCTGCCTGACCAGAAATTAAGGCAGTTTCTTAGTTCCTTGTAGCTAAATCCAGGAATGAGAAGGTGACACTACACCAGGACAAAGTTTACTCCAACTGCATTCAGTTCACTGTGAATTTTTCCCTTAAAGCTCTGGTTAAGACGCCATTCTCAACACTACAAACTATGAACCAAGAAAGCCCATTTTTCCCTCAAAATGCCTAAAATACAACTGCTCAACTTACAACAAATATCCTCCAGGAGCATATCCTTCTTTTTTGCTGAGTAAGGCCCTTTATCAATATTATAATTTTGCTTACAGCAGCTTCCCAGTAGGTTTGGGCTGCACAGGAGAATCATTACCTTTCTTAGACTCAGATTTTTCACTAGGAGTTAAAATTCTTCTACAAGAAAGCACAAAGTGGCAGAAGCACAAAGCCAATGGAAATTGTGCTCTTCATTTTTTTCTCCTCTTCACATTAAAGGTGAGATTTATAACTTTCTTGTGGCAAACTCAAGAGCTGAGGGTCAGTGACTCCTGCTCACTGAGAGGATGCAGTCAGCGATGACAGAGGTTTGACATCCTCACTAACACACCATGAGCACGACCAGCAACAACCACAAGCCATTATCTTGAATACTGCAAACTCCATCCTAAAGCACTGCTGCTGCCAGAGCAAAGCACCAGAAGAGCAAACCAGCCACTGCCCAGCTCCTCCAACACCACCAGATCCCCTCTCACTTGGCAGCATGGCACGACAGGACTTTCTGGATTGCTGGAAAACAAGCTTCCCTGAAAATAATGCAGTTACAACATCAAAGAAGAGAAGGAAGGGGGTGTTCAGTGTTCTAAAGTTCTTCAACAGAACTGAGAGCACAACAGAGGGGAGACAATTAGGGCCCAGAGTAAACTGTTGGAGAAGTTCTTACACTTGTTCCCCAGCAAAGCCTTTGTGTGAGTCTGGTGTCCAAGTGGGGGAATGCTGCTGCAGCCCATTAGTGCCACAGTCCCCGGGGAACAAGAATAGGGACTATGCAAATCAGGATCCATTGTTAAAAGGGAAAATTTATTTCACATTCCTGAGCAGCAGTGCTCCTGGAGCATAACAATTGGAGAGGCCCTTCTGCTGAGCACGGCACATTTTTATGCTCCACAATAAATCAATATTCCATAATACAGAAACTACACGAAATTATTGCCAGGGTAGGGATGGCAGCCCCGAGCTCTGGTGAGCAGCTCTAACACAACACTGTGACAGAACAGGGTGGATTTGGGACATGCTTTCACTGCTCAGGAGTTCCTGAAGGCAGAATTTATGGAACGATTCTCCAGGATGTTAAAACCTTCCAGCTCATACCTTATTGCACCAGCAAAGGCATTTCCTGACTGTGCTGCTCTCAGCTTGATCTGAACCAGTGCCACTACAGCTCTGTGACCCACTTGGGCAGCACCAGCAAAACAATCCCACAGTGAGACACCCACGAAAAAAGTGCAGTTAATCTCAAAGCAAAGAGGGGAACTGACTATTCCTTCAGTATTTACCGAACTGCCCAACAAGAGCTCACCACATTCTGACACAGGACGCAGAAACTTTGTTTTCAGCTCAGCCACTTCTGATCACTGTCACTCCAGGATGGAAGTGAGCAGGGCAACAAATAAAAGCTGCTTTCATTTTCCTCTTGGTTTATCTCACAGGAGATAGAGTCTTCCTCTCCGTCCCCACCCAGCAAACAGGAGTGAGCAGCACTGGACACTCCCATCTTTCCAGGGATGAAAGAGCAGCTTCAGTCTCTTCACTTCTCATTATGCAGCCATTAAGAGCTGAGGTCAAAGGGTGCTTTGTCATGGCTCACGGGGACCAGGGGGGCTTTTGTTTAACTCCACAGGTTCTGCAGCCCAAGATCAAAATGAAACTTCAGGATAAGTGATTACACTGAAACAGGCTCAGCTCCAGGCCTGGGAAATTTCTGCACTGCTGGGATGACCTCACCCTCCTTATCTGCTCTTTCATGTCCTGGGAGGAAGAGGAGAGAGCTCTGCAAACACGTCTCCAAATGCAGAATTCCGACACTGTGCTCCTGAACACAGCTCTGAGATCACAAAATTACACTCTGCTCTCTACCTGAACACAAAAACTCTAAACTCTCCTCACAAAAGTCTCCTAAAAAGTTGTGGTTTTTTTCAATTTTCCTCACAGTTCATTACAGCAAGGAGGATTTTATGCTCACACAAAGGCATCAGTCGAGAAGACCAGAGAGTTTTTGACTCCCCATCCCTGGAAATGTTCAAGGCCCAGGGTTTGGAGCAGCCTGGTCTAGTGGAGGTGTCCCTGCCCACGGCAGGGGGTGAGACTGGATAAGCTTTAAAGTTCCTTTCAACCCACACCATTCTATAATTCTAAAAAATAAACTTGTTTGAACCATGTAGTGACATCAGGACAGATCAGGTAGAAGCCAGGGAAGATTTCCAGTAAAAGCAGAAGTTCTCAGCAGTGCCAAACGTGGTTGAAACGGGCTGGGCTTGGAGTAAGGGAGAATTAATGCTGGACTTTGGGGGACAATGGGGCAGGACACAAGCAGAACTGCAGAAGTGCATCAGGGGTATGAATTCAGCAAGCAGGAGCAGCCCCAAGGCTCCTGCCTGCCAGGGGAGCAGCAATCCTCCAGTTCCACCAGTGAATCCCAGCTCAGGACCACTCACTCAGGGCCTTGCCCTGATTTCCAAGCCTTCAATCCAGCAGCTTCAGAGCTCTGGAAAAAATGAAATTTCCTTTTCTTTTCTGGCTTGAAGCACGGGGAGCTCATCCCTGTTCAAAGCAACAGCAACACCATGTCTTTTAGGGAAGAGAACACCCATGGATGCAGATATTCCCTGTGGTGCTGAGCTCCCCTGCAGCCCCTCTCAGCCAAAGTCCCAGCCCCTGCCTCTCCCAGCACAGCTCCCAGCAAACATCACCTCTTCAGTCCAAATCAGAGTGAGAATAAAGCTGCACATCAATATTAGATCTGAAGGTCATTTACTCAAGGGAAGGGACAGCCCTGCTATTTCTGGCATCAATCCAAGCAAAGTTTCCTCTCTCAACCCAAGGAGCTCTTCTAGTTAACACAGAAATAACACATTTCTGGCCTCCAAGCCCTTTATCTAAGAAATGGGATAAAATAATCCTGGCTGCAGGACTGCTGTACAGTAGAGGAGCGTGGAAAAAGTCCAGAGAGCAATGGGAAGGGAGAGGGAGAGCAGGAGACTGATGTGATCATGCTGTGCTGGGTTCTGCCTGGAGCCAGAGGAGGAAAGGGCCAGGGAGGAAGATGGAGATGAAGGGCAGCTGCTGCCAGCACTCACCTGTGGACAGGCTGCACATCAGAAAGTGAAAATTATTATAAAGGATGGACTGAGCAATTGTGCTGCACAGCAAAGCTGCAGAAATGTCTCATGGCACTGGATGCAATCTGAGACTGACACCCCTGCGGATGCAGGGCAGCTGCTGGCTTGGGGTGGGTGAACTGGGGCACGAGGGGAAGGAGCTTTGGGCAGAGCTGTCCTGGGGTGGCTGAGATGGCCAGAACAAGGCTGTGAAAATCCAGCTGTATTTCCATGAGAAGAAAGGCACAATCTGCATTGCTGGGCCACGTGAAACCCCTTTTATCAGCGACCTCTGGCACACAAAGGACTGAAGAAACACTGGATTCAAACATCAAATGGGAAACACAAAAGAGCAGCTCTGCTTTCCAAGAAAGGGCTGAGCTCTTTCTCAGGTCGAAGAATCTTCCAGAAGAGCAACTCTGGCCACTAATGAGGGGTTTTCAGGGAGCTTCCCATCTCATCTGCATTCAGCCACCAACACAGGGTGTCATTTCCCTCCACTCCTCATCACAGCTTTGGCACCAATGGATTCTGTCAACACCCGTGAATTTCTCAGGCATTCCTGGCTCCTTTATCAAGTTTTCCATCATTTAATGAATCTCATTTAATGAATCTGCAAATCCCACTGCATGGTCCCACAGAGCACGGTTTAAGAGCCACTATTTCAGCCTGTACTATCCTCTGAAGGTGTTTGCCAGAAGCAGTTTCAGACCCCAGCCCTTTCTGGGCAGTGCCAAGGAGGAGCATTTCACCCAGAACACGGAGAGGCGGCACACGCTGGAGTGAACAGGGCTGGGTGAGCCATGGCAAGGGATGGAGACAGAAAGGAGCCAAGGCATCACCTGAGGGCTGCAGCTGAGCCCTGTGCTCACAGCCTCCTGCCCAGCCCGGAGGGACCCTGCCCTTTGGAACAAGGACCAAAGCCTGGGGAGGACACAGAGCACAGACACGGCTCCTGCCAGCCCCGCCTGTGCCCTGCTCTGGTGCCAGGCTGCCAAACCATCCCCCGGCACACCCCGGTGGGAAACAAGGCCCCGAGCACAGCTCCAGGCACAGGAGCCTCTGCTGCTCGCTGACACAGGCATTGATGCTCACACTCACAGACACATTTGCTGTGCTGGAAGGAGCACGGGGGACCCCAAGCCGTGAGTGTGGCAGGGGAAGGCAGCGGCTCCGGGGGAGCCTGCAGTGGGGTGGCCGATGCTCACAGACCCAGGGCTGGGATTTTGGATGAGAACCACCCAAATCACAGACTGTGACTGACCCTGAGGGAGCCTGACGAGGACAGCCCAGCCAGCCCTCAAGGACTCCTTGCAGGAAAAGTTTACACAACCACTCTGCATGATGAGCTCTGGGGAGTTCTAACACATAAAGTCACTTGTGTGCAGATGTATTTCTCCTACAGAGCCAAAAGCCCACAAGAGAGAACAAAAAGAACTATCACTGAGAGCAGAGTTTAGGGATTTACTCCAGGTAGGCTCCAAGGAGGAAATCCACATCTGACCAGGGAGAAAAGCAAAGAACAAACAAAAAGCAAGAAAAGCAAGACGCTGATAGCAGAGTCCATGTCTGTACACCCGTGGTGGGAATCTAAGACTTATTTACTACATCACAGAGGAAGACTCTTCCTCAGGGAATAGGACACTGCCACTGTGGAATCCTGACCGAGGGCTCTCATCCATCTTCTGCAGCGTGGCAGAGCAGTGGGGGGGAAGAATAAAGTCTTCTGGTTTGAAAGGCTCCAAGCTGGGCCCCCAGTCCCAATCTGCTGATTCTGTGCTCCATCACAGATTTGCTGTTTGATCCTGGCCCTGGCACTTGACATCTTTTTCTCATCTATTCAATGGCCAGAGGAGTTCTGGCTCACGGTCAAGAGGCTCTCTTATCTCTGGGGTATTTATTGTCCCAGGCACAAGATCCCTTTAGAGTGGAATGGTTTTAGATGCTAAGACAGAAGACATTCCACTGTAACCATCAATTTACTACCTCCTCCCTTTTAATTAATTAAACACTTGCCAAAAAGGCTCCCTCTGATCAGGCCCACACTCCCTCCCAAGTACAGGGGAGGTGGGTGCAGAAAAGCAGAACAAAGGGAGGGTTTTCACCTTGTGGCATCTCTGCTCCTACAGCTGCCCTCTCCCCCCACTGCCAGGCTCCTCTGGAGCAGAATACGTGCCACAGACACACACAAATTTAGGAGTGATTATATGGGCTTCGTTTCATTTATTGAGATTAAAAGCGAGGGGTCAGCTGCAGGTTAACAATCCACTCATGTAGTAACTCTGCTGTTTGGGGTTTTTATTAGCTCAGCTACATGAGGCATCTTCAATGTGAATTTGGGGAGCAGGACTGAGCAGCTGTTCCCATGTTACAACTGCTGCACCCTCCTAAATGCCTCCTCCTCCTCTCCCTGCAGCTCAGGCTCTTCCCAGAGACTCTCTGGCTATTCCCTGAAGCTGGGGAAAGGACACACTGTGTTCAGCAAGGCTTTTTGTCCCCTCGTGCTCCATTTTCTTTCTTCAGTGTCTCAAAATAAGGAAGAAAAAACAAACCACAAACAAAACTCAAAAAGCTATTTCTCCCCTTTAGTAACCCTGAATATATTTATTTTCACGTCTGACCTACAGAAGAAAACATGACCTGATCATGAGCCTGCATCAAGCATTATTTTGCCTTTTTGTTGTTTTGTTTTTAAAATCCACCCTTCCCCCAAAGCTCTGATTTTGCAGCATTTGAGACTGGACAAACACTTCTGAAGGAAGTGGCAAAGTTTCCTCAATGTATCTGCTGAGGAAGCTGCTACCAGGGAAATTGAGGGGGGTTTCAAAATCCTGCCATCCCTTCCCAGCCACCTCTGCCTATGAATATTCAATTCTGGGCAAAATAAATGAGGCTGGGCAAGAGCAACCTGGTCTGGTGGGGATGGTGTCCCTGCCACGGCAGGGGATCATCTTTAAGGCCCCTTTCAGCCCAAAGCATTCTGTGATTTTGTGATTATTTGGAACTGAATGTAGGCAAATGTGTGAACAGAGACCCCCAGACCCATTCCCATGTGCAGGCAGGACACCAAAAGGGAGCTGCCTTATCCCCACTGATGCCTCCTCCTCCCTCTCCCTGGTTTTGTTCTTTGTTACATCCAGCAGAAAAGTGTGGACAATAAAATGCCCTTTCCAGAACAAATCCAACCCTACTGCTTTGTTCCCTATGTGTGTGTGGCACTGTCCAGCCCACATCATATTAAGGTCTTCTCAAGCATTTTTAAAAAGCACAAAAATATCTCCAACTCAGAGCACTCACTCCCCCCCTCCCTGCCAGGTGGGACATGAGGTCCTGGACTGGAACATGCCCAGTTCTTCAGTTCTACTTTACCAGGAAAAGGTACTACACGGAGGTTTGGGGCATTGTAGGCAATTTACCTTTTTTTTCTGGAATACCTAAGGAAGAGGAAGAAACAGCCTTAAGCTGAAGGAGAGGAGTTTAGATTGGTATCAGGAAGAAATTCCTTACTCTGGGGGTGGGCAGGGCTGGCACAAGAGCCCAGAGCAGCTGTGGCTGCCCCTGGATCCCTGGCAGAGCCCAGGGCCAGGCTGGACACTGGGGCTGGGACACCCTGGGCAGTGGGAGGGGTCCCTGCCACGGCAGGGGTGGGACAGGTGGGCTCTGGGGTCCCTCCAACCCAAACCACCCCAGGACCCCACAGAAGGAGGCTCCCTGTGCTGGCTGCTCCCACAGTGGTGTCCCTGCCCTGGTGCCAAGAGCCACCCCTGCCTCCAGAGCCTGCTCTTGGTTTGAGACCAGCTGCAGCAAACCCCAGCCCTAATCCTGGCACACAAGAAAGGAGAGGAGCACAAGGGCAGAGCCCAGAGGCTGCTGCTGCCCCTGACAGGTGGGCACTGAGAACCTGGCCTGGTGACAGGCCCTCAATGTGCCCCTTCATGCCCTGCACTCCTGGGACAATGGGATCCCTGTCCAAAGCCTCACAAATAAAGTTCCTCTTTGTGAGAGCTCAGCTCTGACCAGCAGGAGCTGCAACCCAAACCCTGCCCCTGCTCCTGCCAGCACTCACACACACCCCAGCCTCTGAGGCTGCTGCCCTGCCCTGCCACACCAGAAAATTCTCTGCTCAGCCCCAGTCTGAAACCACTTAGGTGTCATTTAGGAGAAGACCAGAGACACCCACTGAATCCAAGGGGCTGGAGCTGACAAACCCAACAAAGGGGAACAGGAAATAAGGCTGGTCACAATTCCAACACTCCACTGCAGCCATTGCAAAAGGGGTTGTGCAAACGCATTTCATAAATAGGTCAGAGAAATGAGAAAGCAGATGACAGACAGATGGCACAGCAAAGGGAGACAAGGAGGAAGAAGGGGGCAAGAACATCTGAGCCAAGAGAGAAGCAGCCAAGGAATTCTTCAATGAAATCCCAGTTCGATGAAACAGCTCCGTGCTCCAAACTTTACAAGAGGTAAAAGACAAATAGAAAATCCATTTTATTTTGGACAAGGACCCCTGTACATGGAAATCACATCTCCAAGCATCAGATGCTGGTCACCTTCCAGCACCTCAAATTCAGATCATTTCTGGGAATGGAGCCAAAGTGCACTGCTAATTTCAGTGTTTTCTGTACATACTAAGTTTCTCCAAGTCTAAAACTCCACGTATGTAACAAAAAAAATGTGTTTAAATGCTTATAGATAATTCTCTTTGAAAAAATCTCTGGTACTCGACAGGCTCTTGACCAAGCCATCAGCATGGTTCTCACCCAGAGAACACACAAACACGTCCCAGATGATGAGCAACTGAAAGGACAGACAGGGACACAGGAGGCATTTTGAGTAATCTCTGCAAAACAAAAATCTAAATAAACCTTGACTGAAGGAACAAAAAGTAGTGAGACACATTACTGACAGCAAGATGGTTCACTGATACTGACAGCAAAAGAAAGCATGAAAACACACTTAACACTTCTGACTTTATGCAGGTGACACTAAAGAATATAGGGCAAAATTAGAGTACTGGAATTTATGGGGTGTTTAAAAGATGGAGAGAAAAATGAGTTTGGATCACTGAGGAAAAGCACTGCTGGATCAGACCTTTAAAAAAGAAGGAAGGGGTGGAAAACGATCCATCAACAAGCCAGAAAATTTTAAGTGAAGTTTTAAGCAAATGACAACAGATTTAAAAAGCCACAACATCTCCTGCTCAAACTCAAGCTCTGTTTAAGAGGCTACAAGATCACACCCACCAGGATTTGTATTTGCTCCACACCTTCCCAACCCAACAGGCAGGGAGGAAACGAGAACTGATGGCTACAAGATCAACCTAAGCAGGAGAAGAATAGTTCTGAAAATCTATTCCAGCTCAAGCAAACAAGGCTTTACTCAGCTAAATCAGCCTCCACAGTGATGTCTTCTCACATAAATGATCTCATCTGGCCTTATGATCTGAGGCAAAACCAAATGTTCTTGACACCAGTTCTCTAAGCTTTGCTTCCTTTCTTTTCCTGCCAGTTCTCTCAGGATCATTTTGTGTCCTTCCAGCAGTTTGTGTCCCATGGCCCAAGGCACTGCCCCACTCCATCCCTGGCAGCCCTGTCCTGCTCCTTCCAGGCTGGAGGACCAAGACACATTGTCCACACACAAACACACACACCCCCCCTGTGTTCAGGAGAATTTAAGCACAAAACATTTTCAGCCTCAGCAGCGTCCCAAGCAGCAGAACCCAGCAAGTACTTCCAGCATTCACACGCTCAGCCCAGCTAACTGTGACAGAGCCAAGAGCCTGGGTCACTCCCTGGACCCAGCCCCACTGTGGCAAGCAGGGTGGGAGGGAGCCCAGCTGAGCTCTGCACCCACAGCTGGCAGCAAAGGAGGGCTGGGACCAAACACCTCTGAAGCCTGAGATGCTCAGGCACAGCCAGAAGGTGCAGCTGCCCTCAAAACTGGAAATCCTGCTGAAGGGGATGTGGAGCTCACACCTGCTTCATGTGTTATTCAGAGGACAATAAAGAAATTAATTATGTTTGGAAAGTCACTAGTTATTTATAGCTCAGCATCAAATGTGTTGCCAGGAGAGCTTCAAGCAGGTCAGGGTTCCAGTCCCACAGTCACCTGCACAGGGCATCCTGAAATACCTGGGCTGGCCCACCCTTGAATAAACTGAGTTCAAACACAGCTAGGTCCTTAAAAGCAATCCTCCAGCACACTTGCTAAAAATCTTAATGGGAACATCATGGAAAGACCTTTATCAGAAGAGACAGAGATAAGGGTCATGTAACCTGTGGGTGGTTTATAACAGGTGAGCTGAGGAGGGAGAAATTCAAACACGGAATTAGAAAACAGGGAGGTGGAAGAGACCTGGAACAAGCAGCTCTTCCTGCAGCTGCTCCTGAGGAGCAATGCCAGGCCCCCAGCACAGCTCCAGGCCAGCCACCCTCCCAAAGCCCAGCCCAAACTCTGAACCACACACCCAGACAAGAGCAAACAAGGAAAGTGTCCCTGCTCCAATTCACTGGGGAATCTGATTACTCAGACTGTCCTGCAGCTAATGGAAAATACAGAGGTGACACAGCCAGAGCTGCAGAATCAGTGCTGTGCTCCCTCAAGCACCTGCAGAGCGACCATCACCAGCATCCCTGACACCCCACCCACCCC
>JAODHX010001228.1:4806677-4818092 GCA_027576295.1 Cossypha polioptera | reverse complement strand
AGGCGTCCCTGGATATGCTTTCTTGAAAATTTTGGCCGCAGTCTCTCAAACTGGAAGGAAAATTACAGTTTTACAGAATCTCAGAATGGCTGGGCTGGGAGGAACCTTAAAGCTCATCCAGTGCCACTCTTGCCATGACAGGGACACCTCCCACTGTCCCAGGCTGCTCTGGGCAACAAACTTTTCTCCCAGGCCTAAAATATTTAAGTAAAACCAAATTTTTTTCCCCAGTATGACAACTGCAGCAAGCCCAGAACAGGAAGATCTCTTTATGTACTAGTCTGACTAGTTGAAAAATTCGAACACCTACATCAGAGAGGAAAAAAAAAATCCTACCAGAAAGCTCCAAAAGGAGGATGGGGGGAAAACTTCAATTATATAAGGCAAAGAGTGAAAGTAGCCAAGTGCTCTGCATGCAGATGGTTGTTAACAAGCAGACAAGAAGTAGATGAAAGGGATTTTGAGGAATGCCACAACATCAGAGCAGAACAATGAGGAGAGGATTCCTGCAGCAGATTCACCCAGTGACTCTGAGCTCCAGAACAGCCCCTCATTAGTGGGGACCCCCTCATTAGTGGGGGTCGTGCTCAGGGTCTGCAGAGCTTCCCTTCCCTCCCTGCTGCAGTCCTGCAGACAACCCTTGCTCCAAGCACCACAGCTAAAAGCAGCTGGGAATTTACAACCAAAATCTTCACAGAGGTGACAACAGTGAGAAAACACCCTCAACATGTTCTCCTCCTCCTCTTTCAAGGAGCTGCATCACTGAGCACCAAAGTTTTCACAGAGCACCTTTTTACCAGGCACAGGGTGGGATTGTTGGGGTGTCTGTGCAGGGCAGGAGCTGCACTGGGTGATCCTTGTGGGTCTCTTCCAACTCCAGATATTCTGTGATCATTTTCACTAGTTCTTCACAAAGCCCCTGAAATGCTCAATTGAGTTACTTTTCCTTTAATGTTTCAGAGAGGAGAACCTTGTCCTGGCACACAAATTCAGTGCTCAAGCACAAGAAAACATCGGTACAAAAACCAACTCAATTTGCAGAGCAGCTAATCTGATCAGGGCTTACCTGTACCCAGCCTGGAGGGCGTTTGGTTTCAGAGTTTAACATCACAGAGACAAAGGGGGGAAAACAAAGCCAGAGCTGTGCCACCACAACTAGGATACACCACGAAAATTTTCTCTCCTCAGAGGATACTACTTTGAAAATAAATACTGCCAAGAGCCAGCATGCAGGAGAATTAACTGCAAAAAGAATTGGAACAGGTTCCATGAAAAGACCTGGCCATGAACACCCCAGAGGTGATGCAGAGGGAGAGGAGGGGCACTGGGGCCACTCTGACAAGTGGAAGATTCACACAAAAGAGTGAAGCAGCACAGAACCACTGTAACTGGAGACAGATGTAATTTCAGCCTGCTAGGAAGAATTCAGAGAACAGCTCACAGGAGGAAAAAAACAGCTAAAAAAGAAAAAAGAGCAGTTACTTCATAAACCAGGTTAACATCTAATACACAACACAATGTCAATCAGAGCCTTCAGGTAAGATTTTTTACAAGTAGCACCTATTAAAGGTAGGTTCAAATAACTAAGAGTTAAGCTGGTCCAGGCTTCCTGCCCATTTCCAGAGGCAGGGAGAGGGGGATGGCAGGGGGAGAGAGCGAGGCTGAGCATGGAAAGCTGTCTTTAGGCACAATATGAATCATCACACTGAGAAATCGTCTTTAAGTGGCTGGCTACTACTCAAACAGATTTATTTTATTTGAAATGGGATGATTTTGACCAATATATGCACAACGAACCTTGCAGAAGTCATTACACGACACTCTGCTGTGTCTATTACAATGAAAAACACTGGAAAATTAATCTGTATCAATTTAATCCACCCTGACACAGAAAAAGTGGTTAATGCCTTGGGAGATTTCCTAATGTGCTTGGTTCCTTCACATTATTTTCTGTTGTCTCAGTATAAACAGCACCTTGCCTTTGACTTTCAGAAATCACTGCTAATGGCAGGAGAGCTACCTACGACGTGAAAGGAGCACAGAGAGAATCATTTTCTTGTTTTAGCCTGAGACAGTAAAAAGCCAACACCACAAAATGTTGCATACATGGAGCAAGAGCCCTGCAAGTGTTCTGCATTCAAAATGCAGATCTACAGAAGGCTGATTGTCTCATTTTTTTGAAATAGCCAGCACGGGAATAGCAGAAGTCACATGGAGAAGGGCTCCAATTCACACAAAAATAGGCAGATTTAGCTGCTGTGATTTTTATTCATGCAACTGTCCCAGCCTAGGAATAGCAATGGATCTGACCAGAAATATTCTCCCCTGGCCACTGGGATGTGGGACTCCAGTGGAGAAAAGCGTCACTGGAACAGGGAAGCACAGGAGCAGGAGCTGGGAGCTCACCAGTGGAATGGATTTGCTAATGCAACATCACCAGCCCTGAAACAGCCAAAGCTCAGCACTGGGTACCCAGGGGGAGCACCAGGGAATTCAGGAAATGCAGACAGAGCCTCTGAGCTGCCTCAAAGGCTTCTAAATGCAGACATCCAATTTTATCTCAGCTAAGCCTGCAGCCCCCCATGAACACCATGGGTAACAGCTCCAAACCTGGAACACCACGGAAAGAGATGAGCTTCAACACGGGATAAAAAGCAATCTGGAGGTAAAATATTCTTTACCTGGACAGGAGCAACAGCAGATATTCCCCAGCTTCACCCACAGCACCAGAGAGGAAAGATTTTGTGGCAAGCATCCCCCAGATGATTGAAGCTATTATTTTCCTGTTTGCTGACCAAGACCAGCTCAATCCATGGATGGCTGCTCACTCCAGGCACTACAGCAAACCCTTCCCTTTGCTCCCATCACACATTTCCCTCCAATTCACACTGCTTTCCATTAATATTTGAAAGTCCTCCCTTATACAAATAAAATTCTTGCAACATTTCTCACAACATCGTTATGTGTTACTATGGAAACTGCTAAAATGTCACAAAATACAAAAGCCTAAAGCTCTGCTGCACGAGGAGAACCCTGATCATCCTTAGTTCCCTCTTTGGGTAATCTGATGAGCAAATGTTTTGAGCCTAATATTAAAAAAGTCACTATTATAGGGGCGGGTGTATATATTTTTTGGGGGGCATTGCTTTAAATTACTGAATGTTTCATTAAGCTGGCAGCCAAATGAGTCACTTTTCACAAATCCACCCTGTCAGAAGGCAGCAAAATGACATTCAAAACTCTCTGGAATTCCAGAGCAGCCGTGGCTGCCCCACCCTGGCAGTGCCCAGGGCCAGGCTGGACACCGGAGCACCGGGGACAGTGGGAGGTGTCCCTGCCATGGCAGGGGTGGCACTGGGTGGGTCTGAGGCCCTTTCCCACCCCCAGCACCCAGTGATTCTGTGAGCGCATTTCACAGGCAGGATGCACAGAGTGAACAGACACAGGAGCTCTGACTCTCAGAGTGGCAGAGCTGAGCAGAGCTCATTCACAAGGCACCAGAATTGATGTGCCTGGGAGTGGGTGCAGCACGAGCTGTGCCAGCCCCACCGTGCCACCATCACGGCAGGAACATCGCGTCTGAGCATCGGGGACAGGGCAGCCACCTGCCAGGAGCTCACCTCGCTAACCTGAGGGCTCCAGCACACCTGGGGTGCCCTCCCTGCCTGGCACGGCCAGCACAGAGCTGGAATGGCACAGCGCGGGCACGGCACGGCTCGGGCACGGCACGGCTCGGGAATGGCACAGCCAGCACAGCCTGGGCATGGCACGGCCAGCACAGCTCGGGAATGGCACAGCTTTGGGCATGGCACAGCTTTGGGCACGGTACAGCTCTGGGCATGGCACAGCTTTGGGCACAGCACAGCCAGCACAGCTCGGGAATGGCACAGCTTTGGGCATAGCACAGCTCGGGCACGGTACAGCTTTGGGCATGGCACAGCTCTGGGCACGGCACAGCCAGCACAGCTCGGGAATGGCACAGCTTTGGGCACGGCACAGCTTTGGGCATGGCACAGCTTTGGGCATGGCACAGCTCTGGCACGGCCGGCACAGCTCTGGGCACGGCATAACTCTGGGCACAGCACAGCTCAGAAATGGCACAGCTCTGGGCACGGCACAGCTTGGGCACGGCCGACACAGCTTTGGGCACAGCACAGCCAGCACAGCTCGGGAACGGCACAGCTCTGGGCATGGCACAGCTCGGGAATGGCACAGCTTTGGGCACGGCACAGCTTTGGGCACGGCACGGCTCGGCCACGGCACGGCTCGGAAATGGCACAGCTCTGGGCACAGAGCTCAGCCTGCTCTGGGGAGGGACACAAAAAGGAAAAATACCCTGACCTCCACCTGACCAATGTGCAGCAGAATTTGTGAGCCACTCCATCATCACGGCAATAGCAGTGAACAGAGAGTCTCAGCAGCACAGGACTCTGACTGTCCCTTTAAACGCTCTCCTTCACCAAAGCATCATCCCCCGACTGCTGATGCAATGCAATGAAACAGTTTTACAGGAAAATCCCAGGCATCGTTAGCAAATCCTTAACCCGGCTGCCCGTGCCAGGTACCCTTCCCATAAATAGCTTGCTCAGTGCTGAGGTCAAACCTGGAGCAGGCATTCCAGAAAGTAACCTTATCCCAGGGAAGGTCAAAGGGGGGTGAAAAGAAAAAGAAATAGGACAGAAAAAAAAAGGTAAAGAAAAGAAGGAGCTGGATGTTACTTAAGCAAACCATTCCAGGACTTCAAGTGAAAGCAAATCTTTCAAATGCTGAGAGCCACAAGCAGAGACAACTGAGTGCACTGGAGACTTGAATCAGTCCCAGTTGGCTCCAGAGATTGAAGGGCAACTGCAACAAACCCAATGGCAATTCAAGCTTCTCTTCCCACTTCCCATCTGAATTCCCAGTCAATACACAGGCCCTCACCTATTTATATTTTTAAGCCCTTCCTTTCATTCTGAAATCCAGCAAATAAAAGCTAAGCCGATTTTTTGAGTTCTCTCCTACCTGAAGTGTTTTATGTGAGGACAGCCCAGCAAAGACACCGAGCTCTCCAGCCTTTGAAACGAGACACTTGCCAAACGCCCCATATCCAGGGTGTGCCCAAAACACACTCTGTGGAAAAATCTCTTGGGGTAGTGCCAGTTTAGCAAGAAAAACATTTTCCCCCAGCTGGAAGTCTAGCACTGCTGAGCGAGCGCAACCAGAAGGGATCTGCGGGAGGAGAGAACAAAAGAGGGGGGGAAGCTCATGTTACTGCAGAATGAAACCCCAAATCACCTGCGAGCAGAACCTTCACAGCCTCTTCCTTAAGGAATTCATGTTCACTGCTGCTCCACCTGTAATCCCAGCCATGCAGTAATTCTCATCTCAGCCATACAGTCATTTTTTGTCTTCTGGTGGTACCAGCATGAATAAAAATGCAGCTCTGAGCTGTGGCTGCTTGCAGATCCTGATGGAACACGGTGTAGAAGTCTCTCCCCATCCCCCACAGAGGTGAATTAACTTCAATATTGGGGATTAGCTCTGAGCAGGGCCCCTTTCCCTCGCTCAAACACCAACCTCAGTTTCAGAGGAGGCTGCAGCAAAGCAGACAAGCACCACACTGGGTTTTTAACACCGGTTCACATTCACAAACTTCTAAAATTTTTTTTTCTGCTGCTTCAGATATTGTGATTTTTTCCAATGAAAAGTAAAGTAAATATTTAGAGAATCCTATCCACAGTGTCTCCCACAACTCCTAGAAAATCTGAACTACAGCCTGTTCTTACTGGGTAAGGGCTGCAAGGAGCAGCTCACTGGCAGGACCAGGCACCAAATCAGTGCCAGCCCAGCCCACCCCGACCAATGGGGAGAGCTGACCTGGCCCTGAGCAGAACAACCCAAAACGCTGCAGGGGCAGTACAGGCATCTGCCAGAAGGATGCTTTGTGTGCATCCAACACCCCCACACCAAATTCAATGTTTTCCTGAACACAGCACCGATCCAAGTGCTATTCCTTGTATGAGGCCAAACACCCAGCGCTGGTTCACAGAATCCCAGACTGGTTTGGGGTGGAAGGGACTTTCAGCCTAGACAGACAAATTTAAACCAAAGCACCAAACTCCCTCTGGGATGGAAGACAACCACGGTGCCTTATCTGAGGTCTGTGGATGGCCACCGACCTGCACTAAACCTCCCGAGGTCTGCACCAGGACCAAGGCTCCCATAAAGTCAGAAACAACTTATTAGACACCCATAATACCTATAAAAGGTGTACTAGGACCAGCATCTCTTTGAGAAATAACTGACTATTCTCGTTTGCCCTCTTTCCTGAGAAGTAACAGGGACTTGGAGTGTCCTACTTACTCAGGATACCTGATTAAGCATTTTTGAACAATCAACCACTCTATTGTTCAAATGCTAAGCAAGAACATTTCAGGATTTGCTCCCTCTTTCCGACTGAAAGAGCTTGCAGGACTTCTCTCCTGACCAACACATCCACATCCTGCTGAGACTAACAACTCAGACAACAACATAAGCAAGTTCTAATAAACAGCTGAAAAACACAGTACCTACAAGCACAGCTAAAATTCACCAAAAACCAACACCCAGAGTGCCAAGCAGGTGACTGAAAAAGTGATAAAGAATAAGAGACAAACTTTTAGGACTGGTCTGCATAAATCATTTACTGAAACATGTCTGTAACCAGCAGGAAAAGCTTCCTCAGTCCCCATGGTGTGGGATTTGATTTCTGAATTACATGTGGGATTTGCCATCTGAATCACAGTTCTGTGAAGTCATGGATTTGAGAAATATTATTTAATGAGCCTTGAGATACAGGCTTCATTATCATGTTTTGCTTGAAAAATAAATTCAAGGGAAAAAATCAAAATCACTAAAGCCCATTTCTCAGTCAGCTGAGGCACCAACTTCAGCCACTCCCCAAGCAACCCCCAACCCAACGCATTCATCTCCAACACAGGACTTGGAAAGCAGTGCTGGGAAAAGCAACCGGGAGAAATCTTAATTACTGCTCCAAGCCCAGCAACTCTGAAACCCCAGCAGCACAACGTGACACGGGGCAGGGAGGAGACACCACCAGGCTGGGAAATGATTCACTGCAACACCAAAGTGCAGAAGGTGCTGGCACTTCCCAGCAGTAAATGGGAATAATTAGAGTGTGCTCAGGCATCGTGGCCACGGGCACCCTCACACCCACAGCCCTGCAGGGACTGCCCAGTCTTGGGAAGGCTCTGTGGGAAGGAGTGTGTGAGAAGTTGGAACTTCAGCTCCCTCTCAGCAGCTCCATGCAGCTGCCAACCAAACAGTGACTTGCCAGATAAGAAAACCTGAGCTAAAAGATAAGTCACAGTCAAATATTTGGTTTCATTACCTTTTCAGAAATTTTTTCCATGACAGAGACTGAAGATGAGGATTAGAGGGACTAAATCACCTACCACTCACCAGCTCATGCCTACATCACTGCTCAGCATAGGTCACTAGCCAGCCAAAAATAGTTGACAAATTCTGATTAAACTTGTCTGCAGGCAAATCCAACACAACCAAAGAAACCACCAGTCTGAGAAAAGCAACTACTACAAAGATGCACAAGCCACATGAAATATTTCCTATTTATATGTATTAGCACAGGGACACAGAAACAACAGGACTTTGGTGACTTTCTAAACCATCACTCAGCCACACAAACCAGATTTCAGCCAGCAGCCCTCCAGCACTGGGAAGAATTCCCTGCCCTTCTCTGAAGGTTTCACAAGCAGCTCCTGATCCCAGCACGGTGACAGCAACATAAAACCATGGAATGGTTCGGCTTGGAAGGGACCTCAGAGCCCACCCAGTGCCACCCCTGCCATGGCAGGGACACCTCCCATGTCCCAGGTGCTCCCAGCCCAGCCCAGGAAGGCTGGATTCTCCACAGGGGAGACTCCCACCTGCCTTCCTCAGCTCTCAGCCCAGGCAAAGCTGCTCTCTGATCCTCCCTGTGCACTGCTCACACCTGCAGAGAATCTCAGCTGTGCAGCAGCCCTGTGCACTGCTAACCTGGAGCAGGCACAACCCAGCACGGGGGTCTTTGATACACACAGCAAAGGACTCAGCACAACCCAGCCCTGCCTGACGCTCCTGCCCTCCCCACGGCAGCCTGAGCAGCAGCAGCACCTCCTCAAACCAAGCCCACGGCTGGCAGGGCTCCCCAAAGGTGGAAGGAATCCTGCCTGCTTTGTTTATGCCTTACACCATGGCCTGGTTATGCACCTGAACGACAGCACCTTCCTGGGCAGCAGCTCTGCAGTGCTTCAGAAGGACCCACGAGTTCTGGTACCTCCCCAGCACTACTGGAATGAAGAATTTCCCAGGGAGATGGTGCTCCATAGCTGAGATCAGGCAGGTCAGAACAGAACAAATGCTTCAAAGTCTGTCCTTGACCAGATACCGATTCTGGAATGCCACCACACCAGAAAAACTCAAAGGTCAGCTCTTATCTAAGTATGATGTAAACATGTCTTTGTCTCTTTTGGGTGCTTCTACTTGAATCTCAGAGGTGGTTGGTGACATGGCCACTCAAGGCCATCAGGCTCCCAGACACTCCTTGTGGCACAACTCTCACTAAGGTCTGGAAGCAAAGAGCAGCTTTTTGGGGGAAAGGCATCCAGAAGCAATGCAGAACCAAGGCACAGTGCCCAGCAATGAGAAGGGTACAGAATCACTGGGGCTGGAAGGGACCTCTGCAGATCACCCAGCCCAAGGCCCTGCCAAGGCAGGGTCCCCTAAAGCAGGTTACACAGGAACAAGTCCAGGTGGGTTTGGAATGTCTCCACTGCACACTAAGATATTCTGTCTCACTATCAAAATTAAATTAATCAGAGGTCACCTCTTCCTTCTAAGAAGTAAACTCAGAAAGACAAAAATTGCAGCCTGTGCACTCACACCAATGCACAACAATGGCTCTGCAGCACCAGCTGGCCCACGGCAGCTTCCCAGTGGAAAACCCGGCTCTTCCCTTCCTGCCTCTCAGCACTGCTGGAAAAGAATGGCATTTAGAGATGCTCAGAAGCTTGGGCCAGCTCTTCAGGTTGACTTGAGGAGCTCCACAAATAAGCAGCAGCAGGCAGGGAGCCCTGGCAGTGCCAGGCTGGGGCCGCTGTCACAGCACATCCAGCACCCACAGCACCAACCTGAAACGAGCTTTGCTGGGCCTGGCCTAGATGCCAGTGTGCTCACACACCAGCTCCTGAACCCAGAGACAATAGAGGGATCAGTCTTTTTATGAGCTTTCAAATCTTTGGCTTTTTAAGAGCACTCAGAACGCGAAGGCATGACTAACACAAAGGGCGGAAAAAGTCAGCAAAGAATTTCACGCGCCGTGTCTCTGAATGCTGCACTTCCTCTTGGCATTAAGAGGAGTGGCAAGCAAATTTCACTTTGCTAGACAGCACGTGAAGCCATGAAACCCACAATATGGGAAATATAATACTATTTTGGACAGATTTTTAATCAAATGTCTCCTCCAATAACTACTACAAGATTAGAAATACAATTCCACTACTAATCCCAACAGTAAGTTTTTGGATGATATAAGACAGGAATAAAGTTAACAAAACTCGTTTCTGTCCACCCAGAATGATCAGCTAGCTACCAGCTTTGCACTGGGAGAAACCCAAACTCAAGCCCCATTTATGACCTCACATGCAGAAATTCATCCTGTGCCACCAGCCCAGACATAATGTGACATTTAGCTGAATTTCATATTCAAAAGCTGTAACATCTGGTTATCTGCACTCATCCACAGCAGCATGTTCTCGGAGGATGCTGGAGTTACCAAGTGCCCACTGTTCACATCCACCCAGCTCAGTGAAACCTGTGTCACACAGCCCTCGACCAGCCACTAACACACTCTGGACAACAGGTATCCAAATCCATCCAGTTATTTCTCCAGAGACCTGGACAATCCCAGGGCAGCACAGGAATTGCAGCCTGGGTGGGAAAGCCTTGGGCAGGCCAGCCAGGACCCCTGTGCCCATGCAGGGACCTTTGTGTTGACCGCAGCGATGCTTCACAGACTGAGGTTCAAAAGGTCCATCAGGGTGGAAGAGATCATCTACTGATGCAAGCAAGATTTCACAGACTAGACACAGAATGTGGCCTTTTAAGAGATTTTTGCAAAATACTGTGGTATGCACACCCAGGGAAAATTCTGGGTTGGAACAAAAATTTCCCTTCTTCCCTGACCCGTCTCAAGACCTTTTGCCTTGAGAAGGATCTTCCTCCCTCACACACAAACTGACACCTAATACTTATGTAAACAGCATCCAGTTAACAACATAATTATAAAGCTGTTGTCATCACTTAATGCAACTCACAGGCAAGAAGAAAATTCCCAGCAATAATTTCCCAGATTCAAGAAGGGAACACACTCGCTTCACACTTCCGATGGCACTTGAACCAAATCCTTTCAGAGTATTTTTTTCCAGGCTCTTCATTTAACAAATAAAATAATTCCCCAATCATAAATATGCTGTCAGCTACACAGATTCAGACTGGCCTTACTTTACACAACAGGTTTACAACAAATATTCCCCTTGTAAAACAACAAACTTTTCCTTTCAGGAGACAGGACCAAAGCATCTTGGAGAGAACTCCTACTGGCATTCCAGCTTCGCATCTGCAGCTCACACCATCCAGCCAACCATGATTTCCACAACTTGCTGCTCCAGAAAAACCAAAGACTCCTTCCAGTAAGCATGAAGAATTTTATCTTTAATGCTGCAAACCACTGAAGCCAAGATCACACCAGTTTTAGCAATTCTTTGACCTAAGACCATCCAAAATTTAGGGTTCCTACAAAACCCGTGTTTCTCTCCGCCACCTTCCACCCCAGCACCAAGGGGAAATGATGAGTGCTACTCACAGTGGGACGTGGGGCTGCTCTGGGTCTGCTTTGGTCAGCTCCTCCTCCTCGACGTCCGACTCTCCCCCCGAGCTGCTGTCGGTGACGTCCGAGTCGAAGGCCTGCTCGCTGCAGCGCAGGGTGGCCATGCCGCTGGCCGTGAACCGCTCCAGCTCCTCCGAGATGGAATCGCTCTTCAGGAAGTTGCTCAGGCCCTCCGAAGCCGCCGTGTCGCTCGCAGCTTTCCTCAGGGCCGCTTCTGCTTTTCTGGTCAGCATCAGCTGGCTGCGATGCCTCAGGGGGTCCAGAGCCGGCAGCTTGCTCAGCGTTTTCTCCAAGAAGCCGCCCAACTGCTGCTGGATGTGCCTCTCCACCTGCTTGGCCTGCACCACCTGCAGGCGCTTCTGCAGGCGCCGGGCGCGGCTCTCGATGTCGGCCTGCCGCCGCAGCAGGGCCCTAATAGAGCCGCTGGCGACAGGCACAATACGTGCGCTCCTTGTTTCACGTCGGATATTAGATCGTCCAAACAAGTC
>JAODHX010001228.1:4744715-4785886 GCA_027576295.1 Cossypha polioptera | reverse complement strand
CCGCGGGCCGCTCGTGCCCCGTGCGGGGAGGGACCTGCCGGGGCAGCGGGAGGTGCCGCCGGGACACCGAGCCCCGGCGCGGGCGGCGAGGGCCGCGGGGACACCGGGGACTCCAACCTGGCCCAGGGATGGCACCGGGCCCGTGTCCCGTCGCTGCCGCGGGTCTCTGCCCCACGGGGGTCACCGGCCGTGGTTCCCAAGGAACCCAACGCACAGACCCAGCAGCAGCTGCGCCGGTCCCTTGTGAGTTACACACTGCTGGCCACAGTGATCCCACTGCCCTCCCACTGCCATCTTCTCCTACACACGGAAAACTCTTCCACTGACGTAGGGCACAGCTCTGCATCTGCTGCCACTCTTGTTTCTCTAATTTGTCTTTTAGTTTTCATAGGAGAGGTTTAATTCAAATAAAAGATTAACTTCATGTCCCACAAAAAGCAGGTGAGGTCCTTCACTGGGACCTGGGCAGTGAGAGTCGCTGGTTCCCTTTGGGACAGCAGAGCTGGGGAGGGGATCATGAAATCAGGGAATGGTTTGGGTGGGAAGGGAACGCGTAGTCCATGGGCAGGGACCCCATCCACTGCCCCAGGCTGCTCCCAGCCCTGTCCAGCCTGGCCTGGGACAATTCAGGGATGGGGCAGCCACAGCTTCCCTGGGCAATCTGTGCCAGGGCCTTGCCAAACGCAGGGTAAAGAGTTTCCTCCCAACATCTAAACTAAATCACTCTCAGGTTAAAGTTGTTCTGCCTCTTGTTCTGTCACTTTCTGCCTGTGTAAAAAGTGACTCTCCTGTTTTTTCCTCAGTCCCTTTTGGGACTGGAAGGATGTTTGAGATGCTCCAAAGACACTGTTGGAGGTGTCGATCCTGGTCCCACACAGAGCAGCTGCATTCAGTCCCCACACAGACACAGTCCTTGCTCTCCTTCCCCAGAGAATGTGGAACAACCAGGTTGTTTTCCCTGGTTATCCAGGAAAATCCAGACAATTACTTATTCTGCAGGTGACATAGTTTAAAGGCATTGGGATCCCTGCTTTAGGAAAACCCAGTTCTGCTCCATTAAAAATAAAAAGCAGCTCCTGCTTGTGCATCAACTCTCACTCAAACAAAGCCACAGACTTGGACAGAGGGACAGAAAATAAGATGTTGCAGGAATAAAGTCAGTGGTGAACACCAGAATGAGTGCAAACCTCAGTGAGATGTAAACACCTGCTGGTGTTCACCACACGGCTGCGATTCAGCCCTGGACCCAGGGATAAATCCAACTTCACCACTTTGCCTTTCTCTGAAGGCACCTAAAGCTCAGCCTGCCCTGAGCAAAGCCTGGGTCCAGCCCTAGGCAGAGCCCAGCTCCATCCCCAGCCCACTCCTGCAGTGAGGCACAGGAAGAACAGAACAGAACAGCTCGGCTCTCACTGCAGGGAATAAATGTCCAGGATTAACAGAACCATGGGAGCAAACCGGGGGAAGCAGCTAGGAAGGGGTTAATGTCAGTGTGGCTTGTACAGCCAAACTTAGCTCTCAAAAATTACTGGATTATCCTGGGCAACAGTGAGTGGTAAAAGGTTCAATCCAAGATGACTACATGCAGCACAGGAATTCCTGCACAGCCTTCCTGGGAAGCTTTTCCTCCAGGTGTAACAGACTGTAATAATTCATTTCTCTGCTGAGCAACAACAGCTGCAGCCACAGGGTGGAGACCTGCTATGGAAGGCAGGAAAAATGGAAATAAAACTCACCTGCTGCATAGCCCAGAGCTTCTTGAATCTCCTGTCACTGCAGGATGGAAAGTGAGGATGAGCAGCAAACGCTTCTCCGGGCACCCTGTGCCAGGAAGGATTTCTCCCCACTCCCATCTACCCCTACACACTCTGGCAGTGGGACCCATTCCCCGTGTCCTGTCCCTCCCTGCCTTGTCCCCAGCCCCTCTGCAGCTCTCCTGGAGCCCCCTCAGGCCCTGGCAGGGCTCTGAGCTCTCCCTGGAGCTGCCCCTGCCCAGGTGAGCCCCCCCAGCTCTCCCAGCCTGGCTCAGGGGGGCTCAGCCCCTCACACCCCGTGTCACAGCCAGCTCACACCTCCCTCCTCACCCCCAGTTCCAGCCCACGTGAAGGCTGTGGCAGATTTACAGGTCACACATGGAAGCCTGGGGAGCAGGGGACAGAAAAGAGCCCTGTGCACCCCAAGGTGCCCTCAAACTTCCCAGCCTCTGGCACTTGCCCAAGTCCTGAAGGACAAGTCCCACCCCTGACCCAAAGGACCTGGGGCTAAGCCTGCTTTTAAAAGTAATTTATTTGGATTTTCCACATCCTTTCATGAATTGCAAATATATTAACAGAAAAGACTTTTTTCCCCCTAGGACTGTACAATTTTTGAAATAAAAAAAAAAATCAAGAAAAGCAAAAAAAAAAAGTCAAGAAAAAGAGAGACAAATTACATTGTTTCAATGCAAATAGTAACACCACACCCACACTTTGCATTCTTCCATAGTTTGTTATAAGAAAATGACATTTTCCTAATTCTCTTCAGTGAAAACTTGCTCACCTGCCTGCCAGTGCCTCCATGCTCGGCCTCCTCCCCTCTGTCCCTCCTCAAAGAGCCAGATTTTAGTCCTTCAATACTAATTTTGTGTTTTTCCTTAGAATGTAAAATAGCAGCATGGGCTAAATGTGACCCTGGATTCTTGGGAAAAAAGAAAATACCTTTAAGGTAGGATGAACATATAAAGCCAGGAATGCTTTTACATATTAAATTTCCCAAATAGCACAAACATCCTTTGAACATCCCAGCTGAATTAAGAGCTTTTTCCAAGGGGTTGGAAGTTTTACTGCATTTTTCAGAGAACAAAGGAAAAAGGAAAAAAGCCCCTGCAATTCCTGGATCTCTGGTCCCCACACGAACATTTGTTATGGAAAAGCAAATAGCACCTGCTTCCTCCTGCTTTTTGCTTAGAAAATATGCTGGGAAGCAAAAGGAAGCCAATTAACACAGTAATTAGTGGCATTCCACCAGTGCTGCCTGCAGACCTTACAGGAGGTGCTGCTCAGACTCCTCCAGGGAGGGAGGGTGGCAAACTGGAGCTGGAAAAGCAGCAGAGACCCAGGAGCAGCTGCAGGAGCAGCCTGAGCCTCCCCAGGGAGGGGAAGGAGCCCAGAGCAGCCCCAGCCCCAGAACAGTGCTCAGCCCAGCCCAGCCCAGCCCTGCCACCATCAGACAACCAAATCCACCAGTTCCAGACCCAGCTGACCAAAGTGCAGGGCAGAGGCACAAAGCTCCCTTAACCTCTTTTAATTCCTCAGATTTCAGATGGCTTTTTCACCCTATGAAGGCAATTGAAGCCCATTTTTCACTGCCCATCCTCCTACTTCAAAAAAACCCCAAAACACAGAATTCTATTTTTGCTCAGAACTTGGGGATGATTTTTCAAAGGACTGAGGTGCCCATGTGGCTCTTGGCCAAAGAGAAGCTGGGACAGAAGAGGTGCCAAGTGGACAAGGACAGAATTCAAAAGAAATTGAAGTAAAAAGTAAACTAAGAGACACCTAAAAACCAATAGATTAAAAAAAAAAAAAGAAAAAAAAACCATCAAGACTGATCACAACAAATACATTGCTATGAAATTTGTATCATTCCCAATTTATTAGGCATAAATTGCTCTTTAAAACTGCTTGTATCATACACTTTCTTTATCATCACTGCACAAAGGGCACCAATTGCTGCTGCAGAATGCTACAGAGAGCAGTGTGGACTCACTAACGTGGCACAGCTTTCTCCTCCAGAAACAGACCCTGGAGGAAAGGAGAGTGTTCCTAGAATGGGAAACTGAAAGAACAGCTTAAAAAATAAGGAAAGAGACAGATAATTGCACATTTTTGCATTCTGCTTGGACCATACTTCACAAAATAGTTTCCAAAGTGATACCAGACCTAAGGAGATCTGAGACAATTATTTGCTGCGTTTGACCAAAGTTCTGATTGCATTAAGGCTTCCAATCTTCCCACTCTCACAGGACTAAGGGTTTGATGTTTCACATTACACTTGTATCTACATTTCTCTCTTGATTTTTCCCTTTATTAATTTTTATTCTTCAAAGGGGAAGAACAAGTCAAGGGGTGCGTGAAAAATGAAGCAAGGTGGTGCCGACGGAAATACAAAGTAAACACTGACCTTTCCAAAACCAGGTGAATAAATTAACTCATGGTTAGAACAGGAAAGCATCTGATGAAAGCTCTGATCCTGCAATGGGATTCTCCTGCAGCTGCACTCTGGGCAGGGCCAGGGGTGTTCCACGTGGCCTGACACACGCCCAGTCCTGGTTGCTCACTGGAGACACTGCAGCTTTAAGGTCATTGACACTCCCTGGCATTTCAGTTACACTACAATATGCAAAAAAGTCTTGAACAGCCTGTTTGTCAACACTGTCCTTGGAGAACTCGGAAATGAGGTTCAGCACTCTGCTTATCAAGAAAGACCCAAACTAAGACACATTTCTGGAAAAAGAACAAGACACCTCGTCATTAGTACTATCCCCACACCTACTGGCTTCCATACAGCAAACCACAAGTCTTCCATGATATTTTTTTCCAGTAAGGGGGAGTCCAAAACCAGCATTTTCTCCTCAGTCACTGCCATAAGTGTGTAAGAGCCAACTAGTGAGACTCAGCAGCAGCTGGATATTGCACTGCCATGAACTCTGCTGAGCTCAGGTCTGAGGTGCACTCAGAGGTGGTGTCAGTGGAGAACAACGACAGTGCTGGCTCAGAGATGTAGAACCCAGGGTGCCAAGGAAGGGGACAACACGACAGTACCAGTCACACACACTCAAGCTCAGACAGTGGCTCTTGGAGGTTAAAATTCATCACTTTCCACGGCGTGCAGCTGCGTGTCGTCCGCGTCCGTCATGCTGCTCTCCTGGGACTCGTCTGTGCCCACTGCAGGGGGAGAGACCTGGCTCAGGGGGCTGTGCCTGCAGAGCTCCCCTGCCCCCAGCCCAGCCCAGACAGGGCAGCCAAAGCAGCAAAAAAAAAAAAACCATTCTGCTTCCCCCCACATTGCCTTAAAGTACTTTGATTTGTCCCATGTACCCAGCTGAGGCTGTGGAACTCTTCCACACAGCCAGGGGAGCTCAACTGGGACACAGCCCAACACTCATTTATTTATGTTTGTTGGACAGATCAAGCTGTTGGCTTTTTTTCCTTTTTAAATTTTTTCTTGTTTGGTTGGTCTTTTGGGTTTTTCTTTACACTGCTCAGGTGTTGCTCAGCAGTTCCAGTCTCTGTCTCCATCTCCTGGTCAGAACAGGCTCAGCCCAGGGACCTGGGGCTCAAATTACCCCAATTACAGCAGCAGGGAGAGAAACTCTGGATACTTCTAGAAGTGCAATGCAGGGTAAAGTTTCCATATTAAAAGGCACACAGGACCAATAAAAACCAACGTGATACACAGTTATCACCTTTCCCTGCTTTTCAGTTGAGAATCTGGAATTGCAGGACACAGCATTAATAAAGAGTCTATTAATAAAGAATCCAAATCCTGCTATATTTCCTTCTTTGCAGGAAGGGAATTAAATTGCTTATTTAGCATTATTTTCTATCTCCATTTCAGCCTGCAGATAGGTCAATATTTATGACTGTCCATGCTTTATGGAATTTAAGTTCATAATCAAAAGCTAAGAGAAGAAAAACCTGGCTGTTCCTTTCTGTGAATTACTCCCCACAGTGTTTCATTTTCTCTTGATCCAAATCAAACTACTTCCATGACCTACCAAGCTACCTTTTATGTTTAGCACATCCAACATCCAGTTTAACTTCTGACAAAGCATCTACAGACAACTTCAGTTGCCATTCATTTACTCTGAAATTATTTGATGCTTTATGATGGAATACTTGCAGCCCTGGGAATGTCTTGGAACAGACATTCCTGGAATACTCTTAAAGCCACCCATGATTTGTACAAATTTAGAGTTATCACCATCTCTGTCCTACTACATCTAAAGGAGTTTCATAACCCTTCATGCTGTGCTTTCTGTAGGGAAAATGAATGAATTCCGAGTGAAGAGCCTGCAGAGTTCTTGCTCGCAGGGCAGGAGTGTCTCAGCTGTGACCCCTGGCACTGCCCCAGAGCTGCTGGCTGCCCAGGGCTGGCTGCACACACCTGACCCGTTACCCCTGGGCAGGAATGTCTCAGCTGTGACCCCTGGCACTGCTCTCAGAGCTGCTGGCTGCCCAGGGCTGGCTGCACACACCTGACTCGTAGGGGTAGCATTCACTGATCTGCTCCTCGCGGGTGATGGGCTCCTCGTCGTCGGGCAGGTAGCGCTTGTCAATGGCCTCCTTGATCTGGTTGTTGGCTCCTTTGGGATCCAGGTCCATTGCCCACGAGAAATTCATTAGGGCCAGATGTGTCTGACCCAGCTTTTTATACACCTAAAGATAAAAAAGCAGAAGAGGCTACATTTAACATGAAGCTGCTGCTTGAAGGTTTGGGCAGTGAATGTTCCGAGCCACAGTTCAGTGATGTTTTAGGGAAAGCAACAGAGGGTGGATATGAAAAATTTATTATGTGAGTCCCAAGGGAAATAACAATTATGTGTAGAAAGAGCAAGTGTTTCTATTTAAAAATAATAATTAAAAAAATAAACTAGCAGCTAAGAGATTCTTTATCATTAAGGGCAGATGAAGTTAGTTATCTGTGTGGAGCATTTAAACAGTGAAAATACTTCAGTTTGTCAAGACATGGCCACTCTCATGCCAGTTTAGAGGTCCAGCTACTCCTGGACAAATACCAGTGAACACATTTCAACACAAATCCTTTTACCTCTCTCCAGTTTAAACAAAATAAAGAAATCTTGCTGACAGAGAGATCTCCAGTGCTGCATTAGAGGGAAGTTTGTCTTGGTGCTTTCAAGTGACCAGACACCCCCCCAGCAGAAAGTTGCAGAAGTTATTTAATGCTCATCAGCAGAGGAGGTGGTGGGAAGGAGGATTTCTGTCACCAGATCACTTCTGTGGCATTTCACACAAGAAAGGTTGGAATGTAGCTGCTTCTTATTCAGGATTTCTGACACAATGCAAGAGAATGTCATTCAATATTTTCAGTTACATGTGCAAATAACCAGCTCTGCTGACTGAGGGATGGACTATCATCTCCAGCTCTCTTTAACTCTCCTTTGCATTTAAAAGCTGGCACATAATACAGCTCTGAGCACTAAGCCTTATTTAAAGTTTTGGGAATTTTTAGAATACTGCTCCAAGTGGAAGCATCTTAGTGACAGGCATCAAATTTTCCTCCTTAAGCAGCAAAGGAAACCAAACAACTTACAGTCACAGTGAAGTTTCACCTACCTTTCCTATTAAAAAGTAAACAAGAGACTCTTTGGGAACAATCTGTTTCAGTTCTTCAAGTTCTTGTAAAGCCGACTGAAAGGTTGGAAAGAGTGTTTATGTTAGGCATTTGAAACTTTTAGAGAAACTTCTACTTCACTTTTAAACTAGTTCTTGATGCTGGAGCTGTTTGCTGTGACAGTCACCCAGCATCATTAGGAAATTCAACTGAAAAATATTTAGTCTGCAGTAAGAAATAAAGTTTGAAGTTTTCCCTTTCAGTGTGCACACACATTTCTGAGGCAAGTTTCAAAACAGACTTGGCTTGTCTTCTGGAGCCAAAAAACACTGGCCAGAGGAAAAGTCACTGGATAAACACTGTGAGAAGATCTTCTCTTACTCTAAACAGGGTTCAGGTCAGCAGGGGATCAGCCCAAAACTGCTTCACTTCTGACTTTTCACTCCATACAGCCTTGAAAACAGCTGGTTCTTATTGCTGGAATTGGATATGGGGCAGTTGGCTGAGGTTTTTTAGTAATTTAGTATAAACTCATAAGAGTGGGTCAGACTACAATAAAAATTTGAAAAGCAACACCTGCTGGCCCCAGATTTTATTACAATCAAAACATCTAAGACACCACTCTGGCGAGGGTGGCACTTGCCAAAGCAAAGGCTTTCCATGTCCCAGCTCCTCCTGCAAGCCCTGCTGCTCCCCAGGGTGCCCTGTGAATATTCAGCTCCCAAGGCATCCCCATTCCCAGCTCCAGGAATTTCAAGGCTGCCAGGAGCACCAAGACTGACCTTGTACTTCTCATTTGCAAATAACACCGAGGCTCTATGGAATTTGCATAGTGGGTTCTTGGGGTCGATGTTGATGGCTTTGTTCAAAGTGTCCAAAGCCTTCTCAGATTTTTTCAGTGCATGTTGGACCTGGCACACAAAGAGAGAACAATTCCAAAAGGGGAAAAACAGCAGTTCATCTGCAGGGCAAGGACAAACCCTTCTGACCATGTTTACTTACAGTCTGCTCTTTTAGAAAAGTATTTGCCCAATTCTAGACCAAGTCTGAACAAGCCTCCCCACAGAAGAAAAACCCTCCTCACCCCCTTCCCACCCCAGTTAAGTGCCATGTACTTACTACTCCAATGTGACACAGCAGGACTGAGCTCTGAGGGTTGATATCAAGTGCTTTCTGGAAATGCATTTCTGCCAGACTGAATTTCTCCTGTTTGTAATAAATCATCCCCAACCCGTACCTGCAGCAGGAAAACAATTCTGGTAAACAGCACTGCATTTTAACCAAGTTCATTTCTGTCAGCGACCATGGCATGGCAGGAATGGTTTGTAGCCTTGCCAGCCCCACCTAGGGTGGGAAGGGATTCTTGGGGGAAAAAGCTGTCTAAAAATTTCTCTCTTCTCTTTATCCATTGGGTAGCTGAAGAACTGATGTGTGACAGCAAGACTGGCTAAGTAACTGCTAAATAAAAAGCACACAGAAGCTATTAACACTAAGTGGCTCACACTCACAGATCTAACCTTTACTGCTTTATAGATTAAAAAGCTGTAAGAAACTAAGTGTGTCCTAAGGCATGAAGAGGCCAAGATCTCATCTCTCCAACTGCAACTGAGAAAACATAACGCACAAAGAGTGCTGCAGAATAAAAATAACTAGGGTAATACAGCATAAACAACCTGAAAAACGACAAAAATCCCATTTTTTTTGCCTTGCTTGTGAAAGCAGCCTCTCCACCTTCTGCAGGAATGGCGTTGCTCCCTTCCAGGAGGGAGCAGTGGCAGGTAGCTGGTGGCTGTCCCACCCCTGGGAGTGGCCCTTGGAGCAAGCTGGGGTGGTGGAAGGTGGAAAGGGGAGGCACTGGATGGGCTGCAAGGTCCCTTCCCAAAGCAGAGTGTGACTGTGACACTAGAGCAGGGGCAGCACCAGGCATGCTCTGCAGCAGGGCAGAGCCAGGCTCACCAGGCGTTGTAGTGCCGGGGGTTGACCCTGATGGCGTTCCTGAAACAGGCCAAGGCTTTGTCCAGCTCCTCTGTCAGCACAAACTCGTGGCCCAGCAGGGTGTAGGCATAGGCATAGTTTGGATCCACCTGGATGGCTCTCTGGAAGAACTTGATGGCAATGTCGTGCTCCCTCTGCAAGCTGAAGCAGTTTCCTGCAGCACACCAGGCCTGGAACAGCAGAACCCTTTTTACAACTCTGAGTGCCTGGGTTTGAGCTGAGCACATTTATCTGTACTGCTTTAAATCATTATAAATAACTTACTCCTAGATTAAAAAGTAAAAACAGGAATAAATCAACACTTAGCTCAGGCTCACTCCTGTGAGGCAGGCAGGGCTAAATACACCTCCAAAAATAAATAAATAAGCAAGCTGAAACAGAAATGGAGAGTCCACGGACACCCAACAAGTCTGTGCCAATTAGATCCTTTGATGACTAATGACTAAAGCTCTTGAAGCTGTTGAAAAGGCAAGAAATAAAACATCTTTGATACTTAAGAATAATAAAGAGGGAGATGGTACTTTATTTCTTCAGCTCCCTCCAACTGACAAATCTGGAAATCTGCAGAGGAAGAATTTTAGCAACAACCTCCTCTTTCCCTGCTGCTCAGGGCCCATCGAGACTGTAAATAACACAAGGTCCCTCACTGCCCCAGATTTTTAGCATCACTGCTAAAGCACAGAACTATTTTCACTCCTTGGATTAGAATCTGCATTTCTCTCTATCCTGACTAATCTTACTACAACCACCAACTGCTTCACTGGCTTTGAGTTTTCCACTCCTAGATAAACTAACAGGACAACATGAATTGGATTTCCTCCTCCACCAAAGAGATTTCCAACAGCCTCTCTAGTCTGCTCAATTCTTAAGAGCACATTTATCAACTTGTATCTTTTATTTTTACTGTGGCACTCATTGAAAGATTTCTGAGTTTTGGCACGTTGTGACTACATTACCACACACCCTGCAGTTTAATGGGTTTTTGGTACAAAAATGTGCAATATTTTGTCTGCAAACAAATTCTAGAACAAATATTTTAAGTGCCAGTGAATTAACTACAGCAATTAAAAGGTACAGGAAAAATATATTCCTTATCTCTGCACACTGGCAGCAGCAGGAGTGACTGACTCATGATCTGCCTGGTTAAATGGTGCCAAGGCAAATTGAAATACCCATTAACAGATAAAAGGTTTCAACCTGCTCCACATAAGCTGATATTCAAATTTCAAGGAGCCATTTCAGGCACCAGCAGCTCAACAGACAACCCTGCCACATCCCTCTGCATTCTGCCATGTTCAGGTGTTTCCCACTGGAGACCACACTGCACTGGAGCTCAAAGCTCTGCTCTCAATCACTGATTTTACCATGTACAGCTCCCCACTTCTCATTCAATCCCACAGCATTCTGTACCTCTGGTGAGTTTTTATCCATGTCTGTCAAATCCTTAGAAAGAACTGAGAGGGCAACATCTTTCTGCAGATGCCAGAGTGTGGTTGAATAGATTTCCATGCCTTCTACTCTGTAGTTTTCAATCCTCCTCACTTCTGAAAATATTCTCTCAGCCTGAGAACAGAAATGAAACTTAAATAAAATTCCACCCACCAAGGCAGAGTGCAGAGGCCAAGGTCCAAGGCCTCTTGTCCAGCCTAAGCAGCCTCTTTGCTTTTTAAGTGTTCCACACAGAGCTGCAAGTCTTGGAGCTTTCCTTTCAAGGGAAGGAAGTGACTGTATCCCAGGATATTTCTGCCAGCAGGAATGCAGCCAGCTCTCCCTCCTGCTGACTCAGCTGCATTCCTGCTTCTATCCATGCTCGAGTGAGGCAAAACCACCATCCACAAAATCAGAAAGAGTGCAACAGACTGTTATGGGCCAGTTAGGATTGTTAAGCATCCCAATAAAGAGTGACAGGATAAGGGGTGATGGTTTTACACGGCCAGAGGGCAGAGCTGGATGGGATATTGGGCAGGAATTGTTCCCTGTGAGGGTGGGCAGGGCTGGCACAGGAGGCCAGAGCAGCTGTGGCTGCCCCTGGATCCCTGGCAGAGCCCAGGGCCAGGCTGGACACTGGGGTTGGAGCAATGGGACAGTGGGAGGTGCCCTTGCCCATGGCAGGGGTGGGAATAAATGAGCTTTGAGGTCTCTTTCAACCCAAATCACTCTGGAATTCAGTGATGAAAATGTGTACCCTCACCTTTCTAAATAATCTCGGAAAGCACCCAGCGTGTTCCCTCTTGAAACAGCTCAAAACCTCCCTCTCCTCTGTCTCTGCACACATTCTGCCAAGGAGTGTTTGAAAACCTTAGCAAACAGGCACATCAGCTGTCAGGACAGCAGTGCCAAGGAGAGGGGAACTGTGGAATTCCCCTCAACTGCTCCCTTCTGATTCTGGAGCAGTTTGGTGTCACCTCAGCTGTGCCAATGCTTCATTTGAGAGGCTGCAAGGGAAACTGGGTCACTGATGTGATCAGAATTAACTAGAATGGAGAGGTTTTTTGGTTTAGAGCTCAAATTGTTGAGTGATCTATTCTAAAACAGTGCAGTGCAAACAATTCTATCAGCACAGGACAGGACATACAAGGAGGAGAGCCCAACACTTGGATACAAGAGGAAATAACAAAGCTCTAAACGAAGCAGATCCAAGATCTAAATCCACTCCAGGTTTAACTTTGATATTTATCCATTTACCAGAGCTGCAAACTCCCCAGAGATTAGCCAGGAGATCTGCAGGTTTTTGTGTAGAACTGCCAAAGCCCAGAGAGAGGAGAAGACCCAGCCCCAGCTCCTACCTGCATGTACTCTGCCAGCTCAAAGTAAGCTCTCCCAATTTGGCACAGCACCCAGCCTGTGTTGTAGTGGTGGGATGGCAAATGGCTCAAAATGTTGATGGCTTCTTTACAGTTGTAGGAGCACAAGGCCAAATAACCTTTCCCCATGTCCCGGAGAAGGCTCATCAAACCTTCTAGGAGAAAAACACAATAAATAAAAGTGGGGAAAAAAGAAAGAAAAGAAGATAGCTGAGATTTATTTCCTTGGAAGTGCTAATTCCAAAAGCTCTCCCTGTGCACTGCTCCTGAATTTGCCTATGAAAACCTTCCAGGAGTTTCCAAACAAGGTTTATACACTCTTAACATTATACACTTAATTAAGATGAGCATGATATTCTGAATATCAGCCTCTGTAATGAGTCCTTAAACTCGGGGCTCAGAGGAGTGGAGTTCTGCATTTTCAGCAGCTATTCAAACTCTCCTCTAGGCCTGAGCACTTGCCACAAGCCTGGTAGCCATGGATACACCCTCCTGGTGCCTGCAAACACTCCTGAGCCAAAAGAGGGGAATTCAGCACTTGCTTAGCATTTTCTGATAATCTGAATAAAGACTTGTTTTTACACAAATGGGAAATATCAAGGGAGAGCAGACCACATAAAGGCCACGTTGAGGGGAGATGACTGGGTTATGAGCAACTCCTCTGAATCACCTTCCAAGAATAATAATAGTACTGTCATAAATTATATACTTTAAAATTTTTAAGTTTTACCTTATAACCACATAACACTTATAATAACATTACTTATTCTACTATCATAATACACTGCATAATCATTTATAATACTTTCTATATCAATACTTTGAAAATACTTTAATCATTAATAAGGATCAGAGTTTGCAAGATATATCTGCTGACAATTATCACTCTCAGTATTTCTTCACATGCCTCTAAGTTAACAAGAAGATGTTGAATTACATCAGTTTTTATCACAACACAAAGGTGAGAGCTGCAGGCCAAATGAAATGGGAAAGAAGTAAATACTAAAGGAACTTTAAAACCCAGATAGATCAGATTTTACTCTACTCCAGTCCAACAATGCTCAAACAGACCTGCTGCTGCCTTCTGTAGAGTGAAAGCTTGGATTTGTGGTGCAACAGTGGAAATTTTCCCTTCTGAAATGATGGAAGAGTCCAGTTTGGTAATTTCCAAACTGTCATTTAAGTTTGGTTGAGTTATTCCTCCCTTATTTGTTTTACTTTTTGTTTTTCTGTTTGGAATCTTAGGCGGAAACTTCATTTTTAATTTTTTGCTATTTTCCTGTGAATAAGAAAAGTAAGAGTTACATATAAAAGAGCCTTTTAAATTCAGAAATCCAAACTTGAGAGCTAATTGTGTAAAAGGACGTGTAACAGCCGTGCCCAGCCCTGCCCTGCTGACTGCAGACTCAGCTTTGAAGCTGCTGAGAGCTCTGGGAGCAGGTGCAGTGCAGGGCTGGCAGGGGCAGGGCAGGAGGGCAGGAGGGCAGCTCTGGTACCTTGGTTGTGGAGCTGTCACTGGTGAACAGGCGGGAGCTCCGCCGAGGCAGCGCGTTGGGGGGAGCAGCAATGGTGGGGCTCAATACCTGAGGTGTGGTGCTGGAAACAAACATTGCAGAGTAAGTTCCTGTGCTCCACCTTCAACACTCACAGCTTTTAGCTTTGCTTTAAGCAGAAATGCTCCAGGACTGTGGTTTGTTACCTTGTCTGTGGACCAGAGCTCTGTGTCTGTGCAACAAGAACTGGAGTGACCTCCCGGCTGTTCCCACTCTGGGAGAAGACAGATTTTGTTCCAGCCTGGCTGATCCTGCTGACACTCTGCACAACACACAGTTTCTACAGGTTTGTTATGATGGCACCCAGGAGCCTCCATCTCTGCTGTGCCAAACCCAACCCACTCCACCCACCAAAGGAGAAACACAATTATTTCAATAAAGGACAGGGTTCCCCCATCCCCAGGGGAAACCACCAAAAGTGTTTCTCCTTCCACCTGTTAATAACACCAAGTCTGCAAAGCTTATGCCCATTATTTGAAGATATAGAATCTCCATCTAGTGGCAAGAAACTATATGTTAAAGTGCTTGTGCAAGAACAAAAGGGAATTAAAAGCCATCATATTTAAAGGCTTTTTCCTGCAGAAAGTTGTAAAAAAAAAAAAAACAAAAAAACAAAAACACACACACACACAAAAAAAACAGAAAGAAAAAGGTTTTTGAATTATCCTATTACAATCCTGTTCAGAAAACATTCATAAACTGCAGAGCACCTAAGCCTGCTTTCAGAACATATCCTCCTGTTCCTATTTTTAAAAAACAGCATCTCTCTGCCCACTCCAGGGACATCAACATTCAATTACTCAATTCAGTGATGGCTGTTTGGAAAGGACACCAGAAAGGGACAAGTGGATCAACACCAGCAGAAGCAATGCCAGTGTGTGCATTATCCAACCTCTAAAGCTCAGTCCTTCCCTTCCTTTCCCAGATTCTGTCACCAGAGGATGCTTTAGGTGGCCAGCAAGGAAACTTGCCCACTCAGACAGGAAGCCTTTGGATTAATCCTAATATAAGTGTTTCCTAGGAAACTGCTCTGCTCTGGCACAGCTCCACCAAACCTTGTCTGACACACAACTGGGAGAGCAAAGTGGAACTGGCACAGTCACCATTTGCACTGGACAAAGCATAAACCACAATTTAAGTTGTTTACTAAAATGTATTAAATATTTGTGTTTTGGAAGTAGCACAGCTCCATCTGGGCAGGGTCTAAGTGTGGAGTAGTGGAATTTATACCTTGTGTCACACTCAGCAAAATCCCACAGCAGCAGCAAATTCCACGTGACTCCCCAAAGCCTTTCAGCTCTCAGAAGAGCTGCACCTTACTACCTTTATTTCCATTTTCAGACTCGTGGAAATTTACCTTCCTACATGTGCACAGTTCACCACAAGCCACTGTTTTCAAACAGTCCTGGACAGGTACAGGACGGGAATTGGCTCAGCCAAACAAAGCACATTTTTAACTGACTGGTTTAGCACAGGTACCAGATTTCCCTTTCAGAATGGGCAATTCAGCAAGGTGAGCATCAAGATCCAGAGCAAATGTGGCAACTCAAGTTCTGCTTTTTGGGGGATTCAACACTATTTCAAAATACTGTCCCCTATAAAACACCAACACCTTTCATGCAACTTGTAGATTTACTAAATATACAGGGAAAAATCCTCAGGTTTTTGTTTTTAGAAAGGAACAAATAGTTCTTCAACTGTCACCAACATTCCACCTCTCATTTATCACTATGGCAACTACAGCAGTTCTTCCTGAGTAAAACAGACAATTTTTAGTTTCTCCTACCCAAAACTTTGCTGAGTGAAACAGGGCCATTCTCTCAGCCTTTCACAGACCAGCAGCAGGATTTTTATTACTCTGGTCTGTAAACAACAATTCCAAGAACTACTTGCTAGAGATCAGTAGATCAGGCTTCAGAAAATGCATTTAATAAATAAAAATTCCAAGTCTTCACACTCCACCCTGCAAACTGAAAAGTTTGAATGTGCTGTTGTTTGCACAACCCTGTGTGATGGGAGGTGGACAGAACACAGATCTTCCCTAGGTCAGCCCAGCAAGCACAGCCTGGGCAGCTGGGGGGAAAACTTAGCTCACGGTTTTCTGCGTGTTATGGATCCTTCTCTAAAGAGCACTGCAGTGTCAAGCTCTCAGAGCAGCTGAGCTCCAGAATACCAGGTACCTTCTTTGAAGGTGCTCCAGTGGATGGCACGTCGATCACAGAGGAGGAGTTGGTGTAGTTCTGTAAATAGGAGCCATCTCCAGGGCTCGGGGTTTCTAGTGGCAAAATCCCAAAGCTGAGAACAAACCAGAGAGAAACAGCCAGTGTGTAAATGTGAGAGCTGGAGAGCTGCTCTGATGCAGGGGGTAAAACAGAGCCCCAGATCATGGAATAGCCTGAGCTGGAAGGGACCCACAGCACCACCAGGAGCTGTGCTTCAAGGAAAGCTCTTTACAGCAGCCTTCCACAATGAGGTTTATTCCAAAGCAGTAGCATATTCCTTCAGAGATTTTTCAATGGGAAAAGGGACCCGAAATAGGACCCAAAAACTGGGAGAAAAAAAATCTCAAAAATAGGAAAAGTGACCCAAAACCAGGGGGAGAAAATCCAAAAAAGGGGAAAAGGGACCCGAAATTGGGGTAAAAAAAACAAAAAATGGGAAATAAGGGCAATAAGCAAAATCTTGGATCAACAATTCCTTTCCAAATAACCATTTGTTTAAAAACCAGAAGAGATCAACGCTGGGAGCAAGAGCAGTTCCTCAAGTTGTTTGGGTTTCCCTTGTCCAGCTCTGTTTACAATTCCACCACCACTGGCTGCGTGTCTGAGTGCTCTGAGCAGCACCAGCCCTCCTGCTCCAAAGCCCAACCAGCACTGCAGCTCAGCCCTGGCCATGCCAAGGACTCACCTTGGAGTCAGTGGGCTCAAAGCTGCAGGTCCCCCCAGCAAACTCCGTCCAGTTTTTGGTTTGTTTTGAGCCTGTTTGGACAAGATGGCAGTTCCTGAGCCCAGAGGGACAGGATCTGAGGAAATCACAGCCGAGTCGATGTAAGACATGGAAGAGTCCGAATTCAGGGAGGAATACTTGGAGTTGGAGGATTCTAGGTTGATTCTGTTCAACTCCTGAAGAATAAAAGGCAGCTCTCAGGTACTCAGGGTACAGTTCAATGAATGTTTTTCAGTTAAGCTGGAAAAACGAGCTGATTTTAGCAAATGATTTTACAATGATTTGAGCAAAACTCACAATGGTGTCCTGGGGTGTCTCCATGAGGACACTCTCAGGCTGTCTGTGGGATATGTTGTGATTTGACACCACTGTTGTGCAAGTGTTGGGCAGACAGCTGCTGAAGTTCTGTAAGGATGTTAATTTAAATGTTTGGTCAGGGTCTGGCTTTTCACCTGTAAGAGTGGAAGGACATTACTAGTTATTCCTGAGTCTATACACTGATTATTCAGTCTGAATCAAGGACAGAGGACAAAGGGTTTTGGAAGTGTTTTAAAACATTTCATAGAATCATAGAACATTTGGGTTGGAAGGGACCTTAAAGAACACCTCATCCCAACCCTCTGCAATAAGCAGGGACACCCTTCACTAGACCAGGTCACTCTGAGCCCTTTGTACTAAAGCAGAAGTGTTGTGGACAATCAAAATTTTTAAAAATTTCCATTTATTGTTTTATCAAGTTATTCTCAGGAACAGTTTTTAAGTGTCTACTAAATGTAGGCTTGAAAGCACATTTGGATTGTTAGATCCAAAAATGTATAAATAATGAAAATGGAAGAAAACAAGACAGAAGTTTTAAGCAATGGTAAAGTATTTTAAATTAACTGCTGCTCACAAAAACCTCTCCAAAGAATTACACGAGTAAAACGGTTCTGCAGACTCACCTATTTCACATAGTGATTCAAAAGGGGACCAGAGGAAAGGATTTAAACTAAGGCTCTTTTGGTAACATTCTGATCCTTTGGCAAGCCGGTCTGTCTTGCTGCAGAAAGAATGAAACAGTTCACAGGGAAACTTCAGAACAGCACTTTTGTTCAAGAGAGTTTTCCAGAAGAGGAGTTGAAAAACAAAACCATGTTGAGAGGCATAGAAACATTCCTCATTTTTCAAGCCTGAGAAATACTGAGTTCTTTTGAAGTTGACATATTTAGATACAGTTGTCAAAAAAAGTTACATAAGCACTAGAATAGCTTGAGAATTTTCATTTTTAGGAAGATGCAATTCTTTGCAACAGCTTGTTTCTCTTTTTGCTAACAGTAACCCGACTGCCAGCCTTCCAGCCATCTTAGGTATCTATGGATTATATTTTTGCAAAGAAATTAGGGGCTAAACTGAACACTTAAGTATTTGCCTAACAAAAAAAAATAATTTGAAAATAATTAAAATAGATATAGTAGAGAAAAATCCAAGAGCCCAACTACTCCTATTCAATCAATCAATCATTCACAATTACTGAAACCTTTCTTGCATCTTAGCAAAATCAAAACACTTTAATTTGTCAAGTTATTCTGCCTGGCACCCTCAGAACTTTGATTTGAAGGTTAGAGCTACACATGTACAAACAGATAGTAAAAATCTAAATGGTAACACTGAGAAACAAGCTGAGAGATTTTCTTATGGAAGAATACAGAGCAAATCCAAAGGAATATAAAAAACTCAGACTCTTGGATTGCATTCTTATCCACATGGGAAAGAGGAATTTATGTTTTCAGTCTTTGGGTGAAAACAAAATCATTCCTGCATTCCCAAACCAGACTGATTCCACAACTATCCACCTGAATTTATGGTGCTCCAAAATGGTGTAACCCAGAGAGAGCTGTCTCCTGTAATGACTAAGGAGATGTTTGACTAAACCTGGCCTTGGTCAAGTAAAAACCTTCCAACTTTATTGGGCAAAATGAAAAAGCAACGTTACCAGTAGACATGTCCCAGTAAGGAGAGTGTAAAGCATGCAGAGTCACCAAACTCCATAACAATGTCATCATGGCTTTTCTGTTTATTCAACACTCCACCAGACAAGATCTGCTCTCCTTCTGCAAGCCTTTTTAAAAAACAAGAGGTTTAAAGGGGTTACAAGGCTCACAGTACTGGCACTCCAGTGTTTTCACCCTGCTGCAAACAGAAACAGAAATCCACTGTCAGTGTTCACAGGTTTTTAAAGCACAAACCAGTTCCTGCAAATGAATGTTAAGTAACTGATGGATTCCTCTACAACAGGGAGGACCAGGACTCTGCAGTCAAACAGCTCTACTGGGAGGGAAGAGAAACAAAAACCCAAAAGCAGTGGCACAAAATACAGCATGACTTTTCCAAAAGTGATCAATCCTAGCATTAAGGACAAGAAAATCCTCAAGACACTTGATCTTTGAAGGTGATTTATTTAAGCTGTAACAGTGCTTAATTTGGCTTTGTTTCCCAAAGAAATACAATCTCTAAGGCCCACGCTCCGAGTTAAGAGCCAATATCGGGTATGGCAGAGATTTTGGATTTTAATGCCCTTCTTTCCTGCAAGAAGGGCTCAAAAGGAGAACCAAGGCTCAATTTGCACCTCCTTCACCTACAGGAGCAGCACCACTCACACAGAATGGCTGTCAGGCTTCAAAATTACTTAATACAACTGCTGGGGTGGGAGGCATTTTTCAGGCATCCGAGCCCAAACAAACAAATCACCTTTTCTTGCCACCACTTGAAATTTTACTTGTAGGTGTACACTTCTATCAGCACAGATCGACCCCACAAGAAAATAAGGCAGAGCTGCATAAATTAGCTCTTAAGAGGTCTGTTTTCTCTCTGCACAGCTTGGCAATTCCTGTCTAAGTTACTCAACAACTTTCAGAGGTTTTTGCAACATGGTTAATGCTCATTAGATCCATATTTGAAAGCAAAATAAATCAAACTTATAATCTTTTGTGCTGAAGGACCAATGAATTTCTAGTTTAAACAAAATGGCATCTTCCAAAGAGAAATCCAAGCAAAAAAAAAAAAAAAAAATCCATTTGTAAGTCTGGACAGAACACGAAGGATTTACTCACTTGCTGAGGTCCACACAACACTTAGCAAGCAGGTATTTGCACTGGGGGGTGGTACAGCTGTGTCCCTTTAGGAGCCTGTAAGCTTTGTAGGCCTTTCCTGAGCGGTAGTAACACGTTGCCAGTAAAAACAGTGCTTCTTCTGAGTGTACTGCAAACAAAACCAACAGTTAGGTGCTCATCATTTCAGTACACACGATTTGGGGGCAGGAGTAAAAGCCAGCTATGGACAAGACGGGAGAAAATGGGTATTGGTATTAGAAATTCATTCCTGAATGAAGTCATCTTTATCTGCTGGTGATTACCAAACTTCCTCTACCATTTCCTTGGCTAGGCAGATCAACTCAACGTCTACAGCTGTAAAGGAACTTTGATCCTTCTGGCTACCCAAGCTGAGTAAGTGATGAGCCAGCTTGTAGTCAGAACAGCAGCAAGCCAGGCAAAGCAGCCAGGCCAGAGCTACTCCAGCAGCCTGGTGGTCACAGCAAGGCTGACTTGGCTCCCAGTGTCACCACACCTGCCACCAACACTCTGCACTGCTTTAGGAGTGCACAGACACTGCCACAACAAAGTACAGCAACTTGCACAAGGAAGATCTATTCCAGCCCAGGTAGCCAGTTTTAATCCAATTTCAAGTGGTCTTTTTCCATTTTCAATTTTACTTCTGTTCCTGTTCTAAAGCACTCAATGCTTTACCTTCACGTGACTCAGTGGAGAAGATTTTCTGATTTTAATGACTATTAATGTTGGTCAGTCCCTTCTAACCCAAACCATTCTGGGAGTCTGTGATTCCATAAATCCTTTTCCCAAGCTGAGATCTCACAAGTTTCTAAACTCTGGATGAAGTAGCCAAGCATCAGGAAAAGTCACCTCTATTTAAATAGAGAACAAGAGGGATCAGGGCAGAAACACTTCCTTATGGTAGAGACTGGAACTATTTAGATTTGATGTTTGCTTCCACATTTTCTTCCACTGCAATGAATTATGTACCACACTGAGGATATTTTACTCAAAGAGCTTGACTTGGCAGCCAGGTTTGAGACTCAGGTCAGACCCACTTGTGATTAAACCATAAAAGACAGAATTAACCCCTGAAATAACTTTAATCCTTTCTGTAAACTCACAAACTTTGTACATCCATGGTGGCTTAACCCACTCTCTGTATTTCCCCAAATGTTACACTCAAATCACTCTCACACAATGATATTTTAAATCAAAAGCTGTGTATGAACACAAGCACCTTCAAACTCCAAACAATTAATAAACTCACATTACCTTTACACTTTTCAGAAGACATTATCCTGCAAATGGAATTCAGCATTAAATAAACAATTTTGATGTTTGTTCATCCACTTATAGGGAAATCTTCAGAAAAATCAATATGAGCACTGTATAAAAACCTCTTTGGGAATCTGCCCAAATCCTTTGCTTCACTGAAAGCTGACTATTTTAAGTCTTTGTCTTCACTTGGACAGTGACAATGGAAACAGAAGACCCAAACAGAAGACATTTTATTAGCCTTATTCTAAAAACACCAGAAGACGTTTTTGAAAACTCAAGTTAAATCAATTTTTATCCATAACTTTAACAGACTTTGAGAGTTCTGGGAAATGACCAAGCCACAGATGTCCCATCAAGGACAGTAATTGCAGGCAGACTTAAAAGAAGTTCTTCTCAGGGAGAAATCACTCCTGCCAACATGGAGCCACTGTATTTGAGTTCTGCAGCTTCCACTCTGCAGTGCAACCACTCATTTTAAGCAGGAGCCAGATGTTTTGTTAGCAGTTAATTGCTTGCACCAAGTGTCAGCACTCATGCTGCTTTCTCTCAGCACTGCTGGCCACTGAAAAAGGCTGTTTGAAGTACCCTTACAGAGAATTACTCTGTAAAGATCTGTCACTATCAAGTCAGGTATTCTTCTCCTGGCTGCTGCAAAAAGTGGATTCTCTTTGTTCCTAAATCCTTGGCAATTACCTTCAACCTACCATTTCCCTACACCTCACTGTGTGTTGTGCTCAGGGCAGCTCTGTCATCCCTAAAATACTTTTTTCTCCATGAACACCTGGATTATCAGATTCCATAATATTCTGCATAACATTTCTCATTTCAGCACCAGATCAAACACCCTAGATTCCATTTGTAACCCTGACAGAAGGAAAAAGAAGCCTTTATTTCTCAAAACTTAGCTTTGTGTTTCCATTGTTAAGAATTACATTGTGGGTGTGGGAGGCAAAATATTTCATTACAAAACAGAGCATGAAATATCTTATAGTTTAATTCAAACTATAAACTCAGGATGTTTGGTAAGAGAAATTATATGATGCTTGTATTTTAGCATAAGGATTGGAGTGTTTTTTGTGTTAATGGTTAGTGAAAAACACCTTTCAAAATAGAGAAGGAAAGCTGACCACCAGTATCAAGGAGAAAGAAGTACAGAAGAACAAAAAGCTTATCTGAGGTCGTGGAGAAAAGGTTGAGGAAATAAAAGGTGCCAGAACACAACTAAAAAGTGTTTGAAGGACCCAGAGAAAGTACAGATTTGTGTTACTGCTGCCTGCTCTCCATCCAAGATATCCCAGCCCTGGCAGCGTTACAATGAAGTAACAATTAGCAGGATTCAGCAGGAGATACCTGTTCCATATGTTCTGATTCTCACTGTCTCAATCTCACAGTGCTTTTCTCTCACCATCACAAGACTCTCTTGGAGCCAATCAACATATCTGAGCAGCATTATTAGCAAAGACAGCTTTCAATGTCAAGCCAATTTGTAGAATTTGTGTGCTGTATCTATCCTCAAGTGCCCTTGGAAGACATGCAATGCTTGAGGGTTATTAAAAAACCCCCAACATTCTCCCATTTGATACCATAAACCAGATCACTCTAAACAGTGCACTTAAACACACAAATCTGAGTTTAATTTTAAAGAGATTTTACTATAAAATAACATTGCTGCTGGTACATGATTTGATTTTCCAACCTAATTGCAAGGCATTCCGCTGCTTTCCCCAAGCAGAAATCTAAACTTCATTATCAGAACAGGAGGAAAACAAAGCGGGAGCAGAGGCTCACAAATTAAAATTGAAAAAAAAAACCAAAAGAGTTTTATAATTGGAAAGTACACACCTTCTGCATACAACCTCTCTGCGAGGAACACGGCATCGCGGTACGCGTAGTGGTTCAGTGCTTGCCAGATAGCAGCCTGCAAGGCAAGAGAACACCTCCATTCAGTGGGGAGCTGGAAAATGCAGAAATCTCACCACCCCTCACTGCCAAAAGGCAAAGGTCAGCTTGGTTTCACAGAGCCATAAAAAGATAGGGGAACACAAACACGCTGGCTGAGTTGTATTTGTTTCAGCTGTTAGTAAGGGGGCTTTAAAAAAACCCCCAAACTCTGCACTGAAGTCACGAATCAACCTTAGAGTGTTTCTCACTCATTATCAGACACAATCATCCAAACCTCTCAGAAATTACTGAGTTTATCTTGGTGCATGACTCAGTAGGAATTACTGCAAACTATCACCACCTTCAGTAAAGATAAAACCAAAATCCAACCCCAACTGGTCAGAGTATCCCATTAAAGCAAAAGCCAACAGGCCCAGAAACCTCTCAGTGTTCAAGATGAGAGTTGTGTTGATTGAGCATCTTAGTATAAAGGATCTTCCCTGAAGAGGCATCAGTGTTCCCTTAGGGGCCAAGGTGAACAGGACCCACTGCTTTTTGTGCAGCATTTTGCTGGGTCTTCAGCCACCTCTTCACTGCCAGCAGCTGTGAAGCAGCACCCCAGAACAAGGGCAATGCAAATCAGACAACTTGTACTCTACAGGCACAACCTACTGCTGATTTTGCTCTCACACTCAGCCAAATCCTGCTCCCAGATACTGTTTGCTTTCTCACGAGCCCCAGGTTTGGGCTTGTGACAGCCAGTATTTGTGTGGACTGGAAGGAGAGCACAACTGCAGTGGACAAATAAGCACACAGGTGTACAACCTGCACAGCAGCAAAGCAGGTGCCATTCACTGCCACCAGCAGCTGACACACAGAGCTGTCCAGGGCTGGGGTAAAGGGTTTCACACAAACTGCTCAGCAATTGCTTCAGATTGCATTGAAAGGTGTCTGTTATCTGTAAATGAAAAATCATTGAAGGTCTCTTCAGCCTTTCCTCCCCACCTACTCCAAGGGTGCTGTGCCTGCTCATCAGTTTGTGCTCCAAGGTGGGCAGTGCTGGGATCAGGATAGCAGCTCCTTCCCATCTGCTCCAGTTCCAAAGCCCTTTTCCATCAGCAGCAGACAGCCACTTTGCAGTAGGTTTGCTGTTACTGATGCCAAACGAGATCTGAACTTAGGAATTCAAGGCACTGTGATCTAGAATTTCTCTAATACTCATTAGCAACCAAAGACAAATAGAATTTGCTTCTAAAACCTATGAGACACCCTAAAACTAAAAGAAGTCTTCCACAGGGAAAGCAATAGTGCCCTGTAGTGCTGTTCCCATGGGAAAGGCAAGCATCAATTACATCTAAAAAAAAAAAATCCAAACATCACAGAGTTACATGTACCATATGCTACTTCTTCCAACACAAACTTGACAAACACAGGGTGTGAAAACTGTGCACATTCTCTTCATGAGAAGCCCACACAGCCATCATGAACAGCACACACCAGGGTTCCAAGTACTGCAGGGAATATTACACACAAACCTACAGAGAGGCTGCTTCCTCCTATCAGTAGATCCCAAGAATACACTTAAGAAGTCAACAGGTGCTTTTAAGCTTGTGTGGAAGTATTTGGACGTATTAAAAAAGTGAATTTCTTAGTATGATCATTACAATACAAACACACTATTGTTCCTCACTGCATTTATTGTATTTCATATTTCAGATAACTGAGCCTCAGAGCCTCCTGAAGTGATTCCTCCCTGCTGCCTCGAGAGGCTCCCAGGCTGAAGGTGGTTCCACACCCTGCAGACAGAGCAGGACAAAGGGAGATGGAAGGCCAGGGTTATAATCTTTTAAGCCATCCTGAAGGCAGAGCAGCCCAAGGTCTCCCATTTCTCTTGCTCCCAAAAGCAGCTCCTCCTTCACCAAGGCACAAGTGACATTTAGGTGAATCCAGCCAAGTTGTGGCAGGTTAAAAATCCTGTCTTTGCAGGGCTGTAACTCAGCCAGCTTACAAAACAAAGGTGTGGGGGTGGGAGTGGGAAAATCAGGGTAATCTGATTGCTCAAACAAGAGCAAGTTGCCAGGAACAATCCTGCCAAAGGCTAAGAGGGGACACGAGGGATCTGAAGCTATGTCACAGCCACTTTGTAAGAAGTTACACTACACACTGGCTCAAATATCAATCGTTGTGGAGCAGAGTCCAGTGAAAGCAAGAAACGGGCTGGTAGAGTCCTCATTCTGTAGCAATTAACATTTTGCAGCCCAAAATGTGCCTCCTGCTCTGAACTGACCCATGCTGGAGTCTGGATCCTCACACACACTCTCCTAAAAGAGCAGGAAGAAGAAAGAAGGCAGCAGGGAATCAGCCATACCTATGCAACAACAGTTTTCCATGAGAACAGATGTCTAAACCATGACTGCGCCTCAAAGAAGTGGATTTCTTGCCCACCATTTAGGACAGGAACATTAATCTCAATACAGCACAGTAATTTAGTTTGTTGGAAGGAGCACAAAACACGTACACAGCACTAGTGGTACACAATTGTTAAACCACACCAGAAGAGTGGTCTCAGCCCTGTGTCACAGGAAGGAGAAAAATTGGACGTGTTTCCACATTTTATTCAAGTGTGCTTGCAGAGAGGATGAACCTCCAGATCCTAATCACTCTTTTTAAAAACAATTAATTTGAAATGCAAAATGAATAGGGAATTCCAAAACTACCATACACAGCCCTGCAGTGAGGCATCTTCAGAAAGGAGAGCAAGGAAATAAAATCCAATTCAGACAGGTCCATCTTCTATCCAGAAAATCCTGAGCATTGTCCAAGTGTCACTTCAGATCTAAGCCAAAGAGCTCTTAAGAGATCTTCTCTTCTGACAGTTATACTGCCCTGGAAATGATTTTCCAAGCTGTTTAACCTATATTGCCATGCTAAGCAGATTCTGCCATGATTTTAGTCTTCACGGTGGGCAGGGAGGAGGAGAGCTCTGGGATGGGCAGTGCTGCATTCCCCAGTTACACAAACTCTGCCCACTGAAGGAGCACACATTGGTCCTGCAGCCTGCAGCCAAGTTCAAGCACCATTCCAGTGAGTCACAGCAGATGATCACCTTGAACTGCTGAGTTCCAAGCAAAGTGCTTATTTTCTTTCCAAGATGTTTTTCAGAAGTATTTGGAAGGCGTCCAGCCTGTTTCTCAGCACATGGGACACAGAGTTTTATGCTGGAACTGAAGGGTTTTAAATCAACTGTATCAGGAAGTAAAGCACAGGGCTGTAAACTCTGGCACTTTGTTTAACTTCAAAGAATTTTAAAAGTTAGCAAAATCCTAACGAGTAACCAGGATGCCTTCTGGGATGTGAATTTCATGTAATTGAAGCACAACACTTGTAAGGCTACATACAAACACAAATTCTGTTATTTATCTGTCACACTGTGACATCACAGCTGTGAGGATCTAAGGATGATAGTTTTTCCCTGGAATGCTGAGCCCTGTAGACATCTGAAAGGCTGGGAGAGAACAGACAAATAGACAGGAAAAATCTCTGCAATGACAAAAATGAGAACTAGTGTCAACCTTCCCAATAATTCCATTTAAGAAAATTATAAAAGCAGAGCTAAGTACGTGGACTTCGGCTAAACTGAGAATTCAGAGACGCAATGGACTTTACCCAGTCACAAATAATTCCTAAACTTACCAGCACTCCTGTAAGCAAGGAACAGCAGTAAAACTGACAGCAGCAGAACTAAGAACTAACATTAAAAAAGCATTAGAGAGGCCTTTACCTTGCTGAAACACCACAACAAGACCCCACATTTCTATTAGGGGGCTCTCAGAAGAGCAGATATTTCCACTTGGTCAGTCTAGTTAGCACAGCACCGGAAACATTTGGTATTGTTTCCTGTCAGCTTCACTCATTCACACCGCAGTGCATTCCTGCTTCCTTTTCTATTGTGATCCTATGTTTCCCTACAACACCCAGCTGGTGCAAAACAGCCAGCCCAGCTCCAGAGCGAACACCAAGAGCATTTCCAGCACTGCACTGAGCACTGCTCTCAGAGGGGATGAGGAGAGTGGTGGCATCAAAGATACAAACCCTTCACCTACAAGAATGCCCTCACTGCCACCATCCTCCCCAGACAGGGTCAAGTCAGCAGGATGGTTTTCACAGGAGCCTTTCTTCCTCTTCCCCTTCCACCTTTTCATTAGAGAGAAAAGAGCCAAAAGCAAGAATTCTCACTTTGCTCATTACAGAACACAATCGTGTTCTGACAAGACACTGCTGCCAGGAACCTCTTGCTGTAGCTAGAAAAAAAAAAAAGCCCAAAACATCTTGTTAAAACGCTAAAAATATACTTTAAAAAAGAATGTGAACATGAATAAAATGACTGATTAATGAGGATTATGAATAGTTAGAGAATGGGCATATAGGAACTGCGGAAAGAAAAAGCAGCTCGATTCTGTGAATCACGACTTTTGGATGGGAAGGCTGAGTGCAAGAACAGGAAACCCATCAGAGCAACTGCAGCGAGACTGAAACGCGACACAAAACCGAAATTTACATTGTTTTCTCTCCTAGGTCTCCCATCAATCCGAAGGAACCAACTCCTTGGGAAGAAGGAACGTCCTTCACTCGCTCGGCACGGAGGGACCCGAGCACGCTGCGAGCATTTAAACACGACACGGCAGCCAACGCAGAAAGGTGAGCGAAGTAGCAACAGGTCTCCCGGGGGAGCCGCGGGGGGGCCTTTCCCGGGAGCGGCAGCGGCTGAGGGGCTGTGAGAGACCCACACGTCCCTCGGGGCCCGGCGGCGAGCGGCCGGCCCGGGCCGGGCATGGGGACGGGAGGCTGCGAGGGGAAGCCGGCGGCGCCGGCGGGAGGGAGAGAGGGAGGGAGCAGGAGCTGCAGGTCCTGCGGGCCCACGGGCTGAGGGGCCCCGGCCCCGGAGCGAGCGGGGCGGCCTAACCCGGGCCGGGCCGGGCTCTGGGGCCTGAGCCGCCCGGGGGTCGGTACCTGGACGGGTTCCTGCAGCACCGTCATCCTGCTCTCCCCGGCCTCCGCCTCCTGGTCGCCGAGCCCGAGCGGGGCGGCCCCGGTCCAGGCCCGGCTCAGAGCGAGTCACGGCGGGGCCCGGCCCGGCCGCGGCTCATTTGAACCCGCACCGACCGTTACCGGAGCGAGCGAGGCCGGCGGGCGCCGAGTCCGCCCGAACCGGCGGCGGAAATACCCGAACCGCCCGCCGGAAATACCCGAAGGCGCAGGCGGAAAGAGCCGAGCGTCGACGGAAAACAGCTGGGAAAGCCGCGCTCGGCAGCAGGGAGGAAACTACTCGGCGCCGGAGATGGCCGAACTGGGGCGGAGATGGCCGATCAGGGACGGAGATGGCCGAGTTGGAACGGAGCCACCCGAGCTAGGACGGAGATGGACGAGCAGAGACGGAGATGGACGAGCGTGAGGGGGCTGGTGAAGCCCAGGGGGGGCCTGTGGCTCGTCCCTCAGAGCGCCTTCGTGCCCACGGCACGTTGAACTGGCATTTGTGCCACAGACCGGCTCTGGGGATCCCCGCGTCCCGCGGGGTGGTGCTCCGAGGGCTCCCTCCTGCCAACACCAGTGTGTCCTGCGCTGGGCTTGGCTCGCGGTTCCGTGTCCCCGTTCCCAGTGCCGGGGTCAGCACGGCCCAGCTCTGTCCCCGTCAGTGGGGGTCCGTGCTCCCCAGGTAGGTTCAGCCGCGATATCACAAAATCTCAGGATCATGTGGGTTGAAAAAGACTTCCCAGATCATTGAGCCCAACCTGTGACTGATATCCACCTTGTCAACAGACCAGAGCACTGAGTGCCACGTCCAGTCCTTCCTTGGACATCTCCAGGGATGGGACTCCACCAGCTCCCTGCCAATGTTTAACAACCCATTCTGTGAAGAAATTCCTCATGGTGTCCTCATATCCAGGAATAAAACTGGGATGTAAGTACAATGCAGGTGATTTGCCAATTACAGCTGGGATGTGTTTGACAATGTGATATCTGGCACACAGAGCTTTAGCAAAAGAATGGAATAAAGATGCACAAGTAAACCTCAATTTATTAAAATACTGACCTATCAATAGCCACCTGCTGCTAGCAGAGGCCTTCTTCCTCCAAATCCTTCTGGGGCTTGCTGAATGAGCCATGACAGCAGCCCAGTGCACTCACTGCACACGGACTCTGTGCTCCATCGGCTCTGTCAGGGCTTTGCACTTGCACTCGGGCCCAAGGTCACATCCTTGTGTGCTGACACATGTGGGCAGGGGCAGTATTTTGGGAATAAAAGCTGAGTGTGGAGCAGGAGGGCTCAGCCTGCCTCCTTCCCCTGTTCCTCTGCGCTTCTGAAAGGTGTCCTTACAAATTTGTTATTGACAGCAAATCTGCAGGTGTTTGCTTTCAGGGTGTGAGCAGGAAAAGCTTTCTTCAGTCCTTCAGATGAGACAAATAAACAGGGCCCAGAGCAGTGCTGTGCCCTGGGATGGACACCTAGTTTCCTGATCCAAGTCATTTTTCCAGCCAGGGGGCTGTGAGTAACAGGACAGTGAAGTGTCTCCTCCCCTGAAGGCCTTTGGCCTCGCTCACTGATGGTGCTGTGTGTACGTGGTCTGGGGCTCCAAGGAGCCTTTCAAGGAGCACGGTCCATGTTCACCCTCCTCCTGATCTCATGCACTGCAGATAACTCCTCCTGGGGATGAAAGCTGGCTCCATCTGTCTCTCCCGTTCCCCAGGGCACAGAACTCCTGACATCCAGACCTTCTTTGGTATGAGAGTCTGTCTTATCACAGCCTGAGGAGATACAGGCTCTGCGGAGCATGGGGGCTCCTTGTACCTCTCCTCAGAGTCCCCTGGAATTCATGTAAAACATCCAAACGGTAAAAGGTCAATGTTTGCTGCTGTCTTTGGAGATCTGGATTTACAGAGACTCCTCAGTTCTACAGTGCAGTTCTGTGAGGCCTGAGGGGTCACTCACTGGCACCCACAGATGCTTTTATAAATGTCCATGGGACTAAAGCTACTTTCTCTATGGAATCCTCAACTTTTCCAGAGGAGGAGGGGAGCAGCCTTGCCAGGGGAAGGGGCATGGAGGCACGAGCAGAGGTACAGGCATACATACTGTGCCTGTTAAAGTGCACAATTCCAACCTGCTTTATCCTAAACAGACACAACAAAGTAAAGTGTGGCTGGCTCTTTCCCCAGGGGGGCTCCAAGGGCTGGATTTTTCATATGGAAAACTGTTCTCCTGTCATTTCCCACTGCTTGCTTTCTGTCTGTCTCTTTGCAGGTCTCACTTGGGTTTTAATTCAGTGTTACTCCTTTCAGCATGGAAGCTGGGGCCTGTGCCTTCCACAGAGGAGTGAGAGTGCAGCTTCTTGGCTGCAGGGCAGGGATACCACAGCTATAGCAGGAATATCACAGCTATAGCAGGAATATCATGGCTAGCAGAGATACCAAGGCTGTAGGGATATCATGGCTCTAGCAGGAATGTCAAGGCTAGCAGGATATCATGGCCATAGCAGAGATATCACAGCTCCTGGCCTCCCAGTCCCTGCTGTGGATTTCCTCTGGAAGTTGAGCAGGTCCCCACCTCTCCTCTGCTCCTTTCCTCTCTGCCACAGCACGTTCTGCTGCAGGAGCTGTGCCATGGCAGTGACAAGAACAAACAGTGAGTGCACAGCAAGCAGGTCCCTCTGGCCCCGTCACTACCATCCTCCAGGAGGCCAAAGCACAGATAGTCCATTAAAAACACAAGGTGCCCAGACCCTACCCAATGGAAGCTGCAGGAATAGCACAGAGAGGAGCTCAAACCTAATCTTGCATCTATAAACAGCTTATGTTGCTTTTTATGAGCAGTTGAATCAAACAGTGGGAATTGAAAGCAGCTGTTACTCAGTCACTGCACAGGAACGAGCGAGTGGCAGCTGAAGTCAACACATCGGAGCAAAATGCCTTCAATTTCTAGTCAAAGGCAGAGTGAGGACGTTGGAATAAGGAACAAATCAAAGGGAAGCATTTCCAGCTCCCAGGTGTTCTGCTGATGGGAAGGCTGAGTTATGTGTCATGAATTATTCACCACTTGCGGTGATGCTCTGAAGATTGCTTTGCAGGTAGGAAGAGGGAGAGAGTCACCAGCTTGTGTCACACAGCTCCTGGGCTAGAACACACCAACACCTGCCTGGAGGAGAGCCATGCAGGAGCCCACCCTGGCTGGGCTCCATCCCAGGCAAGACACCACCCACAGCCCAGGGACCCCGAGGCTGGACCCAGCCCACAAATCCCGAGGGGTCTCCTCCACCCACCGTGTCAATGAGTAAAACCAGACAAACCATGTAAGGGAGGAAGGAATGAAATTTAATGAGACAAATGTCACAGGGAAAACCTGAAAAGAGTAACTTTAAAAGCTAGTTGCAGATATGTCATTGAATACCAGGATTGTGGTGGGCAGTGCTTCAGGAGGGCTTAGGCCAAACATCCCAGGGAAAGGACATGGCTGGAGAAATCTCCTCATGGTGCTTCTGAGACCCTGGGAGACAAGCAGGAGAGGACTGGATGCAAAGAATCTTTGGGATGAGAGTATTCAGAGTATTCTTTCTCAGATGAACCCAAAATGTCAAGAGCTGTAATTCAAGACCATTTTAAAAAGAGTTTTATATGCAAATAGTTATGTGAAGAATTAAATCTCCTGGCATTTGCCACCCAACCATCTGTATTGCTGAGCTGATGAACAGGAACCGGAGAGAAATGGATTAAAAAGAAGATGAAAAGGATGCTGAACATTCAAAGTTCAGACTTCTGTCTGTCTGTGTTTTAACTTTCTGATGTCTAAAGAGATTTTGAGAGGGGAGAGATTTTTAAATGTTTAATTTGTGTATTTAGCCATATCTGAAGGTCATTTTTACTTCCCTCCCCCCCAGCCTCCTGCCTTTTACATAGCTGAGAAATACGAGAAATATTTAAAAAAGTAAATAGATCATGAAATCATAGGAAATTGTCAGGGGAGGCTGGGGCCAGGCAGCAATTTGGATTTTCTTTTCAATTGAATAGATTTTTGAGGGATAATTCACCCTCAAAGAAATCTCATCCCCTTAGCAATGTTCCTCTCTTTTCCCAGGCAGATCTCAAGGAATACGAAAAAGTTTAAAAAACATCCATGGTACATTTTCCGTATTCTTTGTAACATTAATGGGAAATGTATTTCTCAGTTTGGAGATTTCCTCTCTAAGTAGTTAATATTCTCTTAGTATCAAATCATTCACTGGTGTAGATTTAAAGCTATTGATTCCCACTGGCTGTTGTTGACCCCCTCAGCTTCTGGCAGGTTAGAAAATGGCACCATCAACCACCTCTTTCTTTCCAAGAAGAGACTCCACACAGTTACCCAGACCACAAATGACCATCAGAGGGGCTGTCCTTTTACATTTTAAAATTTTAATTTTAATTTTATAAAGTTTAAATTTTAATGGGCAGGAGTTACAAATGAAATTCCTTATCATCAACGTAACTTTTGTGCCTTCAGAGCTGGGATTATTCCTGTGGCATTAATCCACTGCAGGTTTGGATTTCGGCTTCCCTGTCCCTGGCTGTTACTTGCAGGATTTCCAATTCTGGAGTGAGCAGCAAGAATTGTCACTGAACTCACCTGAAGTTTCTCACTTCAGCCAGACATGATGTGCTTGACAAAAGCTGAGGAGAAATGAGAGTATGAAGGGTCAGGACATGTGAAGTGGCGGGGGCAGGTGGACAGGCAGCAGGGGGGACCCCCAACCCAGACCCCTCAGGGATGAAGGGGATGCTGTGCCAGGACTAATATTCCTCTTTCTGTTCCCACTTTTTGCATGCCATCCCCAGCCTGGTCAGAGTGATGCCAGCCTTGGAGATGAGCTGGTACCATTATCCCCATTTTTCTGAGGCCAATGAAAATGGGTCCCCTCTTTTTCTTACTGCCCTCCAATTTTAGAGGTTCCTAAATTTAACCACCTCCTATTCCAGATTTTCACTCTCTTGGAGTAGTGAGTGATCCTTGTCTCCAAAATGTTCCCAATTAGCCTCTGCTGAGAAAGATGCTGGCTTTGTTTATTTTCAATAGCTTGCAACAAAACAGTGCCAAAACTGTGGATAAAGCAGCCCTGAACTCCTTGGGAACATGCTGCCTTCAGCTGCTTTTCCTGGAAATCACTGGCACAAGCACCTTGTTCCTACCCCAGCTGACATGTCTCAGTGGTTTTTTGGAAAGGCTTTGGAGGGTGGTTCACACCTCCCTTCCAGTGATCATCAGTGTCATAGAATCATGGAATCATTAGGGTTGGAAAAGACAATTAAGATCATCAAGTCCAAGCAGAGCCTTTGCAGAGGATCCATTTTGCACCCTCAGACAAGATGTGGGAATCTCCTGCTCCTACCTTCATAGTTGATGCAGCCATTGGCATCTTCCTGCCCTGCCATGAGCTGCTCCACCTCGCTTTCTGTCATCTTCTCTCCTGGAAGAGGAGGATAGAGAGGTGAGAGGAAGGGTTTTCAGCCTGTCAGGACCTTCCTGTCCTTCCTCCAGATAACCGAGGACACCAGAGCGGGGAGAAGGGGATTAAAGAAGAGCTGTGTGCCACTACTGAGGGGGGCTGGAGGGACATGGTGGAGAGAGGACCACACTACAACTGTTGTCTGATAACTGAGGATGTTCTGGAGTCTCCATCTTGCAAGGGTCATGCATGAAGCTATGGCATGAGATGGAAATGGCCACAGATTCAGTACTATAGACCCCTGAAAGAGCCTGTGAACAGCAGCACAGTTCGACCCCAGCCATACCCAGTGTGACCAGCACATGGCACAGCTCAGCCCAGCCGTACCCAGTGTGACCAGCACATGGCACAGCTCAGCTCAGCCGTACCCAGTGTGACCAGCACATGGCACAGCTCAGCCCCAGCCATACCCAGTGTGACCAGCACATGGCACAGCTCAGCCCAGCCGTACCCAGTGTGACCAGCACATGGTACAGCTCAGCCCAGCCGTACCCAGTGTGACCAGCACATGGCACAGCTCAGCTCAGCCATACCCAGTGTGACCAGCACATGGCACAGCTCAGTCCAGCCATACCCAGTGTGACCAGCACAGCCATACCCAGTGTGACCAGCACATGGCACAGCTCAGTCCAGCCATACCCAGTGTGACCAGCACATGGCGCAGCTCGGCCCCCATGACCATCCCGTTGCCCTCCTTGTCGAAGACTCGCAGCCCTTCCACAAAGTCCTCGAAGGTGCCCTGCTCCTTGTTGCGGGTGAAGTGCTGCAGGATGGGGAGGAAGGTCTCAAAGTCCAGCATCTTTGTGTTCATTTCTGGAAGGGGAGGAGATGGGGTCAGAGATAAAGTTCATGAGGCTGAATTCAGCCTCTGAGGGCCTCCTGACTAATTCTCTTGGTCTCTTTTCCATCAGAGTTCAGAGGAGAACCCCTTGAGGAGATGGAACTATTATATTAGGCTTGAGATTGGAAGATCCATATGAGGAATAAAGTATTAACATCAGAGGGCTGCACAGAGACCCCCGATATCAGCCCAAAACTAGACCATTAGGTGGGTCGTCTGTCACCACAGTAAAGTGGCCGCACTGGGACTGGTCTGGTTATACCAGTTTGCACCAGTTCAGGATGAAGTCTGCTAAGCATCACTTGCCACCATTCCTGTGTGAGGACTGCCTATCCCATATATCATCATCGTGGTATGGGGAAGGGGAGTGAAGGAATTCCACAGGAATGAAGCCTGTCTGCATGATTTCCTTCCCAATTCCTTCACCTCGCAGGGTTCTTCCCACAGGGAATGTAACCCTCTACTTGCTGCCAGGGAGCACAGGAATCACGTGTCCCACCCTGTCCCAGTTTGCTGTCACCTTCTGGTTTGGGCTTGCCCAGCACCTTGAGGACCTCAGCGTTGGTGGGGTTGTGGCCGAGCGCCCGCAGCACGTCCCCGCACTGCCCGTAGCTGATCTGCATCGTCCCCGCAGGCGACCGGTCAAACAGCCCGAAGGCTTCTCTGAACTCTGCGGGAAGGAGAGCTGGGGTGGCCCCGTTCCCGTGCAGGGCAGCACCTCGTGCCTGGCAGCAGGGAAGGGACAAGGGACGGACACGTGCGTGTTGTGCCCCAGTGAGCTTGCGCAATGCTGAGGTTTGCCAGGCTCCTTGGCTGCCCGAGCAGGTTTTGTCACCTCTGCAGAGCTGGCTGGGTGACCTGCTGGATCCCTGCACCCTCAGCAGCTGGCTTTGCTGCAGGACATCTCTACTTATCCCCTTTTCTACTCACATCTCTGCTCTCTGGGGCTGTCCCTATGTTGCAGAGGCTGTTCCTCCCACCAGAAGCCCTGGCTTTGACCCAGGCTGCATCTCACACCATGAAGGAAAAATACCTTTTCCCTGCCAAGCTCTGGATCCCACTCGCCTTTCCTCCAAGAGGGGATTTGATGTGTGGGACCTCGGCTCCTGTGTCTGTGGTGAAAAACTACCTGGAAAAAGGATTCCCGATTTCTAAAGCCATATGTGAGAGAAGCTGAACTCAGCACTTACCTTCAATCTGCTCTGCCGTGAATTCAATCTGTAAAGAGAAGGAAGCAGAGCCAGACATGAGATGTGGGCTGCTGCTGAGGGGAGCAAAGGAGCTGTCCCCTCTGGAGCTCTCCCTCCCCAGGCTCGGGGCAGGGGCCAGTCCCTGCCGTGCCCCATATCTGTGCCTGGTCTGGCTGGGCTGTGTCCCCGACTGCTCCTGCCCTCGCTGTGGAGCTGAGATCCCTGTGGGGAGCACAGCTGGCAGCAGCGGGGTGGGCAGGCAGGAGGGATGCTCAGACCACAGGCAGGATTATTTTGGGTGGAAAGGATATTATTTTAGGACCTGATACCAAGTTCAAGTGATTAAACAGCCTCCATGCTGAGCCTGCTCTTAATAAGTCTCCTGTCACAGCTCTGGCATAAAAATGTGGGTATCCTGAGGAATCATGGAAAAAGCGAGTTCCTGTTGCGGAGCCGTTGGATAAAGGATGCTCTTATGTGGAGGAGGGAATGCAGGCAACAAAATACTTGAGGATGGAGACAGTGGGTGGCAGAGAAGCTTTTATTGCTTCTGGGGCCCCAACACAGGGTCTCAGCAGGAGCTGGGGTTCAACTGCAGACACAGCTCCAGGAGCTGGTGCTGGTTCCCTCCAGGGAGTGCAGGGCAGGGCTGGCTGGGGAAGACTGAGACATCTCCCCAGCGAGGACAGCATCACTGCCAGCCTGCTGCATCCACACAAGCCGATAATTTTCCCCTCTCAAGGCTGGCTTCCCGCCTGGCTAATGCCATTTGCAGAGCGCTTTGCACCGCCTGTGCCTGCCAGATGACAGGCACGAGAAATGCAGTGACGTCTTCATTCCTCACTCACCTTCACGCTCTTGGGATCGAAGGCAGGCTCCGAGCCTGGAGCTGCTTTGGCTGCTTCCTTCTTCGGCTCGGGTTTCCTGAGCGGCATCGCGCTGGGATTTGCGGAGGTGCGGGATGAGTCCTGCGCCCAGCCGGGAGCGATCGGGGGGATGAAAAGCAAGGGCTGCTCCTTCCCTTATATACGGAGCCCAGAGCTCACCCTGGAGGGGCAGGCCAGCTGCTGGAGCAACTGCTACTTACTATAAAAGGAAGAAAACTCAAACGAGAGGGGCCCCAATTTGACAATTGCCCATTGTCATCGGCTCCTGGCTCCACGGAGCCACCAGCCTCCCCCCTCCCAGCTGTAAAAGGGGGGACGTGTCCCCCTCCAGCACCTGCACCGGGTGGGCTGCATGGGGGCTGCTTGCTGAATGATCACTGAAACCTAAACGCGAATGGCCACGGGGGCCAGGCAAGAAAATAGCAACAGGATGGCTGATAAAGCTGCCGTGATAGCCAGGGCAAAATGTGCCTGGCTGCAGGCAGGCTGCGAGGGCCAGCGCTGCAGGGCCCTTTTTACACCAGGCTTTATGAAGGGCTGCTCCGAAGGGGCTCAGAACTCTCTGAACACTCCCTTGGCCTGGTGCTCAGGGTCTGCTCTGTCCCAGTCTCTCCCCAGGGCTGAGCTGATGCCCTGGAAAGGACCAGTGTAGGTGCTCACCTCCCTCAGGGTGGCTAATGAGGAAACGGAAATGACGGCCAAAGCCTCAACTGAATTCATCAGTGCAAATCTTTCCCAGCTTTGCACCACCCATCTCAAGCATCTCCAAAACCTGCAGGGAAGATGGGGTCTCCTTCTGGCTCCTCTGCAGGTGCTGGGCAGGCTCTGGTGGGAGATGATCCTGATCTCTCTCTCCCAACTGTTTGAAGACTCACAAAGGCACAGAACTCATTGAAGTTCAGCATCCCAGAAAATGAGGCTTGAGGGTTTTACTGAGACATTCTAAGCCATCAACTTAAACAAGATGTGTGGGGCACCAGGGCAAAGGAGGAGCTACAGGGGTCATTCAGGAGGAGGGAGCAGCCACACTGCTGGGAATTCTCTGTGCTATCATCTCTTCATTGCTAGCGGGGACTGGGGAGCTGAGGGGGCTGGATGGGTGTCATTTGCAATCATTGCTTTCCAGAGCTCTCTAGAGTATAACAAGTCATTTAGCAAAAAACTCAACATGTTTTGCTAAGTGTGAACTCAGAGCCTGGGTCAGGTTTCGCCTGGGAAATCAAGGGAGTCAAATTGCCCCTGAGCTCCCTCTCCCTCAGCATCCATCTGACTCCAAAATAACCTCACCTTAACTCCATCTTCACTCCACAGCAGCTTCTGGGTCAGAAGTCAGACCCAGCAGAGCCTTCAGAAAACACTCATGGTGCAGTTTGACTGTTTATCCCTTGCTCACCCTCCGTGCCCGTGCAGCATCCCCAGGGGCCGCTGGCAGAGCTGGTGTCACACCCACGCCATGGGCCTGGCGGTGGGGACAGGCAGCTGCAGACAATGTCCCCAGTCCCTCCCTGATTTTCAGCTGATGGCCTCTGTGGGGCTTGTTCTGCTGTCTGATTCCATCAGCAGGAGCAGCAGCTCCTCCTGAGCCCTGTCCTTGGGGTTTGTAGTGCTCCCTTGACCATTCCCTTCTCCAGCAGGAGCCCAGCAGGACTCTGACACTTCTCATGGGGCTCCTGGCTGGGACCAGAACGAGCTGCCTTGCCAGGAAAACCACAAGGAAGGCTCTGGGACCTCTGCTGCTCTGTGCAGGACTGGGGCATTTATGGAGGCAGCAAGAGCTGTGTCTGGACATGGATTATATGGGCCAAGGGAGAGGCCCAGGCTGGGAGCTGCTGTTCCAGGGATTTGGCACTGGGCTGTTGAATTCCAGCCTCATCCCACTAATGACAACCTGCCTGGGGAAAGAGGGCTCCCCTCTTTGTGCCCCATTCCCAGGGGGATGCTGGGGCTGCTGGGGGTCCCAAGGAGTTGGAACTGGCTGGGTAGTGGGAGCAGTCTGGGCATCAGCGTGACTCTGAAAGGCAGGGGACAGCCCTGGGGCCATGCCAGGGGACAAGGGATGGTGACAGCTGCAGTGGAGCCAGCTCTGACCTGATGTCCAGTGGCAGTGTGGGACCCCATCCCAGTGCCTGCCCCCTCCACCTCTTGCCCCAGGCTGGAGCCTCCAGCCCCTCTCACGAGGACACTGAATGCAGCCGTGCCCTGAGGTCACTGCAGGTGCCTGGGGGGAGCAGGACAGATCCCAGCACATCTCCCCAAAACACATCCCAGCCCCTGGAGAAGGAAAAGGGTTAAACTGGCATCTGCCTAAAAGACATCCCATCGCAGGAGCCTCAGCTCGAGGTGCTGCTCACGTGCTTGCACCCTGTGCCTGCCTGCCTCCAGCCACCTCGCTGCATTTTCCCCACCTTCCTCCACCTCCTTGGCACCAGTCTGAGGCTAGAAGGGACTTAGGAGCATGGGGGCAGTGGGGGAATGCTGTGACAGCTGAAAAATGAGCCACCAGGCAGTAGGAGAAGTTTCTGAAAGGAGAAGAGGAATCTGCCTTGAATGAAGAGGATTTTAGCACCTTGGGCTGAGCCAATAAACCTCTGCCATCCCCATCCGAACAGGAATTGTTTGCACACGCTCCCGGAGCTGCTAAAGCAGGCAAGACACAAAGAGAGAATAGGATCAAGCATGGTGTGGGGAGAAACCCCCCTGCGTGGACAGGCTGTGAGTAGATCCCTGTAGGGACCCCACAGGGACGGGGAGCTCACCCAGCCCCGATCTGCCGGGCACGGGCTGTGCCTCCGCCGCCAGCTCACCTCATCCCAGAAGATGCTGTGTCCCGCTGAGCACAGCAGCCCTCTCCACCCCCGGCAGCGCTCCTGGTGCCAGTGACACGGTGGCACCATGGAGGCGCCTGGCCCTGTGGGAGGTGTTGTGGTGACTCTGCTCTGCTGCTGCCTCCTGAGCTCGTCCTGGGCTCTGGTAAGTCCGCGTGGCCCCGGGGCTCCTCGGTCCCTCTCCTGCCTTTAAACTGTGTGCGCCGCTGGCCCGGGCGGGGCTGGCTGTGCTCCCGCTCTGCAGGGCTCTGGGCAGGAGGGGAAAGCATCTCCACTCCTGCTAAAAGCTTTCCAGCAGCCGTGGGGGCACTGATGGCTTTTCCGTTTCTTGGACACATGCAGGGCAGGGTTCAGTGTCGGGGGAGCAGAGCAGGCGGTTACCAGCAGTGCAGAAGGGCTGCAAGGATGTGGGGCAGAGCTGGGCACAGCCAGTGAGACCCCCACAGCCAGGCAGCACCCCCAGCATCCTGCCCCACATCCCTGAGCAGCCTCCACTCAGCCAGACAGATGCTGGTTTGGGGAAGAGCGTGGAAAGGAGCCCTGGGTCTCCTGTTTGGGGCCAGGTTTGGCTGTGTTCACTGGGGGCAGTCTGGGGAGAGTGACCCCTCTGCATGCCAGCTCCTTTTCACTTCCAGAGCTGTGTCCTCATCCTGGCTCTAAACCCCTTCAAGCCCTTAGCCCAAAAGACATTTGCACATGTGGTGTGATGGGGAGGCTGAAGGTGCCATGGGTTGTGCTGTCTGCTCTGGACACGGGACAGGGGCTGCTTTGCTGAGCCCCACTTTACCCAGGGCTTGCCAGACCTGGTCTGGAGAGCTCAGCATGGGAGCAGGGACACCCAGCACTGCTGGTGGTGGGTAACAGGGAGGTGGGACAGGAGCCTGACAAGGCCACTGACTTCTGCACAAAACCATGAGCAGAAATGACCATGGAGAGAGAAGGAGCTTGGGTTCAGCATTGGCATTGGAAAAGGGAAAAATGAGAGCAGGAAGGCAGGAAGAGGTTTTTTCTTCCCTGTGTTGTTGAATCTACCCAAAGCCACCCAAATCTGACTCTCCTGGAGAGCGTTGGGAGAGCACAGCCATGCCAAGGGGTTGTCACTTGGGTTTTGTCCGGGCAGGTCGATCCCGATGATGTTCTCACGAAAGAAGAGCAGATCTATCTCCTGGTAGAGGCCAAGGAAAAGTGTCAGAGGGACATAAAGGCCCAGCTGGAGAAGATCAAAGGTGTTGTTCTCCCCTGTGCTTGGGTCAGCCAGCCCTGCTGGAGCTAGTTACACCGAGGGGAATGCTGTGCTCTCTGTTGGGGCTGGATGAGGCTGAGGACACCTGGCTCCTGGGGGTTTGTGGAGCTCAGGGCACCATCTGTGCTCTGGGTGCAGCCAGCACTGGCTCCAGCATTTTCCAGACAGCTTCATGAACTCCACAAACAAGAGCTGTGGATGGGGCCTTGCCCCACTGGAAGGGGTGGGATGTGTCCCCTTCCCTGGCCCCTTGCAGCTTCTCCCTCTCTGCAGCCCAGGGGGTTCTGTGGCAGTGTTTCCTCCCCCTGGTCCAGTACACATCTGGGGAACCAGAGGTTCTGCTGAGGACTTGTGAGATGTGAGATGTGAGGTGTGTCTTTGCTCTTTGGCCAGACCCCAGCTGCCCTCCAGAGTGGGATGGGATCATCTGCTGGCCAAGGGGCTCCCCCAGCCAGGAGGTGTCAGTGCCTTGCCCCGACTACATCTACGACTTCAACCACAAAGGCAAGTCTTGTACCTGGGCACTGCCTCAGCCTGGTGACAATCCACGGGCAGGGACAAGTCTGGGCTTGCCGTGGTTCCTCCGGCTGCCACGGCGCTTGTTGCTGCTCCCAGGTCACGCCTACAGGTACTGCAGTGCCTATGGCACCTGGGCCATGGCTCTCAGCATCAACAAGACCTGGGCCAACTACACGGAGTGTGCCCTGCTCTTCTCCTCCGAGAGCCGCAGCCGCCAGAGGGTAACTTGTTGGTCAGAGCTGCTGCCAAAGGG
>JAODHX010001228.1:4721545-4735056 GCA_027576295.1 Cossypha polioptera | reverse complement strand
GCTGGCCATCGTTGCTGAAGCGCTGGCCATCGTTGGTGAAGCGTTGGCCATCGTTGGTGAAGCGCTGGCCATCGTTGCTGAAGCGTTGGCCATCGTTGCTGAAGCGCTGGCCATCATTGGTGTAGCGCTGGCCATCGTTGCTGAAGCGTTGGCCATCGTTGGTGTAGCGCTGGCCATCGTTGCTGAAGCGTTGGCCATCGTTGGTGTAGCGCTGGCCATCGTTGGTGTAGCGCTGGCCATCGTTGCTGAAGCGTTGGCCATCGTTGCTGAAGCGCTGGCCATCGTTGCCGTACCGCTGGCCATCGTTGCCAGAGCGTTGGCCATCGTTACTGTAACGCTGGCCATCGTTGCCATAGCGTTGACCATCATTATTATAGCGTTGACCATCATTGCCGTAGCGCTGGCCATCATTACTGTAACGTTGCCCATCATTGCCGAAGCGCTGGCCCTCACTGCTGTAACGTTGGCCCTCGCTGCCGAATCGCTGGCCCTCACTGCTGTAACGTTGGCCCTCACTGCCGAAGCGCTGGCCCGCGCCCTCCCCGCGCCGCGGGGCCTCGCTGTGCCGGCTGTTCCGGGGCTCGCTGTGCCGCTCTCTGGCGGTGCCGCCAATGCCGCCCTCTCTGGTGCCGGTGCCGCCGAAGCCCTGGGCGCCGGCGCTGGGGAAGGTGGGCACGCTGCTCAAGGTGCCCGTGCCGCTGCTCAAGGCCGGCGCTGCCTTGGGACTCTCGGCACCGGCCGAGTTTTGCTGCGCTGAACTCGTCGGGACCGAGTTCAGGCTCCCGGCGCTGGTCCAGCCGCTGGCACCAGCGGCAGAGCTCCCAGTCTTTTGGTTGTTTAAGCTTGCAGCAACAAAGTGACTCTTGTACTGGGACTGCAGGAAAGGGAGAGACAAGAGGGCGGGTTTGGCTCTGCGCTGCCCCACAGAGCACAGAGTCACCGAGCGTTCCCAAACCCGCCTCCGATGGGGGGAAGCAGAGTTCCTAGAACTGGAGTGACTCCATTCCTGCTGTCTTATGGACACACAGTAACGGGCACCTCCTACCACACAACACCCACAAGGGAATTCTTACACTGTGGGGTTAAATTTTACACTGAAGAGAAAGAGCTGGTTCCCCTTTTGATTGCAATTACACCACTGCTGCTAAGCAACCTCAACAGAATCAAGCCCAGGTGCAGAATCCAGAAAGGAAAAAGAGCAAAGAGGCAGCAGAAAACAAAGTAAATCTGTGCAAATGTGTTCAGTCCAGCCTGCACCTAATTCCACCACTTGGGACTGTAATGCTGAGTGTGCTCCAAGTGACACAGCCACAACCTGAAGTAACAGGGCTGCTGCATTTTCAGGGGAGAAGAGGAGTCCAAGCACAGAACCCACCTGGAAAGCTGCTTTCATTGCTGTCAGCCTGTCCCCCATGGCCCCTGTGGATGGCTTGTAGGCCTCGTAGTTGCTCATCACACTGTTGTTGTTCCCACGGTCCTGTGCAAAAACACAAAGGGCAACTGCAGAGGTTTATGCCACACAGACACACCCAGTTCAACCACTGCCCACATCTGTCCTGTCCCTGCACTCAGGAAATACATCCACTGGGCATGACAGACTTCTGGAGAGCCCTGAGCAGTGGAACAGTTTGCTCCTTTTTTTGAAATTAAAGAGTAACCAATACTAAGTGAAAAAGTTCCAAGAACGAGTGAACAACCTCCTCAGCACTGTACTTACAGTGTTTTCTGAGCCCAGCCCAGGCCGCTCGCGGTATCCCAAGCCACCACCGCCAATGTTCAGCTTCTTGCCCTTCCCTCCTTTGAAACGGGACTTCCGGAACCACGGATTCTGTAACAGGACAAATGTTTCTCAACACAGGGAATAAAAAGCTTCATAAATGCATGGAATGAGGCTGAGAAAAAGGGATGCTGAGCATTTCAAAAGACAAACATAAATAATGTTTTCCATTCAACCACACAGCTGCTGTAGGCAGTTGTGTCATGTGGGTCTGATGCTTTGGGTTACAAATAAGAAAACTGATTTTGCACCTTCAACTCTCATTCAGGTTAAGGTTTGGGGGTTTGCATTCTAATAAACCCAGGAATAAACACAATTTCCAATGCCATCACTTGGGAGCTCTGCTCTTGCTCATACTTGGGTTTCACTGATTTAGCCCAGTGCTTTGCTAAGGAGAAATGAGGGTCTGTCAGCAAAACCTTTTGTACCAAGCAATGGCCAGGGAATGTCAGCCCAACCAGACCTGTTGTTTCCAGGTGTTTAAATAATAGTTGGCCCAACCTCTTTTTATGCCCTACAATCTCTCCAAATGTGAATGAATCAGTTGGCTTCTACATGCTCCCCTCAAGGCAGTCAGGGGATCTCTGCCTCAGTAATTCTGTCGCTTCTGAAAATGCTGCCTCTGTCAGAAAAAGTATTTACTTCTGCAGCTGCTGTCCAAGCTGCTTGCTAATGTATCCACAGGCCTGCAAATCCACCTCTGAATCTGGGAGCTGCCAAAAAGCCTGGGCTCTCTTGCTGCTATTTAGGCAGCAAAAGACAAGAAATTAAAGAGTTGATAAGTTCAGTGGCACAAATATAATTGCTGCACGTTCCTGTCATACCTATATATAGCAAACCTGGCACAGAGCACTGCCAAGCAGGTGGAATGATCAAGCAACAACCTTTTCACAGAGGGAACGTCCCTGTAATTGTTTTCTAGTTTAGCCTTCAACTAAGCTGTATCTCCCAGATGCCTGCTATAAATTTGACTGTAATGAGACACTGGAATGCTCTGCTGGCATCAGCAAATTACAGCTCCTAATTTCCTAGGCAGTGCCTAGCCCCAAAATAGATCACATACTATGTTCCAAAATCTTCATGGATTCTTTCAAATGCCATTAAAAACACTAGGAAACCTACTTTAAACCAGGACAGGTCCCCAAAAGATGACTGCTAACACATGAGGGAGCCAGCAACGTGAGCTGGCTGAATCTGGAGTGAAAGTTCCTCATCTCGAGTTCTGCTGGTTCATACCTGCATTGCCAAGTCCAGCAGCTCTTTGGAGACGTGCTGGTTGGCACCCTCCAGGTTCCTGACGAGGTCCCCAGCGAAGTTGCTGTCCTTGGGGGTCAGCAGGGTGTAGGCCACCCCCTTCTCCCCGGCGCGGCCGGTGCGGCCGATGCGGTGCGTGTGCGTGTCGATGTCCCGAGCCACGTCGTAGTTGATGACAGTCTTGATGGAAGGGATGTCCAACCCTCGGGCTGCAAGGAAGAGCAGCGTGGTGGGAAGTGTCATTACCCCAATTAACTCTGGCAGTTATTCCTCTGCCACCAGGGTACCACCCTGCTCTGGTCCCACAAAATGAATGTCAGCTCATGAAGGAACAGCAACCACTTCCTTAAGACACAGCTTTTTTTTCTTTACATTAAAAAATGTCAGGCTGCAATCTAGGCATCATTAAGAGACTAAAAATACTCCCCTTGCCAATGCCATGTACTGCACAGGCACACAGTGTGCCGCTGGGGGTGTCTGCAGGGCCAGGAGTAGGGCTCCATGATCCCTGTGGGTCCCTTCCAGCTCAGGATATTCCTTGGCTCTGTAAAGCACTGGAGTGTCCTGCAGGTGCAGAAGCCAACTTGGTTGCCTCCCACTGAAAGGTGTCTTTCTGCTGATACCCACAGCTGGTCTGAGCTGCTTTCCACAAGGTCACCTACCTGCCACATCAGTAGCCACCAGGATGGGGATCCCCTTTTTCTTAAATTCCGAGATGACTTTATTCCTCTCGCTCTGGTCCATGTCCCCGTGGAGCAGCCCCAGGTTGTGATCCTCCTGTTTGAGGTTGGTGGCCAGCTCCTCTGCGTTGGCTTTCTTGGTGACGAAGAGCAGGACGCTGCCGGAGGAGGTGAACTCCACCAGGCGCCGCGTCAGCCAGTTCCACTTGCTGGGCCCAGAGGGGAAAATCTCCACGATCTGAGTGACATCTTCATTTGCCTAAGGGGAGAAATGTCCTCAGAGCCAGCAAGGTGGCAGGAATACACAGACTTCCCAACCATTCTGCAACACCAGTAATACAGTGCAGCTTACAGCACTACCTGCAAGTTTCGCTGAAAGATTTAATTTTTACACAATTTAATATTATTTCAAGGATGATTCTCCCACTACACAGTAATAGTTTAGATCAATGAATAGAGGCCCTGTGATTGAGCTGGGAAAGCTGGTGCTTTTCTTAAGCAAAATCAAGGAAAAATTTTCCCAGAAAGAAGGGGATTCAGGTAGTCACTTTTTTGTTATAAAGGGATCTGATGTAAAAACCAAAAAATACAGAAAACTGGTTGAAAGAAAGATGTTCCAAAGGCATCTTGTGAAATTTCTCAACAGTTACAATATATTATTAGCAATGTTTCTTCCCAGCAGGTTTACATCTGCCCACTTCATCAGCTTCCTACCAGATCCCAGCCTGCTGATAGTTCAGCTGTCACTGTCAAGCAAGTCCAGCACCAACATTCCCATGTAAACCATAGGACAGAGATTGTAAAAGTTTCAAATTCTTCACTGCAGAAGTTGCAATGGCTTTGCTTATGCTTTTGAAACAAAACTAAAAGATACAACCATTGATTCAGCCTAATAACAAAAATAAACCACTGCATTAATGTTCTACTCCTTGATGAAACCTCCCAACACTACAGGAGAATTTGTTGGCGGAAAGGTCAATAAGATAAAAATAGAAACCCACAAAACTTTCTGTTTTTGCTAAGCACAAATTATTTAAAACTAACTATAAATTATGATTTCTGCAGTTTAACTTAAATTTCAGAGAACAGAAACAGGACAATTCCTTGCTCTGAGTGTCTCCCAAGTACCACGGAATTACCTCTCCAATGTCTCCCTGCACAACCCGAATGGGGTCGATCAGAATATCCCGGGCCAACTTCTCAATCTTCTTACGGAACGTGGCACTGAACAGGAGGGCTGCAAGAGAAACAGGCTTCAAACTCTGGAAGCAGAAACTGCCTTTCAGAACTGTGAAAACACTGCACAGATGTTGTGAAGGAGGACCTGGATTCCTGAGTGTCAGTGAACTGAAGCTGAGGTTTTATGGGTTCTAATGGAAATTACCAACCACGGTTAGAATACCACAAAGTGGAAACACATTTCATGGCATCTGAAATGTTGATAATAAGGGCACTGCTGTGAACTTTCATGGCAGCTCAGAACACAGAATTTCAAGGCATATGAACATGAATTCAGCTAATCATCTTTGCTCTGAGTGCAGCCAGTGGAGGGATTACAGAGAGATGAGCTGAATGCCCACATGTCACAGCTGCTCCCTCCCAACAGCCCACGCTGAGAATACCACCAGTGGACTTTGGCACAAGTCTCCTGGTGTGGCTGTGTCCAGAACTGGAAATCCAGCTCTGCTCCAGACTCACTGTTTACTCACTCTGTCTGTCAGGACGTACGTGGCTTGCGATTGATCTGACCTGATATTCTGCAAGGGAGAAGAAATGCTCTCATCAACTCTGTACACTCATTACTTAGAAGAATTAAGTCAAAAGGCAGTTTCATTGCTTCATTTAACATATAACCACAGAAAGAATGAGTGCTTCTCACTCACTCTTTAATTTTACAGACTCCCTAAGCTGGGACTGGGCACCAGTGCTTTCCAAAAGAGTGACTTTGGTTCAATACGTACCAAACCCCATATCAAACATTCTGTCAGCTTCATCAAACACAAGGTAAGTGACTCTCTGCAGGTTTGTGGCTTTCTTTTTCACATGATCAATCAAACGACCCTAGTAAGAAAAAACAAGTTTTTAAAGCACCTTTAAAAGCACATTAATATATACAACCACCTAGCTGCTTTTCATCCTAGCTTACCAGAGACAGAACAGAAAACATCTCAAGGCTTCAGTCTAGAACTGTCAATATCCACATCACAGGAACAGACTCCAGAGCTTTCTGCAAGCTGAACAGTTCCAGCCCCTGGCTGGGGGCTCACAGGTACTTACTGGTGTGCAGACCACGATCTCTGCCCCCTCCTGCAGGGCCTTGGCCTGCTCCCACATGCTGCCTCCTCCGTACACGGCCACCGAGCGCAGGTTGTAGGCCTTGCCAAAGCGCTTGCACTCCGAGTGGATCTGTGGTGAGAGCAGCACAGCACAGCTCCATCACACACTGAGACAACACCTGCCCTGAAGTGCAGCGTGGCCCCTGGAATGCACTCTTCAGCTACCAGCTCCATGAAATTATTCCCAGCTCCTCAGGGGTGAATACTTCAACACGTGTGGATAATTTCCAGTAACTTGAGAAACCTATTTATCCAATAAGAATTTAACCTGCAGGATCTATCCTTTTGCACGTGCAACTTGTCACAATGCATCCACAGCATCCTTATACCTAAAAATAATATGGAGCACCATGCAAAAATTTTAAATTTTAGGTTTGTTGTGATCCTTCAAGAAGAACAACAGTAGGAAAGAGCTGTGAGCTGGAGCCAGGCTACTCATGCACAAACTTTCCTGAGTTTCTCTGATAATTTTTGCCAAGAATTTTGCTTTCTTCTCCCAGCAGACTGGCTGGCACACCCAGGAATGCACACACCTACCTGCTGGCAGAGCTCCCTGGTTGGGCAGACAATCACTGCAATGGGACCATCCCCTGGCTCCAGCTCCTTCTGATCCATGATGTGGATCAGCATTGGCCAGATGAAGGCAGCTGTTTTCCCACTTCCAGTTTTGGCTATCCCAATCATGTCTCTGCCACTTAGTGCTACTGGAACACCCTGAAAAGAAGGAAGTTCTAAGCCCACATTATGCTCACTGCAGCACATCCCTGAGCTTGACAGGACAAGAAAACTCAGGTAACGAGGAAAGCCCACGACAAAAAACCCTGAACATTCCCCTAGGCAAGAGAGATCACTTGAATGTTTTTCATTCACCAAAAAAAAAAAAAAGAAAAAGGAATATGGATATATTTATAGTGGTCATTTAACAAGAAAAAAAGCAGGTAACCTTCTATTAAAAAAATCAGAGCTATTTTTATAGAAAAAATCGACTCTGTAGGCTTGTCACAACCCCAGGTGGATGAGGGAGCTTTGCATATGTTCTTTTCATTCTCTTTACAAGTTTGAGAAGTAACAACACTCACCTGACATTGTATTGGAGTGGGTTGGGTATACTCAGATTTCCTAATCTGATGCATAAGTTGCTCATCAAACCCAAAATGAGCAAAACTACTGCCAGGCCTTGGAGGAGCAGCCCCGGAGACCTTGGAAAGAGAAAAAGATCTTTGTTCGTGAACAGTGATAGAAAAACCAAAAAGCAATCTGTTAAAAAAAAAAATAAAGGGTCTCTCTGCCTCTGAAAAATAACATTACTTTTTGAGTGGACACTAAATTTAACTGAGTGCAAATTCGAGATGTGTTATGAAAATAAGACTTTCAGGTATAAAAATTTAATTATCTGTCAATCAACATGAGCTACTAAATGTTGTTTTTACCTCCTTGTGTCTAACTGGTGTTCTACCCCAAATAATTCCCTTCACAGAAGATCACCCCACTAACACATCACAAATGGCAAAGAACTCATTGCTGCATCTATTTCCAGGTTGAACTTCAAGCTCTGCAGGTCTTTAGTCCAAGCAGCATTCTTCACTGCCCACTTCACAAATACATGGGAGACTTCCAAGAAATCAGCATCACTGCAGGTGTCCGAGGGGCTTGGATTGAAAAGCTGGAGCTCCAGAGAAAATCATTAGAACTAAGAGAGCCCAAGAATGAGAGGCAGTAAAAGCTGCTGGGGGGGCAGTTTTGTGCCCAGCTCACCCGCAGGTTCAGCTTGTGCCGTAGCTCCACCACTTGCTGCGGGGTCAGGCTCGTGATCTCCTCGTGCTCATCATAGAAATTTTTCTCAAACGGTGGGTATTCAATCTGCAATGGAATTAATTAATTACTCACTTGGTCCAGATTCAAGATCCCTTTTTTCCTGAAGTTCTTAATTGTCTGCCAAAATATTTATTTAAATTAAGCCATTTCAAGGACCTTTAGTACGGCTTACCTAAGAAAGCACTGAAATATTACAGGGGCCTCCTCAGCTCCTGCTTTCTGCAATGCCTCAAACAGAGCAGAACAGAATTCCCTCCTACCTCTGAGTGGTCAATAGGTGGAAGAGGATCAATGATTTTTTTGCTGGGTGCAATGGGATTGCCATCACTGTCATACTCCAGGTTATCCTCCTCCTCCTCCTGCACCACACCAGCAGTGGGGTTCTCGGCCATGTAGCGGAAATAGGCTTCCTGCAGCAAAACACAGCAGCCAGCTCACACACAGCCACAGGCACTGCTGCCGCCTGGGATGGCTGTGCTAAGCTTGCTTTCACACCCACCCGGAGCAAAAAGGTAACTATTAAACACCAGATACATCCTGAAGGACAAGAAGTACAAATGAAGAAAACATCTCCAGTGTCAGCTACACCACAAAATGCTCCTAAAAAACAAACCGGTCTTGTGTCTGCTTAACAACTCCTTCTACCAAGTCTTGTTATGTTTAACAACAGAAGGATCTATTCTTATTTCCACATGAACAAAGCACAAAGAACAAAACACTGCAGGTTTTCAACCAGGAAACACATTGTTACTAAGGGTATGATGTTGATTTTTTTTAAACATGCCACGATAGTTTCTTTACTTCCCCTAACTAGACTTTAGGAAATGAAAATGTATCTATTTGTCATTGAGAAAGTCAACAACAAATGTGAAAGTATTTCAGAAGGTGAGTCCGAGTTAAGACACTGTCACCCTGTCATGTGTTATCCTCAGAGCTCACAAAGATGTTTGTGTCTCAGAGTCTCACTGGCACACCAGGGTGAGACTTTCTCATAGAGAAGATACCAGTCTCACTTGACTTGAAGCAAATATTTAAGATCAGATCTGTAAAGCAAGGCTTGATTACAAATATACATACATATTCATCTGGCTTTTCCATTTTCCTGGCCAGTTATCCCTCAGTCACAGAGCTATGCCCACAATACACTTGAACATCAGCTGTGCCCAAACATAAAGTCACAACCCTGCCAAGCTCTGCACTAACACAAGTAACACAAGAGTTAGTAACTAAAATTCTGGAGGAATTTACATTTTGAAATTAAGTCTTTTCTCTATTATTTCTGCTACAGTGATGCTTATAAACCTCAATGAGAACTGGAGCTTCTCTGAAAATAGGGATCAAAAGCCTGACTCTTCCGTGAACAGACCCTACATTCCACTGCAAGCAGCCTGCACAGTCCAACAGCCTCTCCCTGGTGTCCCCTGCAGCTGATTGTGCTAATGCAATGTGTAAGATCCTCAGACACCCAATAATGTGTACAGGAAGCTCAAGTTCAAACTGACTGAAAAAAATCTTCTTCAACGAATGCAGTTGTCTAATATTCTTCTTAAAACACCTAGAAGGGTGGAGACAGCAGGGTAACCCTTACAGCTTCCTGCTGAATTGTCTGGATACTGCACACGGCACTGGGGTTTTGTTTGTCCCTAGCAGTTATGTATTCAGAGAGGGGAAGTTAAAAGATACAAAACAACAAAAAAGAAGATAGAAAGACTGCATAAGAACTCACTTGGTCATCTTCCTCTTCAATGTCATCTCGAATACCCCTGGAAAAACAAGCGGAGAAAAAACTTCCCTGCAAGTGTTCCACAGACTCAGCTCAATAGTTTCATTTGATTAGTGCTGAGCTCCAGATCTCGTGGAAGACACAACACTATCAACTCAGCAATATTTATATTCCCAACCCATGGAGGTTTCATATCTGGTGCCAAACACAGCAGTGACCCTGCAAAGACTTGGCTTTACTTCTAGTACTGGGACTGAAAGATTAGGATTCCATCTTCCCAGCAGAAGCCACATCAAAGATCATCCTGGTCTAAGCTCTTGATGCTACAGAAGTCCCATAACTGAAGAGGAATATGAGCCAGGAAGTGCAAATCCAGGTCAGAACTTCCCCAGGTGGTGATTTGGATCCAGTGTTCTGTGTCAGGACCATGTATAATCTGATCAACCCCATGCAATGTAACTTCTACCAATATATCTGACATTTCTATCAAGAATCAACAGCTCAATTATTTGCCTTAGTTAAAACAGATAGATAAGCTGCATAAATTTAAACTGTTTTAAACTCCAAATTCAGTACTCCAATTGTTATGTGCTACCTTATCTATCAGCTTTAATGTCTAAATACCTAGTCCAAGTCTAGAAGAGTCTCCAGTACTTCAAGTATAGCAGCACTGAGCTATTTTGCTCACATAAAAGCAATGTGAAGCTAAACCAAGGGTGTGGGAAGCAAAGAACCTATGCAGGCTGATCTGGAAAGTGGCAGGAGTACAACATGCTGCCCTGGTTCCTGTGACCTAGAAAGGCTTCTCGTGTGGGATAACTCAGTGTGGCTGCAGTTTGCCACAGGATGCTGCCATGGATTCTTCCCTATCTCCCATTTTTACAGCACAAGTCGTTACCCACAGCACCTCATGCACAGGCTAATGATGTTTATTGGGTATACACTATATATCTAATGAACAACCATCAGCAGCAAAATGCACTGGAATTCTCTAAGCAAGACTCAGGCAGGGATGGGAATGATAAAAGAGAACTTACTTAACGTTCTTTTTTTCTTTGTCTTTGTCTTCAAGTCTCTTCATGTCTCGAGCAGCTTGATCCTGGCAGGTCATAAAGTTGTCACACGTTAAAAAGATCAAGATGGTAAAACATGGAAGGGAAAAATGTTCCTGAATAATTAGACCATTATGTCACAGAGACAACAACTGGACTAAACTTTGTCTTGTTCTGTACATTTATTTTATGCTAACTAAATTCTCCTACAACTACCTTTGAATTTATATACTACTCTAAGCTGGTAACAGTGTTATTAAAAAATTTAATTCCCCATATTCCTCCTGAATCCAACTAACAACAGAACTGTAGCTAAGAAACAGTTAATCATAAAAACAAACAACTTCCATTTAGGTAGTGAAAAACACACACAACCTTAGTTTGATATTCAGAGACAAGCAGAGCTCTGTGTTGTATTGTTCTGGCATCCTCAAAGCAGTTAAAGTTAAGGTATTGTAAGTCATACCCACTCTCTGCCTATCTAACCCATCCTACATAAACTCTAAAGTGAAGTGGCATTTTGACTGCAGCTGCCAAAGCCCTGAGTGACATTAGCTGCCCCGAGAGCAGACAGGTACAGGCACAGCAATGACCAAACGCTCCCCGAGCTGCTCTTGCCTCCACTTCAGCCATGAATGCCTCCAGAGGATCATCATCGCTGTCAGAGTCTGCTGACTTGGACTGGAACTGCTGCCGAGTGGGGGAGTTCTCTGCAGGAATGTAGGGCAATTCCACATTGCTGGAATCTTCCTCCTCATCCTCAAAGTACCTGAAGAAAATGAACAACAGCCCAGTCAGCACATGGTTTACAGCACTATGCTGTCCTTCGTGGTTTCTGGTTGAGTCAAGGTACCCACATGAACAACAGAAGTCAGTATGGACACAAGAGGGAACACTGAGATTTATTTATTTACAATTATTCATGTTAAAAGTTCAAAGTGATGACAGGGTAAATAGGTATCATAAAAGAGAGCCTCTCTTCATCTTTCTTGTAGGCTCCCTTCAGGTACTGGAAGCCCCAAACTTCTCCAGGCTGAACAATCCCAACTTTCTCAGCCTTATTTATACATTTACAGAGCCAAGAGAAGGGTTAGGAAAGAACTGTGGAAATCAATGTTTTCCAGTGCAAAAGACACCCAAATTTGTCCTGCTTGGCTCCAACTCTGAGAACACCATAGAGTGAATAAAGCATGTTCTTTAGGAGGAGGAGGAAAGCTTCTGCAGGCTACTGTAGTAACTCACAGTATATTATTGCACATTTATTTATATAAATGTCATAGATCTGTTCCCTGACCTCAGAACCAGAAAACCATTAAAACCTAGAGCTCCACACACAAGAAGTAACTGCACTCACGCGTTCTCCTCGTCAAAGTTGGCTCTCTTGGAGCCGATTTTGTAGAAGGAGGGCAGCTGAGGAGGCCCCGACTTGGCGAACGCTGCCGAGGAGCCGGCGGTGCCGAAAGCGCTGTGCGACTGTTGGGACAGCTTGGGCTCCTCCTTCTTGCCAGGGGTTATGGCAAACCCACCAAACCCAAAGCCTCTCTTCGTACCAGGCCCACCTTTATTCCAATTCATGATGTCACCAATACACCTGTTAAAATGAGAAAAGACACATTAATGCCCTTCCTGCTTCAGGCAGTTATAGGTAACTGTCATGATTTTTCTTGTTAGTTCATCACTTCAGTCATGACCCAGAGACTTGTGGAACTCTGAGCGACAAGAGTTTAATCTGTTTCCCAAAAAGGATGGGCCTCTGCTCTTCTGTCAGTATGAACATATCCACAATTCCAAAGAAGAATAAAAATAAAATGGTTGTCTTCCAGAATAGGTCATGTCCTTCAAGGATTACTTAAACGCATTTAAGATGTTACCAGTCCTGTTTGCAATCTAAGACAAACAAACCCAAGGCCAGAACTTTGACCATCAGGAGGAACAAGAGATGAGAAGGCAGCTCAATGCGTATTTTGCATGTCCACATTGTCCCATCTGTTTCATGGCTTGTCAATACCTCACTCCTGCAACCCAGCAGCCTCAGAGAATTCCTCACAGAATGGGCCAGAGCAGCACAAGGCTCTGTGTCAGCCCAGGCACATCTCTGCAAAAAGCCAACTCCCTCTGCCTCTCAAGGCAGCACCTTCAGCCATAGATATGTTTTTCAAACAATATCTTAAAACACTCCACGTAACACTGTCTGCTCAAAACTTGCTTTTCTAAGACGACAACTGAACTGATACATTAATATTTACAGTTTCCATTCTTGAGTCATTTAATTATCTGCACGGTCAAGAAAATCACACCTGTAAGGCAGGAAAGAGAGCAAGATACCCTCTGCTTTCCAATGCATTACAATTAGCTGTCTAAAGGCTGCAAGTCTTATTAAACAAATCCTCACGCTGAGAATTTTCAATGAGATCGGAACTCACTGGCAAAACAACAACTTCAAAACAATCTGAAGGTAAATAGTGCAGCCGGTCTCTGTGCTGAACATTTACCAGCCTGGGGCTTGCTCAATAAATCCCGAGCCGAGACCAAAGCTCAGCAGCAGATTTCGGGGGAAACTCGGCAGTTCAGCTCTCCGTGGCAGCACTGACCACGGAGTTCTGTTTTCCCTCCTGTCCTGACACACACTGTAGCTTTTACACCTGCGGATCCGTGGCACTGGGAGATCAAAACTTGCAATAAAGAGGTGAGAGGTGGAACCGCATTTCTACTGTGACAGCACAGTGGGAATCTTTGGAAACTGTTAAAATCTGATTGTAAAAATTCTTCCTCACTGTATTTATCCACCTTTGTCCTCCTTCCGCTACCTCAAAAAATGAGGATCACTTTTTTATTGTCAAATAGCAGCAAAAGTAAAACAGTCAGATCGCCCAC